>CM053404.1:99122824-99244780 GCA_028644305.1 Xerus rutilus | reverse complement strand
AAAAAAAAAAAAAGAAAACACTCATAGGAAATAAATGTGAATGAGTAGATGGGCTGTACTCAAAGAAGGCTTTATTTACAAAAACAGGTGGCAGATCCGATTTGTCCCTTGACCTAGAATTGGCTGATTCCATTCTATCCTGCAAAAGCCAGGGCAAATGTGATTATAAAAAAAGTGTCCAGGAAAACTTATTGAACATATATTTATGTTATTTTATTAAATTCACATATTTTTAGAAACTGTAAGAATTGGAAAACATTTTGTGTTCTGATTGTCATTATTTTGAAAAGCATTCTACAATTGCATTTTTCTTTTAAAATATCTTTATTAAGATATAATATACATAGAATCCAATCTAACCATTTAAACTATGCAATTCAATGTAATTGAGTTCATCACAGAGTGGTGCAAATGTCACCAAAATTTCAATTTGAAATATTTTTCTCTAAAAGAAGCTTTCATTTTTTTGTGTGTTTCAATATTCCATAATATTAAATTTCATATGTTATCTATTCTTTAGGTAATAGGGTTGTTTTCTGACTTTGGCTATTGTGAATAGTGTTTCTAATGAATATTTATGAATAGTTTTTATGTACGTTTCAGTACACTTAAGTATATATCTTGGAGTAATATTGCTAAGTTGTATGGTGATCCTATGTTTAACTTTTGGAGAAAAGTTAAATGTTTTTTACAGGTGATCACATCACTTTCCATTCCAATCAGCAGCATCTCCATGACCAGTCATTATTATCAAACGTTTTTATTATAGCTATTCCAGCAGTCATAAATTCACATTTGAATGAGGATATCATTTGCAATCCCCTGATAATTAATGATACTCTGCATATTATATACTTATGGCCATTAATTAGAATATCTTGTTTGGAAAATATATATTTTCAAATTCTTTATTCATTTAAAAATTGAACTATTTGAGTTGTACAAATTCTTTATATATTTTGTTCTATACCAGATATGATTTGCAAATATTTTCTTTCTCTGGGTTGTCTGATTTTTTACATTAAATTTATTTGTAGTGGACAAATAATAATATGTGGAGTATCATGTGATGTCATACATGCCATGAGGATTGAATTTATCTATCTACTCAAATATCACTTCTCTATGATGAAACACTCAAATCTTTTCTTCTATCTTTTTGAGATGCACAGTACATAATCACTCTTTATAGTCACCATCCACTAGAATTTCTTACTAGTATCTATCAGCAATTTAGTATCTATTGATCGATTTTCTCATCTCTGTTCTCCTTAATCTTCCCAGTTAGAAATTTAGAAAATTCACCAAATAATACTTCAGCTTTGTGATGGATTATATTAGTAATATATGTGTGTAATACATATATACATGACATAACACATATATACATGAACATATATGCATAGATGTATATATTAATATATAGTACATTATATATACATAAATATGTTTAGTGTATATATATATATATGATTTGTTAGTGAATAGCTTAATTAATACTTTTTTTTTTTGGTACTACAGATTGAACCCAGGGACCCTCAACCACTGAGCCACATCCCCAGCCCTATTTTGTGTTTTATGTAGAGACAGGGTCTCACTGAGTTGCTTAGCACCTCACCCTTGCTGAGGCTGGCCTTGAACTCGCGATTCTCCTGTCTCAGCCTCCCTAAATGCTGGGATTACAGGCTTGCGCCACCGTATCTGGCTTAATTAATATTTCTTTAAATTTATTTTAATATAGAAGTAAGCATGTGTGTTAGACTGGCAGAAGAATGCTATAGCCAGCACATATTTAAATGTACAAATAGTACAGCTAAATTTAAAAGCTTATAAGCAGTGATAAATAACCTAGCTGTTCATATACTCCTGAGGCTATGGATTAGTTACTGTATCACACCTTCATATTTGGTATATTTTTGAAATGTATTGTATATGATTTATATAGAAAATCTTGGGTGTTACATTGATTTAATTCAAGGATTAGAGCTCATCTAACTTCGAAGTTGTTTTCTTGGGTATCTAAAATTTCTAAAATGGTTTGCCAAGTTCTTGGAACAAGCTATATAATTTCAGTTTAGGCACTGCCTCCTGTGTATCATTCAACAACAAAATTAGTGTGGAATATTGGTAAATTAAGTCTAAAAGTATGCACTTTTTAAGTAAAATACAAATGTATAATATATTAAATGATTAAAAAGAATCTTCAGTTTTAATAATATTTTTCCAATTTGACCTTCAAATTTTTAAGCTTAATAAAGTTTATTCAACCTAAATTTCTTACTCATTACATTAATTGCAAGTATTTATTAATTATCATGATACTACATTACTAATTGAGTTTCCAAATATGATTTACATTTGAATGTGGTTTGAAAAGATCACACATTAATCAGAACGGGTGACACAGCTTATAACACCAGACATTCCAGAGGTCGAGGCAGGACGATTGCAAGTTCAAGACAAGTCGAGGAGGAGAATTGCAAGTTCAAAACTCACTAACTTAGTGAGTCTCCATCTCAAAATAAAAAATAAAACTGCTGGGGATGCAACTCAGTGGTAAAGTACTTTTGGTTCAATTCTCAGTATTCCCCTTAAACAACAACATTAGATAAATTTTTGACTGCAATTTGTTTTTTAAAGAACGAAGGAAAGTTTATCTTCACAAAAATCTAGTGACAATTAGTTTATCACTATTACTTTGGTCTAAAGCTTTGGGGATAAATATTCTCAGCTCTTTATATTTAAAATAAAATAAAGAACAATGATGCTAGGTCTTCTGGTTAATAGCAGATGAACAGTATGGTTGGTGTAGACATGGACAGAAGAAGGGAGACAACTATGAAAGCCTGATGTACCCCATGAATAAGAGAAACATAACAAAGACAGGAGCCAGGGAAGGTGACTGCCATGCATGATACTTTTCAGATCATAGATGCTAAATTTCTTTATTTTTCTTGTTTTGTGACTTTTTTATTGGTGTTGTAGAGTGAACTAAATACACTTAAAATTCATTATTCCTTGAAACTCTAATCCTCATGTGACTTTATTTGGAGATACTCTAAAAAGTTAGATATGATTCATTCAGATCTCAAGGATAGGGCACTAGTCCACTGTAACAGGGGTCTTTATGAGAAGAAGAGATTAAAGGCATTTTAAGGGCAAAATAAAGAGTAGTTACTTGCAAGCCAAGGAGGAGACTTTAGGAGAAATCAGACCTGTAGGCATCTTTATTTGGGACTTCTAATGAGAAAAGTTAATTTCTGTTGCTTAGGATATCAGTTCTGTGATGTTTCTTTATGGTAGCTCTAGCTTACTAATGTTAGTGGATAACATAAACATGGAACAGTAAACAAATTATAAATTGTTGAATTTTCACATAGAACATAGTGTATGAAACCATTTCACACATTAAGATATATGTTAACCAGCACTCTCAGAAACTCTACTAGGAATTCTCTGTTCACTTCATAACCAAAGGTAGCCATTTGTTTGTACTGTCCTTCCTTTCTCTCTCCCTCTTTCTCTTCCCATATACATATTGAGTCTGCGTTCCATGACTATTCTTTTCTCTCTATCTTATTTATCTCAACATTATACTTCTCAAATTCTTTCTCTTTTGAGATGCATATTTGCATTCACTCACTTCTATTGCATTGCATGATTCTTTGATTAATATAACACAATACAGTTATTCATTGTATTATATGCCATCGTAGATGGGCATTTGGGTACTGTCCAGCTTAGAACTATTAAAATGATAATTGTATGCATATTTTTGTATGTCTTTAGCTGAACATATGTACACATTTCTATTGGGTATATAACTAGAATTAAAATACTGGATTTATATATTCACTGTTAGGAGATACTGCCAAAATGTATGCCAAGTTGGTTGTGCCAACTTACATTGCCTCTGGCTCTCTGTATGAGAACTCCCATGTTCCATAACCTTGCCTGCATTTGGCATTGTCAGAAATTTTAATTTAACTGTTGTGGTGCTCTGTATGGTATTTTAATTTATACCTTTTCTATGCCTAATGAAGTTGAGAAACTTATGTTTAATGACCTTCTATAAATACGGTAAAATATTTTATTCAATAAAGCTCTGATATAGCTCTTCATATGACTGGAATTATAGCATAGCTGCTCCATTTTTTACCATAACTGAAACTGAAAGAAGAGACAGAGCAGGAAGGAACAGGTGTTTGGCTATGAGAATTTTACTAGAATGGTACCATAGGTCTACTTCTGGCTCCATGGCTTTAGAAAATTTAGAAATAAGATTGTTTACATGAACTGAAAAGTATATCTATACATTTACAGATTTTTTTAAAAAATATTTTTTTAGTTGTTGATGGATCTTTATTTTATTTATTTATTATTTATATGTGGTGCTGAGGATCGAACCCAGGGCCTCACGCATGCTAGGCAAGCGCTCTACCACTGAGCTACAGCCCCAGCCCCATTTACAGATGTTTAGAATATAGAAATAACAATGCACAGAGTTTATATTTTTATTATCACTATTTGCTCTGTATCTGTCCTGTATATATTTAAGGATGTTTATTATTTTGCCCATCTAAGAAATTAAGAACTCTCTTAGGTTGTTGTCCTAATAAAATGCATAGTCATTGTTTTGTCAGTGTTTTTGTCAAGTCTTGAGGATAAGGTAGAAGGAAAGAGTCATATTTTATAATTTAATATTGAAAGATAATATTTAGGAACAGCCAAAACTAAATTTCTGAGGTATGTTATGAAATGAAGTTTCTTGTTTTTATGTCCATCATTTTATTTCAGATCCTTATCATCTCTTGTTTTAATAATTTTCATGGGGCTGGGGTTGTGGCGCAGTGGTAGCGTGCTCGCCTTGCATGCATGAGGCACTGGGTTCGATCCTCAGCACCACATAAAAATAAAGTAAAGATATTCTGTCTGCCTGCAACTAAAAAATAAATAAATAAATAAAAAATAATTTTCATAATTTCTTTTCACATAGATCTATCTCAAGTTTCTCCTCACTGATGTTTGTTTATATTACATTTGCTACATGGGATATTTTTCCCAAAGAGTAAGTATCAGCAAGGATTATTATATAATAATATAATAATCTGACTCTCCCTGCTTAACTCCATACTTCCTTTTGTCTCTTAAGCTTATAAAATCCAAATTCTATTTGGCATCATCTCCAGACAAGTTATTGACAACTTTGACCTCCCTCTTCCATTTTAAATATATTTTAATGCAATCTAATTACATTGAGAACCAGATTAATTACATTGAATCTGGTTCTGTGAAGCATGGCTTTCTGCCTTGGTTTTTCATTTGACTTGGATGGTTACAATTCTCATTTCCTTTTTATTTAGTATATGTGGACATTTAGTAAGGTTATAAGTTATGTCTTTTTGTATTCTTGCACATGGCATCTTGTGTTTCTCAATTGTTCTTAAATTTTAAATATCAACACAAAGTGAAAAATATAAAATGTGAGGTCCACTTAAGACTTATAAAATAAATGCACGTTTTGTGTTCATGTGAAATTTTATTAACTTATTTATGTTTGGTACCAGGAATTGAATCTAGGGGAGCCTAACCACTGAACAACGTTCCCAGCCCTTTTAAATTTTTTCTTTACTTGTTGAGGCAGGGTCTTGCTGATTTGCTTAGAGCCTCGCTAATTTGCTGAAGCTGGCTTTGAACTAGCCATCCTCCTGCCTCATCCTCCCAAGTTCCTAAGACTACAAGCATACATTCCAAGTCCAGCTGAAATATAATTTTCTAACAGAAACAGGTTGTAAATGGTACACCTCATTATGGGCATATTTAACCATGGCATATTAAGCACATTCATATGTTGATCAAATCCATTTTCAGTAGTTACAGGGACATGGATTATAACACAGAATATTCTTGGGTTATTTGCCACCAAGTTATCCTAAGAAACTTAATTTACTTGATTAAATCACACTTTTCTCATTTGTGAAGATATTCCAGTATACATGTGGCAAGTATGCATAATTTGAAACATTGCACAGTAGGAATAGTGAATTCCTGAGAGTGAGGCTTTAAGTAACATTGTAAACTCTTTTCCTTTCCCACATCAGAAATAGAAAAAAAAAGGAAAGAAGGAAGGAGAAAGAAAAAAGAACCTGAAGCCTGCCTCACAGTCCAGTAGGAAATTGGAAATACATGGCTTTCACTTTCTTTAGATCCTGTGAAATTTATTGTTTAGAAAATGCAAGGACTAGAGGCTGGGCTCTCAGGAATATTGCAGAACGAGTGAAAAATTTATCCTCCATGCAGACTGTCACTGTGACTTGAGATGTGACTCTTAGAAGTGCAGCATTGTGTCTTTCATTATGAATCATCCCAAGGGCATTATGGTTTTAATATATTTTTGAGTACCTAGTTCAAGTTTTGTTTCTTTCTCTTCATTTAATTTGAACTGATTTGAGTCTTATAGCTTTTAAGTTTGAAGGCAGCACATTTGTAAAATTGTTATGTTATGACAAATAATCAAAAAAGGATAAAACATCTTTTTTCTCTTTTATGAAGAATTTTCTGTAGCTTAACTCTGACACATTACAAGATTGCCTGTCTAAAATCTTTATCTGTTTAGATTATAACATGAATATTGTTCTAAATTATAAAATGCTTAAGTGAAAAGTAATATAATAAAAATGGCTTTTTTTTCGTATATATTTTGTCTTCTGCTTTTGGAATGGAACTTTCATGTCAATGAGCTCACATCCAGATCAAGAAAGAAATGCTGAGCATTTGATTATCTGATTGTTTGTTTGTTGTTCTACTTAAAAATTATTTTTAAGTAGAAAACTTCTCACATACACATACAGGACTTGCAGTCTTTAAAGTTAGGCAGGAACCTGAACTATTATTCCACGAAGCAAGATGAATCTTAGCCCTGCCTCGTATGTGTTGCAACTGGAATGCTGACACACACAGTATAGGTGACCTCTCTCTGGGTGGAAGGCTGAACTGTATACACAAATTAATGTACTTCTCCAGAGAGTGCTCACGGCACAGCTTCTTATTAGTCAATTTATTCACTTCATTAAAGATGACTAACCATATTGTATTTTGAATAACTTATTTATTCATTTGAGTCAAAGAAACAGAACAGTGAAATTGTGTGTGGAGGATCGGACAGTTCACGCTGTTGTACATGGGCACTGATTAAGCTTGGAGGACAAATATAAACTTGTAGCTATTGTAGTCCACAGAGGTGAAAATACAGATACACCTTTGATCTTTAAGGCAAACAGAGTCTATAGTTAATTGATAAAAAATATGTAGATCCTTTCAAAATCTTATTTTATAAAGTGAATGAAAAGATTCATGCTAAATGGAAAACCAATTCATTAGATTAATCTGAATTCTTTTGATTTTGGAAACATTGAATTAAAAAATTTATTCTAGCAGCATTAGATTATACCATTGTATTTTCTTGAAATGGAAATATTTGTTTTTTATGAGAGGTGAATGTAACATGCTATCCTTAATTTGAAATGAAATTATTTTTCCTGATAATCTATTTGCATAGATATGCTTGATGTGCATAATATGGAGTTTTATTAATATAAAACTCTCAAAAAATAATGCTTCCTTCTTTCAGATTTCCAGCAAATTATTAGGTAAGCTGGAATATCTTCAGAATGTTTTGTGAAGGTGGGTTTAGAGTCATTATGGGCAGAGGAATTATCTTAAATTTGTGTTTTCACAGGAAATACACTTAGTTTTAAGAGAACTGGCAAAGATGTCATTTTTTTTTCTTTTTGGTACTGGGGATTGAACTCAGGGGCACTCGACCACTGAGCCACCTCCCCAGCTCTATTTTGTGTTTTATGTAGAGACAAGGTCTCACTGAGTTGCCTAGCACCTTGCCATTGCTAAGGCTGTTTCTGAACCCGCTATTCTCCTGTCTCAGCCTCCCTAAGTGTTGGGATCATCTTTCAATTTATGATTATGTAATTAATTAACATACACAAGAAGCTTACTAATTTAAAAATCAATGCTAATTCTAACTCTCAGAAATAACAATTAGATGACATTAGGATCTAGCAGGTATACTTCTATACATTTATTCAGACAGATTGAAAGAAAAGCTTTTGTGAAAACAGAATCATATTATATGTGCTACATTTATCTTTCAAAAATGGCGAGTAGAGGGGATAGTTACTGGAAGTTACAGACTCAACTGGCTTCCCCTGCCCAAAGCCCTTCAGATGTTTCAACACTATATGAGCAGTCATGGGCTCTACTCCAAATCGGGAGGAGACAGTGGCGTCACAGCACCAAACTTAGAAACCAACTATGGAATACTCTCAGGCAAGAGGAAGATAGTGCTTTTAGGAGATACTTTAGTTCTTACAGATAAATAAGGAAAAGAATCTAACTTCTGTGAATCTCTCTAGAAGAACATGCAGATATTTCTGACCCTAGTGATTTCATGGACCAGGTTTGGCTGTCTACTCCTGTAGCTGCTGCTAATGGGACTTTTTAGTTGAGGAAACAAGGGTGCAAAGAAAACCATTTTCATCACTGCTGCTACTGATTCCCAATAGATTTATTAGTTCCAATGTGCAAATGTTTTAATTCATGCCTTTTGATGCATATTTATGAGTTTATATAGAGTAAATACTTGGAAGAAAATCACAGAATTTTCTAGTTTTTTCCCAATATTAATCATCTACTTTTTGTTTTAAGATAAATTAGACATCTTGTGTTTTTACCTAGCCATGTGAGTAAAAGTATAATTTAGACTAATTTGTAATCATGTTTGATAATGTGATTAAGTGGGGATCAAGGAGAAAAAATTTTGTTTGTCAAATTAAATTGCAGAAAAATCATATCTTGCCCGTTACAAAGCTTTACTAGTAATTTCAAGTACACAAATAATTATGAAGAAAGGTAAAAAGAGAATGTCCAAGGTATTTTTCCATGATCATTCTCACTTCATCAGACTTGCTCTGGTCCTGACTCCCATGTGTACAAGCTAAAGGATGTTTGGAATTACACAACTTATACAAACACAAGTCATCTCACCTATGAAACATTTTCTTTATATATTAAGACACTGATACAATTTTAGTAAAAGTTGCATAGATTTTATGTTTTTTTCTTATCAACTATCCTAGATGACCTGAGGAGTTCTCTTCAAAGTGTTTCATATATACAGAGTCTGCTGCTAACAAACGTGGTTAGTTTGTGAGGAAATCTTGATTAACATGCCTAAAAAGTTATCAAGATAAGTCACCTGTTTTCTTTGTTTCCTTTAATGTGATTGAATTCTCAATTCCTTCTTTCCCACCTACACAAGCAGAAATCAGTGTTTCTAAATTCTAGGCAGTAGATTTAACATTCTTCCTTTCTCCTTCCAATCATTGTGTGGGTGTAGTGGTAGATATCTACAGTTATTATGTGCCATGATATGATCTTCAGAATGAAAATTTTCTAAGTAGAGAAACAAGATTAAAGAAGTCCAAGTCACTGTAGATTGGGGTGATATATCTGGACTGTCAAGTCTACTTCTAACCTTTTTCAATATTACTCACACAATAAACTTCTATCTTGTTTAAATTTTAGTTATTTAGAGTGTTTTGAAACTCTTTAGTGACTCTAATTCTGAGTAATAACATTTTGGAATCCAGAGTAGAGTGTTGTATGCAACAGGACCAAAAATATGTGAGGTTGAAATAATAGGAGCACATGGGTATCAGGAATCAAGTACTCATATATTGCAGGCTGGCAATCTGATGAAGTTTGTTATACAACGAAAGTCATATCCTTACATCTTTGGATAGAATTAAAGAGGCACAATACTTGGAAATTAAAAATGTTGGTCTTGGGGCTGGGGTTGTGGCTCAGTGGTAGAGTGCTTGCCTAGCATGCGTGAAGCACTGGGTTTGATTCTCAGCACCATATATAAATAAATAAAATAAATGTCCATCAACAATTAAAAAAAAATTTAAAAAAAAATGTTGGTCTTGCTTGTTCACTCTTTCCACTTCTGTTGAAGTTCTTCAAGAAAAAATTAGACAATCAGTCTTTAAGAGGAGCTAAATGAGAATGCCGAATTTTGTATTTTGCTTAGCACAAGACACTCAATGGTTAAATTGGAGACTTGACAGGTTGAAAACCCAATGGATTCTGTTTCCCAAACTATGTTATTACAAGTTCTGGTTGTCAATCATAAGATCTCACAGTTAATCAGATTAAATATTTTTAACTCAGCCAACTTTGTGTGGTCATATTACTAAATTTTGCCAAAATATTTAATTAGAACTATGATCAATTTTGGAAAACTGTTCTTAAATAAAAAGGGCATTAACATTTCTTCTTATTTCCCACTGGTTTAATGTACATAGAATTGCTAGATTTCTAAGAGCAGTTTTAGATCTAACATGGTCTTGGGGTTGAAAGCCAACAGGGCACAACAACATGGCTAAATAAACCTTTAATTCTTACCAAATGGAAAATCACAGCAGTCCTGGATTTCCATACTTCTTAGGAGACAGCATTAAATTCTAATAAGTGTCTATCATATGAGTTGTTTCTGAGTCTAAAAAAAAAAGAGTTGTAGAAATTTTTTGAGAAGTAAAAATGTTATAGAAATGTTGACATTAAGAAGGTAAGAGAATATTAAGAAAAAGCAAGCAATTGAAACACAGAAATTCATATTGCATTTGTATACATGGGGATTTGATGCTGAAAGCATAAAACTATTCACTGATAAAAGTCTAAATCTTCTCCCCCGTAATATTAAAAATCTTAAATGCACATCAGGGAAAAAAAGTTAAATGTTTAAAGTAGAAATTAGTTGAAATGTGAACTTCAGTTTTCAACAGTATATTTCATTAGCTAATCTGAAAATATATAAAAATATAAGTGATAAGTAAAACTACAACAGATTAAAATCAAAGTCAAATTAAGAATGTGAGGAGATTACCAAGCAAGAAAGCCAGTTTGTGTTCTGATAGTGTCAACTGGGCGCTGGATACAGTGAGTTTTTATTTTCATAATAGCACAGAGTACATAAGACAGAAGAAAAGTCTGAGGTTCATCCAAATTTGAGAATGTAATTGAGAAGTAATCAGAATTTAGACTCAATGGGATATACTCTTTGCAAAAAGGTAAATAAAATATAAAACCACAAGGATAGAAAAAAATCTCCCATTTTCTGTGACCTCATATATGAATCAGTATTGTACCTTCAATAGCGATGTGAAAATATTTCATGGATAGAGTTTAAATTAAAAGAGCCATATGTTTAGAGGCTGGGGATGTGGCTCAGGGGCAGGGTTCTTGCTTAGCATGCATGAGGCCCTGGGTTCAATCCCTTGCACCATGAAAAAAATCAACTCAAATCTGTGGGTTAGTAGTACTTCAAATGACCAGTAGGATTATATGTACATTGTTTCTGGAGGAAGACAACTTCAATCTAGACTTCAAATAATTCTCAAAGAAAGGGTCAAAGAAATATTAGCACACACTGTAAAATCTCTCAAACTAAACACAAAACCAGGAGAGTTAAAATGAGATGATCAGTTAGGTGAATATAGAATAAATTGAATATAGAGCAAGAAAAGGTACAGGAGAGGCAAATGAATTTAACCTTTTCAAACTCAAACATCCCAGAGAGATGGGTCACAGCATACCATAACATACAGGGTCCTATGGAAAGCACTAGGTTTTGGTGAGGAGGCAGAAGACAAGGGAAAGGAGAAGGCCCAAGGTTACTGCCTGTATTAGAATTTTCTCAGCAAAGGGCATGCAGGGTAATGAATTGAGGATTGACTCATTTAAATAATTTCTGTGGGTTTTCGATTATGGGAGTAGCTCCTGGTACTGGCCCTGGAGTAAATAAGGCAGAGTGATATTATCCACTAGGAAATACAAGTCAGATAGTGGAAAATGGACTTAGACTATTTATTTGCAGATCAAAGGCAAGCTGGTGTTACAAATGTATTGAGTCTTCTTATTTGGTTCTATGTCTTGGAAGGAATAAAGTCATGACAAGGTGTATCTCAATAAGCAGATCTTCTCTTATACTACTTAGATAATTATTCTCTGTTTCTTGAATATTCTGTACCTATCCTACATGTACCTATATTATGAAGAACTCAACATTATTTTATCATAAATCCGTGATTAGAGTGTCGTGATGCTAATAAAAGTCTTTTTTGAAGATTTGTTCCAAAGGCCTTCTCCTTAATAGTGACTTCCCTAAGCACTATATCCCACATACATACTATCTTCAGAGCAATTCATGTATTGTCCCATTAATAAACTCTGTTGGAGTTATTTGTTTACATGTCTGTTCAATCATCTGAGCATTAGTGACACTATTGGTTCCACTGAGAGTTTTGGATTGAAAAAAACACTGGGTAAATAGATAACAGCTACAGACACCAGGAGGTCTAATATATTAATTCTGCACTGTGCTTCAGAGGTTATGACAACAGAGTTTCAGAGAAGAATTGAGAAGCACATTCCTAATAAACAGAAGCTGACTACACTTGCAGAAGTAGCATTTTATTTATTGCCTTATGTAAAGAAAGCCAATATTTAACAATGTCAAGCTTGCATTGTTGTCTTGTGCCAAAACAAAATGTAGAGTTTGTACATAGTAAGTAGAAGAAAAAAATTAGTGTTACTGCTTGATACATGGTTACATAGCAGAGCAGAAAATGTAAGAAAAAATAAGCATTATTAGAAGTAAAAAGGAGACATTATTAACCCAACTACTCTTCAAAGCAACCCTTCTTACATGCATATTAGATCGGTGATTGTAACAAAAATTTAGAGCTATCTACTCAGCACAGATTTTATTTTCCTGAAAGGGAAGATATGATTATATATGAGTAGTAGATGTTTCTGTTGTGTATGTGTTTGCGTGTGTGTGCGTGTGGTGAGAGAGAGAAAACTTTTAGAGTCATTCAATGTGTTTTCTAACAAAATAATAACTATGGCCTGCAAACATTTTAATGTTGCCTTTAACCTCAAAAAGTGAACTAACATTCACATCAATTGCTAAATCTCACAACTTTCTTTAAGTTATTTGGGATACTAATCTTGTGAACAATCCTTGTGATTAGAGTAGATGGTGTGATTAATTTTTATACAAATCCAATTATCTGATTACTCAAGTTCATAATCATAAAATTCTAAGCCAAAATTAAGATATATTGAAATTTACATTGTACTAATGCCTATTTTCAAAAAAATGTTGAAAGCTATTAGGATAGTTTCAAACATTTAACTTAAAATTTTGAAGTGTATGTGTCTGGCTGAAGGCCAAAAACTTTGAGCCAGAAGCAGTTGACAATATCCTAGAAAAATATTAAATGTCAATGAAAGCTAAGTGATTCTAAAGTATTATATAGAAATGTATTGTCTTCATAAAATTTCCCTAGATAAGAAGTTGCTTAAAGAGCCCACAAATGTGCCTTGGATAGCCCAGTAATGCTTCACACACACTAGTTTAGAAAGTATTTTCAAAATTTGTTCTTTTATCTCATAATAGTCTAATTGTGAGATTTTTGTTTAGCACAAATGAATCCTCATTTTTATAAATACCTTTCAAACCATGCACTCTCCCAAATGACTCAAAGACTTCTATCACTGTCCAGACTGCTACAACAAAAACTCTATAATGAATGGTGAAAGTTATAGATACTTCTCACACTTCTGAAGGTAAGTGTGCAAAATCATGATGTGGCAGATTCAGTTTTTGTTGAGGGAACAGTTCCAGGCTTTCTGATGGCCACTTTCTTTTTGCATCCTCCAAATATAGAAAGATAAAGTTCTGGAGTCTCTCTCATAATGGCACTAATCCTATTATGAAGCTCCACTGTGATGATCTCATTCAAACCTAGTTTGAATAAGGTCCCACTCCCAAATCCTATCACATTGGGGTTAATCTTTCAGCATATAAATTTTTTGGGACACAGCATTCAGTCTATAAGAAACTTCTTTTTTGGTATATATGTAAAACCAAGGAACATAAGTAAAGATATTTTGATACCAACTTCTGAATTTACTTGAAGTTGTCAATGTATTTCTCATCAAAAATACTTTGTAACATCTACTTTTTATTCATCCACGTGTTAACCAGGAATTCAAAATGTCTATTAAAGAAGTGATATTTGTTCAACATTAAATTAACTCATTGTTTTTGATTAACTCAATAAAATGAAATATTTTCAACAATAAAATTTTAAGGTAATTGTTTTTTCTTTTAAACATTGATTCACAAAATTATGTTTTTATTAAATTACATCTCTATTTTCAGTATTCTAGCTAAATATAAAACAATGGTGTCATTAATTCTTTAATATGCTATGGATAAAACACCAACTGCAAAGTCAAAGTAAAAATTGAACATAATATGTGTTTCTATTTATACTTAGGGAGAATGAAGTAAAATTACTTATTAGAATATTAGTAGGTTAGGGAGACAATTCAAGATAGCAGCCTAGATGGACACTGCATTCTTAGTCTCTCCGCAACCTGGGATTAGAGCAGTGGGAATATTGTTTTTCTAAGAGTTAATAAAGGACCCCGACAGCTGTTCGCATTCAGGAATTCTGGACAAGTGCCCATGTGTGTCTCTAGGCCTCAACTTTTGCTCAGGACCCTGGCCACTCGCCCACACTGGAACCACTCCCAAGTAGGAGCCCAGCCTCCAGTGCCCACACACCACACAGGACTTCTGGTCTCCCACTTATGTGAGACCCCCTGCTTCATTGCAGGACCTCTGGCTGCTGCTCCCATGTGGACCCCAATTTACCAGCGTGGGGCTCCCCTGCTTGCCTCCATCTTGGAACACTACTACCACTGTCATAGGCTCCTTCAAGTGATAGCCTGCACCTGGGGACATGGACCAGGGTCTGGAGACAGACTCCTGCTACAACACTGCACATCACAGAGCTGCATCTCCAAACACATTGCCTAATGCCACCCCCCGCCTCGCCCTGACACCTCATCTTTGAAAGCAGACACCTCCATCTTGGGACACTTTTGTCACCATCTTGGATTATCCTTGCTACTGCCATCACCATCTTTAGTTGGGGTAACTTCCAGCTTGGGACACCAACTGGGGCCCAGAAACAATACCAAGGTACTTATATTTCCCCAGCTTGCCCCCTCTTGCCTGCAGCCACTAACCTGGCACAGCATTTTCAGCTACATGATCAGTCCATAGCTTGCAAAGCCTAGTCCTGACCTGACAAACACAACACAGCTC
The DNA here is from genome assembly GCA_028644305.1 of Xerus rutilus. Taxonomy (NCBI): domain Eukaryota; kingdom Metazoa; phylum Chordata; class Mammalia; order Rodentia; family Sciuridae; genus Xerus; species Xerus rutilus. The sequence continues at coordinate 99,229,518 of CM053404.1, read as the reverse complement.
TCTGTAACAGGTTTGCAAGCCCCAGAGTGCAACTAACATCACCTCTGGAGAGAGTGGTTCCTGACTGGAAAGTAGAAAGGGAGGGGTGAGAGATACAGTTTAGAGACTAAGTGAGACACAAGGAATTGTGAGATCTACAGGTAGTATAAGGAGATAAGACTAAGCTCCAACATCACACAACAGACTCCAAAGGAAATCTTTGGAGTGGAGTCTTCCCACGGGTATTGGCAAGTACTAAAACACATCTTCAGAAGCTCCGCCTCTAAGACCAACCCACATACCCTAATAACCAGCACCATCCTGAGGAGGGAGATAACAGAAAACAACAGACAACCCCACCTACTGGATGAGAAAGGAAGCAGAAAAAATTTGAACTCGAACAGAAGCAATCCTTTTTATTTATCTTGAGATTTTTTTCTATTATTTTTTTCCTTCTTCTTCTTTTTTCTCTCTCTCTGTTCCTGCCATCACACCTCAACATTTGTGTAACCAATTATTTTTTATGCATTAGGCTACTGAAGATAGCCTAATGGGATATCTGATTAGTATATTACAGTTGTATTATACAGTCTTTTATCTTCTATTTTTACATTTTTTATTTTTCTTAATTTTGATGTTTCTCTGTTTGTTGTACTCTCTCTATTTTCTTCCTACTTACTTTTCTTCCCCAAATCTTTTTCTCTCTTTTCTGCTACAAGCCAACTTCTTTTGGATTCCTCTTTCACACTTTCTAAGTTCTAATAACTCTATATCCTCACTTCCTACCTCCCTAACATCTCATCCTACACCCCATCACTGGTTCTCTCTAGTCAATCAGCAGAAACTGTAGACCCTTTTGCAAACCTACTGTTTATATTGTAGATAATAATTGAACTCATAATATCTGTATATTGTGACAAAGCCATAAATGTTCTATTAGGAGCTACTTGGTTTAAAGCTATATATTGTTGTATTGGGGTCTGTTAATATTGATCTCCCCCTTGAAGGAGAGGTATTGGAACCCTGCAGGGAATCTATAAGCTTAAAGTATAAAAACTGTAACACTTTGGATCCACAATGGTCGAAGGGAAGACACACAAACAACATGAAAATACAAGAGAAGAAAGTGCTCCAAACAAACCAATATACTACATTATTATAATCCATGGTCAGCACAGCAGAAGAAATGCCAGAGAAGGAGTTCAGTATGTATATAATTAAAATGTTTTGTGAATTAAAGAATGATATAAGAGAGCAAACAGGCAGCAAAAGATCATTTTGATAAAGAGCTATATAGGCAAATATAGGAAGCAAAAGATTACTTCAATAAGATATTCTGAAATTAAGCAGAAATTCTTGAAACAAAAAAAATAAAGCAAATTAAAAACTCAATAGAAAGTATCACAAAAGATTCGATCACTTGGAAGACAGAACCTCAGACAATGAAGACAAAATATATAATTTGGAAAATAGAGTTAACCACACAGTGAAGATGGTAAGAAATCATGAGCAGAATATCCAAGAATTATGGGATGACAAGAAAAGACCAATTTAAGAATTATTGGTTTAGAGGAACACATCAAGTTTCAAAGCAAAGGAATAAACAATCCATTCAATGAAATATTATCAGAAAATTTTCCATGCATGAAGAACAAATTGGAAAATGAAATACAAGTGGCTTACAGGACACCAAATGTACAAAATCATAAGAGAATTCACCAAGGCACATTATAATGAAAATGCCTAGCATACACAATATTTTGAGAATTTTAAAAGCCACAAAAGAAAGGAATCAGATTACTTATAAGGAATATTCACTACAGAATATTCTTGGCAAAACATTCCATGAGGAAATGAAAACCAACAATGAAAATATGCAAAGGGAGGAACTACACTAAAAGAAAGACCAATAAAAGGAGAAACCTAGTCAAGCTTAAAACCAAAAATAAACCAAATGACTGGGAATAAAAACCATGTCTTAATAATAACCATGAATAGGAATGGCCTAAACTCATCAATTAAAAGACATAGACTGGCACATTGGATTAAATTAAAAAAAAAAAAAAGACTCAACAATATGCTGCCTAGAAGAGACTCATCTCATAGGAAAAGACATCCACAGACTGAAAGTGAAAGAATGAAAAAAATGGATCCCTCACATGGACTGCATAAACAAGCAGGGGTTTCCATCCTCATATCAGATACAGTGGTCTGCAAACCAAAGTTAGTAAAAAGGGGTAAAGAAGGTCATTTTATACTGCTTAAGGAAATCATACATCAATAATACATAACAATATTAAATATGTATGCACAAAACAATGGGCATCTATGTATGTCAAACCAACACTTCTCAACTACAAGAATCAATAGGCCACAACACAATATACTGGGTGACTTTAACACACCACTCTCACCACTGGATAGATCTTCTAAACAAAAACTAAACAAAGACACTATAGAACAATAAAACAATCAATAATTTAGACTTAACAGTCATATATAGAATATTCCATCCATCAACAAGCAAACACACATTTTTCTCAGCAGCATATCTATCTTTCTTCAAAATAGATCATATGCTATGCCACAAAGCTAGTATTAACAAATACAAAAAATATAGAGATACTACACTGAATTCTATCTGACCATAATGAAATGAAATTAGAAATTAATGACAGATTAAGAAATAGAAGCTACTCCAACACCTGGATACTCAATAATATGCTACTGAATGAGCATGTATAACAGAAGACATCAGAGAGGAGATAAAAAAAATTCTTAGAGGTAAATAATAACTCTAGAACAACATATCAAAATGCCTGGGACACTATGAAGGCAGTGCTAAGAGGAAATTTAATTGCATTAAGCTCACTTATTAAAAGAAGAAAAAGTCAACAAATAAATGACCTGACACATCTCAAAACCCTACAAAAAGAGGAATAAACCAATACCAACAAAAGTAGAATAAAGAAAACTATTAAAATCAGAGCTAAAATCAATGAAATTGAAACAAAGGAAACAATTCAAAAAATCGACACAACGAAAAGCTGGTTCTTTGAAAAAATAAATAATATTGACAAACCTATGGCCAACCTAACAAAAAAGAAAGAGAAAAACAAAATAATAAAATTCATGATGAAAAAGGAAATATCAAAACAGACACTATTGAAATAGAGAGGATAATTAGAAACTATTTTGAAAACTTATACTCCAGTAAAATAGAAAACCCCAAAATCACCAACAAATTTCTAGAGGCATATGACCAACCCAATCTGAACCAGGAGGACATTCATGACTTAAACAGATCGATTTCAAGAAAGAAAATAGAAGACACCATCAAAAGGCTACAAATCAAGAAAAGCCCAGGACCAAATGGATTCTCAGCTGAGTTCTAAAAGACCTACAAAGAAGAACTAACACCAATACTCCTCAAACTATTTCATGAAATAGAAAAGGAAGAAACCATTCCAAACACATTCTATGAGGCTAGCATCACCCTGACCAAAACCAGATGGAAACACGTCAAAGAATAAAAATTTTAGACCAATATCCCTGATGAATATAGATGCAAAAATTCTCAATAAGAGGTTGGCAAATTGCGAAAAAGCATATTAAAAAACAAAACAAAACAGTGCACCATGATCAAGTGGGGTTCATTCCAGGAAAATGAGTTTGGTTCAATATATGAAAATCAATAAATGTAATCTATCACATCAATAGACTTAAAGATAAGAATCATATGGTTTGATCAATTGATGCAGAGAAAGCATTTGACAAAATACAGCTCCCTTTCTTGTTTAAAACACTAGAAACACTAAGGATAGTAGGAACATACCTCCACATTGTAAAAGCAATCTATGCTAAACCCAATGCCAACATCATCCTAAATGGAGAAAAGTTGGACATTCCCTCTAAAATCTGGAACAAGATAGAGATGCCCTCTTTCACCACTTCTATTCAACATAGTCCTTGAAATTCTAGCCAGAGCAATTAGATAAAAGAAATTAAAGGGATATAAATGTGAAAAGAAAAACTCAAATTATCATTCTTTGCTGACAACATACTACAGAGGATCCAAAAAATTCCACCAGAAAACTTGTGAATTAATAAAGGAATTCAGCAAAGTTGCAGGATATAAAATCAACACCCATAATTCAAATGTATTTCTATACATCAGTGATGAATCCTCTGAAAGAGAAATTAGGAAAACTATCCCATTCACAATAGCCTCAAAAAAATTAAAATACTCAGGAATCAATCTAACAAGAGAGATGAGGGACCTCTACAATGAAAACTGTAGGACACCAAAGAAAAAGCTGAAGAAGACCTTACAAGATAAAAAGATCTCTCATGCTCTTAGATAGGCAGAATCAATATTGTCAAAATGGCTATACTACCCAAAGCACTATACAGATGCAATGTGATCCCAATTAAAATCCCACCATCATTCCTTATAGAAACAGAAAAAGCAATCATGAAATTTATTGGGAAAAATAAAACACTCAGAATGGTCAAAGCAATTCCTAGTAAGAAGGGTGAAGTGGGAGGCATCACAATAACTTAAACTATACTAGAAAGCTATAGTAACAAAAACAGCATGGTATTGACACCAAAACAGACATGAAGAACAATGGTACAGAATAGAAGACATAGAAAAAAACTCACATACAAACAGTTATCTCATACTAGACAAAGGTGCCAAACACATACATTGGGGAAAATATAGCCTCTTCAACAAATGGTGCTGGGAGAACTAGAAGTCCATATGCAGCAAAATAAAACTAATCCCCTTTCTCTCACCATGCACAAAAATCAACTCAAAGTGGATCAAGGACCTAGGAATTAGACCAGAGACCCTGTGCCTAATAGAGGAAAATGTAGGTGCAATCTTCATCATGTCAGATTAGAACCTGACTTCCTTAACAAGACTCCTAAAGCACAAGAAATGAAAGCAAGAATCAATAAATGGAATGGATTCAAATTAAAAAGCTTTTTCTCAGCAAAAGAAACCGTGAGGTGAACAGAGAGCCTACATTCTGGAAGCAAATTTTTGCCACATGCACATCAGATAGAGCATTAATCTCCAAGATATATACAGAACTCAAAACACTTAACACCAAAAAATAACCCAGTCAATAAATTGGCTAAGGAGCTGATCAGACACTTCTTAGAAGAAGATATACAATCAATCAACAAATATATGAAGAAATGTTCAACATCTCTATCAATTAGAGAAATGTAAGTCAAAACTACTCTAAGATTTCAACTAACTCCAGTCAAAGTGGCAGTTATCAAAAATACAAGAAACAATAAGAACTGGCAAGTATGTATGGGAAAAATCACACTCAAACATTGCTGGTGGAACTGCAAATTGGTGCAACCAATCTGGAAAGCAGTATGGAGATTCCTTAAAAACTTAGAATAGGACCACCATTTGATCCAGCTATCCCACTCCTCAGTCTATATACCCTAAAGACTTAAGAACAGCATACTACAGTAATGCAGTCACTTCAATGTTTATAGCAGCACAATTCACAATTGCTAAACTGTGGAAGTAACCCAGATGCCTTTCAATAGATAAATGGACAAAGAAACTGTAATATATATACACAATGGAATATTACTCAGCATTAAAAGAGAATAAAATTATGGTATTTGCAGGTAAATGGATGGAGTTGGAGAACATCTTGCTAAGTGAAAGAAGCTAATCCCAAAGAAACAAAGGTCAGAACTTTTCTCTGATTGGTGGATGCTGATCCATATGGTGGTGTGGGTGGTGTGAATGGGAAAAATGGAGGAACTTTGGATAGGGCTTTGGGGAGGGAGGGAATGGAGGGGGTATGGGGGTAGGATACTTGGACAGCTTAGTTCTAGGTCTCTGAAGTCCCTGAGCACTTCACTGGTGGAATGGGATGAACATCACTACCCTAGGTACATGTATGAAGACACAAATGGTGTGACTCTACCTTGTTTACAATCAGAGAAATGAAAAATTGTGCCCTATATGTATACTATGACTTGATATGCATTCTTTTGTTTTAAAAATAAAAATAAATTTTAAAAAACAATAAAAAAGAATATTAGTTTATCTATTTTTAAAATATAAATAGTAATACTAAAAGACTAATATAAGAAATCATAGGAACTCTGTATTGACTAGATTTTGGTGCTTCCTATTCTATAACTTAAGTATTTAAGGTAATAAAATGCTAATTATCCTAGTTTGATCATTACACATTAGGTGCAAATATTAAAATCACACTCTCCTATGTAATTATGCACAATTATTATGTCTTAATTTAAAAATATATAAATGAGTGATATCTTTTTACCTCAACCAGCTGAGATGGGCAGTACTAATTAAGGACATTTGTTAGGTACTGTTTTCTGTACACATGATGAAAATTTATATTGGAGCCCAGTGCCATCTCCAGTCCAATCCACTGGAAAGCATAAGTCATGCCAAGCTGGACCATGCCAAGGAGCTTCCATTCCCATTCTCATCAAAAAAGATCATCTCAGAATGTGGGGAAGCTAACCTTGTCCAGAAAGAACAAACACTTTCTTCCCCTCAGCCTCCTACAAATACACCATGCTGTTCTCTTCTACTGACTGCTGAATGTGAAAGAAGAGTTAATGCAAAATATAAAACTATCTAAAGCTACTTTAATTATGTAAAGTTGAATTTTCTTAATTAATTAATTAATTTAACTCAAACTCATTTAAGAAAACTCTGGCTAGGCCAGGTCAGATAAACATATAAAACAGCATGTGTTCTTTATTCAATGCTCATATTAATTTTGCAGAAATAGTGATTCCATCATGTTTTCTTTAAACTTGAAATTAAACCTTAACTAGATAGACAAAATTCACTCAATTTCCTTAAATGGTTGATATTTTTGAGGATTTTATGTAATAAAAACTAAAAAAAATTACAGAGATTTTCATGTTTTAACATTAGCGTAAGTTCGGCTTTGAGAAGGTTGATACTGTACCTGGTGTCAAATCTTAATACTTTGACTTTAAAATATATGCTGATGTGATTGCCTTCATGGAGCACCTGAGGTCATAAACAGCCCTGTGTTATAAATGACAGCTCTATTTCCATTATGTGTACACATTTTTAATCTTAATATCATAATCCCTTATTATAGTTAATGAATATATATTTTAACATAGTAAAATTGATTATACAAAAGTCTTTGTAAAAGCAAATATACTTTTGTTCACCTTTCAATATTCTCAGAATATACATTTAGGTTTCTTAAATGTTGTAACCATTCATGATTATGGTAAGAATAGGCATAATATCCTTAACATAACAGTTAAAGTTCTGTTCTCTGTTATGTTACTCTTTCTCTTTTAATAACACTGAAAGTTCATCAAGAATTTTTTCCATAATCCTATTTTATTATTAAAATAATGGGATTTAGGCTGGTGAAAAGGTAATCCAAAGTCACAAAGTTAAAAAAAAAATCTTTAGAACTAAGAGTCAAACCCAAATCTAACTTATTTCAAATAATCACTTTTGGTAAAGCATCAAGTTGTCCCTTAGCTTTTACCAGTAGCATCTGATTAAGCTTCTGCCCTATCAATTAAGTTAGGAAGGCAGACAGAATAGTGTTAGAAATCAAAATATTTGGTATCTAGTCTCCTCACCTAGTACTCATTTATGCAGACTACTTGGGTATATCCTTAAAATTTATATTGTCTTATGTTTAAGATTTGAAAAATACTAAAATCAGGTATCTGTAATTTTTTTCTATATTTGAGTTTCTAGATTAAATGCTTTAAATAAATTATCTCACTTAAATTTTGTTATAAGCCTTAGATGTACAGAATATTATTACCCACATTTTCCAAAGGAACAAAATTGATCTACAAGAAACTAAACTGCCTTAAGTAACACACCTAAGTATTTGTGAAATTAGGATGAAATCCAAATTCCCTGGTGTCTGATTTCAAGAGCTTAATAGCTATGCTATGTAGACTTAAAAGTCACTTTTTGAATAAAGCACAATGGTACAAGTTTCCTATTAAGAGTTGAGGATTCAATAACACCTTATTTTGAGGTAGCTGAAATTTAATTAGAGAGGGTTGATAATATTGATTTCCATTAAAGCAATCATATTCTAAAAAAATGAGAATGAAGGAACAGAGCAAGAAAACAAAAGAATCTGCATCAGAACAATTATTTTGGTACAAACAATTTATACTTAATCCTCACAGCAAATATGTTTGGTACATATTATTATTTTCAATTTTGAGTTGTAGAAAATGAAATTTAAGGAATTTAGAGATCTTGCTCAAGATTAGAAGTATAGAATATTTGAAGTAGAAAACAATATCATAGTTGAAATACGGATTAATATAAACAGTTTGACTTCAGAAGTCTGGATATTCAGCAAGTTGTATAGTCTCTCAGCTTCAATGCAATATTTGCACTGAAATTTTTGCCATTGTTTGAAAAAATAAATTTGAAAGTGTGATTGATTTTGATTATGAATCTGATTAATCTGGATCAGTTTTTTGATTAACAATGTATGGATATTAATCCTAGTCTATTGTGTGATTATTTTTCTGTGGCAAGTGTCATCAGACAAATGTAACAGAGATAAATTCCAGACCTCAGAGACTGAAAGGCTGTGTAGTAATTTGAATCAACTGGAAAAAAAAGAATTCTTAAAAGCATTTATATACATATTCAACTAACTATTTATATTTTTAGACATTTTTTTCAATCAAACCTTAATCTACTACTGAGAATTTTGAGCCCAGGACCAATCCAAATTTTGACCAGGTAGGTTTGAGGAAATCAAGCTCAATTTTCTTAACTCAGCAAGCAATAGCACTTGTTATTTTTCCCTTTATTTGTATTTTGCACTTGAAATTATGTTCACTTTATTCCATACTTCTTAAAATTGGATCCTGTAAAGTCCCTAACTTAGCTACTATTTTGACAGTAATCTCTTTCCATAAGCAAGACTTGTCTGAGCATGTCATACTTCAATATGATGAACCAGGCACTATTAATAGACAGATGTCAAACACCTTGAGATTCTTCATTTTTATTTGCGTCTGAAATAGATTTATTCAAATTTATATTTTATTTCATTGACCCTTAAAACTTGCTGGGATACCACCTACTTTCTTTTAATATCTACTATATAAAACATACTTTTTTAACTAACTAGCATGTCACACCAATCTATCTTATTAAAAGTTATGGACACCACTATTCACTGAGACAGGATTGGATAAGCATGGAGCAAACTCAGTCTGGAATGTGTCTGATTCTCCCAAGTAATAGGCTGACAGTTTGTCTAATTTGATGATTATCACAGGTCTCGGAATACAACAAAATATTTATCAATAATAGATAGGAAATAAGCACATTATCCTAGTAGGTAAATAAAATTTAGTAATGGTGAATATGAGAGAAAAAATGCTTTACATCAGTAAGTGAACGTTAGAGAGTTTTATCAAAAGACCTGGATGCTGCTCATTATTGATTTGCTTTTTTGTTTTACTGATAGTTAGTTACACATAGTAATTCTCTGATGTTTCTGACATATTTGTTCGAAGGTACAGGGTTTAGACTGCATATATTTTGACATCTATGTTTCTTGATATGAAATATGGACCCTAGAAAATCATACCTGAATATAAGGACAGAAGCCTCTTGAAAATGTTGATCAGTGCTAGGTTACTAAATTAAAGCATTAACTGAATTCTAGGCATGTTTACATTTTATCTGGTAAACCTAGTCTGGGAAAAGAATATTGATATGGTTGATTTTATAGAAATAATTAACTATTCCAGGAAAAATTAATTGGTTAATGATGGGAAGACATAGTATTTGACCAGAAAAAAAAGCCATTTTATGAGATTAATCTACTATAATCATGAGATACTGAGGGCCTGGACCACACCAGAGAAAAGGAAACAGATGAAGTATGTTTCATGTCAGAAAAGACACTAGTAAGTGACTTATAAACAAGTTGTATGTTAATTAATATTGATAGAAAAACAATGACAGTATAATTGTATTATTGTTTTACTGATATACCTCCTATTGTCAAAATTCATTTCTCCCTTTCTGATTATTCCTTTACTTGAATCATTTGCCTTTTTTTTTTCAGTTGAAGTGTCATTTATGATTCTGACATGGAAACAGAACTTGCTTATCCATCTATATCAGTTTAGTGAACTTAAGTTTCTTGTGTGTAGTATTCTCTACTAATGTGTTTTAGTATTTGAATATTATAACAAATTTCTTTTCACATCAGAGTTGTAGATTACAATAAATAGATTAGTAGGTATAACTTTAAACAAAACAAATATGACACGATGGAAGAGAGAAGAAACACCAAAAAGATTTGTCATTCAAACTTTGGAAGCAGTTATTCAAAGGCATAGACTAGGTGTTAGTAAGTGTTATGATTCATTCCAAATATGAGGATAGGTGACATGTGAACATCCTCAATTTTTAAATGAGTGCTAATCACTTAACTAATCACTACCTCCTATTTGTGGAGTTGATTTAATTTCAAATAATGAGATTGTCATGTCCATTTTACACTGTCAGTCTTTGTAGAATAAGCAATGAGACAGCAAATAGAATAAAAAAATGATGGCATCTCTGTTCTTTTCAGAAAGTAAATATACAAACAGACCATGTAAACGCATTGTCACTTCATATAGTAGCAGTCTAGACTAAAATGAAGATGAAACTGCTTTCCTGGCTGGAATGAAGATATCAACTGCATTAAATTAGATTTTTTGGTACTTAAGTGAAAGACAATTTTTCCAGTATCTGAATTACCTGCCTTAAATCATTCCATAAATTGGACTAAACAGTATTGAGTTTTGGGGTTGTTTTTGTATTCCCTTTGCTTGACACAAAGTTACAGTACTCCATTTCTTCTTTAACTATGAGAGATGCTTTAATAACAGAGACTACATAAGTAATATAGAAATGAAATGTTTCAAATTGCATTTGTGTCCCCAATGTCTACTTCAGGCTTGTCCCAAGAAAAGCATATATTTTGAAGTAGTTTTAAAGGGCTCTCTTTCTGAATAGATAATAATTTTTTGTGAGATTCACATTTTCTCTCTTGAAAATAAGAAAAAAAACAATTCCTTTGTTCGTTTCTCAGGATAATTGTCTGGAGAATGGTGATGTTTATACCAATCACCTCAGTTTTCAGTGTTAGAATATACACTTTAATTACAGGTGTTCATTAGTGTGTGTGTGTGTTTGTGTGTGTGGAGAGAGAGAGAGAGAGACTGTGTTTGGGTATAACCATAAATCTTAACATGACCATGGGAATAATTCTGTAAATACAAGTTATCAATCTTGTAGAACCTATGGAAGAACAGTAGTGACTTCTCATAATTCTTTACTGCCTCAGCATCCATTTTAAAATAATTGAACTTACACAAATAATAAACAGGGCTTAGTCACACATAACATAGTTTACAGTACTACGTGTCCTCCCCGTTCTCAAAATGATAGATCCAGATACCTGCCTTACACAACTGACTACTGGTGACCACTTTCCTATGGGGCAGCTTGAAACCATCTGCTTGACTGGGCCTGTTTATTCTCACACCTTTCATTAACAGTACAGATACTCCATGGTGATCCCTGCTCAATCACAGAATTGTACCCTGGAACTTGTGCTTGCTTGCTTTAAGCTACCAATTTAAACTCTACATAGGAAACCTGTATAATTCTCTGGACCCCCATAAAGTGGCTTGTCCATGGGCTCATCTTTTTTTCTCTCCATGAGCTCCAGGATCTCTCTTATGTGACCACTAGGTATGCTGTGTAAACCCCAAGTTGTGTAAGTCATGAAATTTTATTTTCATTTCTGTTCTCTCTGCTCGTTCGAGAGTTGCTGTCCATCTTAAAAATATTAAAACAGCAACAGATATGAATCTGTTCACTATACATGATACACAGATAAACAGGCTTTCAAAAATAAGAATGTGGCAGGAAGTAGTACTAGAGGAGAAATTCATATTATCCTATAAAGACTATTGCAAAAATAAAAATGAATTTCTAATAATTTTGAATGGCAGCAGTTAATTTTAAAAATCTTATCACTGAGGTATTATTTAATCAAGTACAAGTTTTTAATAAAATTATTCTAGTGGAGATTGAATGAGATTTTACATTAAGCCAATCTTATCTCATAGCAATTGAAATACTGTAAATATAAGCACTGTATTTTCTGGACCTACTAATCTTGGAATGTGCAAATAGTAGTTTCTCAATTGATAATGATGGAATTAAATTTATAGGAAAAGGCTTTTACAAATATTAAAGGGTTAATACTATATCTGTTTTGTTTTGGCACGAATGCTGTTAACTTTATATTCATAAATTGTACTTTTGATTATTTAAAATAATCTTTGTTTTTACTTAACTTAAACTAGCTCTAGGTTTTTAAGGATTTAGCTGTTTAATTTCAAGTTAGATATCTTCTCTTTCACATCAGATATTTTCAAAGAAAAACCATGATACCCGAACATCCAATTGTATCTTTATTGGATTTAAGTAGTACTTAAATCAATAACATTCAAGTTTAAAAGAGGCTACTTGATTTTCAAGATATTTAATTAAAATTACATTCCATTAGCTAGAATGATCTGAATTTGTCTTGATCTATTGAATCATTTTGATCATTTTATCAGTTCATTCTCTGCTGAAGATTGTTTATTTGGTTGTTCCTCATAGATCCCACCTCCTTACAGAATTTTAATTTCCCATGAGACACCTGATAAACAGAAAACTAATATTTGAAACCACATTTTACTCTTACTTTTAGTACAGAAAACAGATACATCTAACAAGACTCACTATGAAAGATTACTATAATTAAAATGAAACCCATAAAATTACCATGTTTAAATAGTTGCAAAAAATTGAAGTCATAATTTCTTCAGTGTAAATGAGCCATCACCTCTTTGTATTTACTGCCTTTTACTAAATTCATGAAATATAGGATTACACATGATATAGAAGTAAAATGCCAAACATGTATACTTGGATACCTTTATTGGACCGTATTAAAAAGCTACTGAGACTATATCTAAAGAAAATGATCATATATCATTAAAAAATATCTAGAGACATAAATCACACTGCCCATGTGAAGAGCATTCTACATGATCCATATTCTCTGGATAGATTTATTTTAGGCACTATTTCTTGCTTAAATGCAATGCATTTTTAAAACAATATGATTTTAAATACTTCCATTTCAGTAAAAATATACTTTCTAAACAATGTCAATACTTAATGATTACATTTGTAATTATAAAATCCATGAATACTTTCCAAGTCTCTTCAGTGGGTACATATAAATATGCATGTGTGTGTGTGCACACATACATTTATAATCTCACATTGTCTAAGATTGTCAATTGTCATTCCCCAGGATTCCATCTTTAGCCCTGTGATTTCTCTTAGCACATATTGTCCCTTGATGGTTTTTTAATAAAGATAATGGCATAATAACTGCTACCATCTATGAAAAAAATGACTGCTAGGCAGATATTTAAATATTATGTTTAAATTAATTTTCAATAGGTTTTATGAGCTGTTAGTTTTTTTCAAATAAAATATACATACACATAGGCTAAAACACAGTAAATAGAACAGCAGTAATAAACAAATAAAATCACATCATCCCAAAACAGGAGAGATGGATCTGTTTCTTTTTAAGCATGCAATTTGTGTGGTTGACTTCTTAATGCTTTGCGGGCCATTTCTTTAGCTCTAGTCTCTCTGTGTTCTTAGACGTAGCGTTTCTAATTCTTTGACAATCAAATAGAAATTTGGTAAGTTGCTAGTTTGAATATTTACACACACAAACACACCATTTGTATTCTTCTCATTCTCCAATTTTTGTGTTTTCTCACACTAAATGTGTTCCCAGTGTCATGATTACATGTTTGAGTCTTTAAAAAATGTATTGAAAAGATACTATCTTAGTGTCCTAAGATTATCACATATTCTATTATTATTTAATAATTTATAATTAAATGTATATTTATTGATATTTATGTGCCAAACATTGATCAAGAATCCAAGCAGAGAGAATAATGGATATGGTCCTTCCAAGTAAGAGGCTAATAGGCTAGTAGGGAAAAAGACATTAAATACTTAAAATGTCAGTAAGTGAACAGAAGCAGAAACAATAGCAACTTTAACAGGGTGCAACTCCAAAGTATTGGATAATGTTTTTAATTTAATCTTAGAATGTTCTTGTTAGCAAAATGTTCAGTTTATTTATAACTGTTGGTGTATTTATGTTCATAAATTTAGTTTTCCTAATGAGTAAACAATATGTTAATAATTTATTCAGATAACAAATTGTATACCTGCATCCTCTTCCTCTCCCCCTCTTACTCAAGTATATATCTGAAAAGAAGAAAGAGAAAGAAATACACAGCCCTGAGAGAGCTACTTAGGGAGCCTGGAACAAGACTATATTTAAATCAGTTCCCTAATATTTCACTTCAGAATTAAATTAACTGTTAGTTCCCTAAGGCTACCATATTATCACAAGCTGAAAGACTTTGAACAATAACAGTTTCTTCTCTCAGAATACTCAATGCTAACAGTTTTAAATCAACATGTCAAGACAGTGCATACTGTCTTGGATTGCTCTAGGAAGAGTCTTTTTCTTTTTTTCTCTTCCTAGCTTCTGTTGATTACCAGCAATCCTTGGCTTTTTGTGTTTCTTGGTAGTAGCTGGTTTCTGCCTCTATCTTCATATGGTTATCCTATCTATATCTCTATGATTCTCCAAATACCCTTTCCTTATAAAGATAGCAGACATAGGATATAGAGCACACCCACTCTTATCCAATATGACCTCATCTTAACTTGATTAAATCTATAAATACCTTATTTTCAAATAAGGTCATATTCACAAGTTCAAGTGGTCATGAATTTGGGGAAACACTATTCAGCCCTGTATGTTAACCTATCCACTCACACAAGTGAAATCAGGCAACTGTAATTTCTAATTGTATCAGAATATAAGCACTGCACAAACATAAGATATGCCAGCTTAACACTGCCTGTCCAATTGCTTCTTAACCCCACCATGTAGAAATCATATTTCTTGTCCTTAATAATGACAAAATGAAGAAGAAGAAAAATGGAAGTTCTCATTACTGTTCTTACAGTAAATAATGGCTGAAGGTAGAAAAACTTGGAGGAGAAAAGAATAACCTGCCCTTTGACACACAGTAGAAAAATAGGAAAACAATTCAGATGGACAAAATATTCACAAGAGGTTGTAGGTTAAGTTATTCGATAATGGAACATAACTGACTTCTTGAAAAATAATGATAAAAATCTTAATGTAGTGGTCATTATTCATAAGTTCTGTATTTGTGAACTTGCTTAGTTTCTAAATTGTATTTGCAATCTCCAAATGAGTAATCATAGTGCTTTTGAATTTATTTTTGGATATTCTCAGAGCTAACAAAGAAATGTATCACTCTGCAAACTATTTAGTACCATATTTCTTCTATTTCTGTGTTTTTTGATGGTAGTTTTGCTGATGCCAAAGTGCTCACTAATGTTTCTGAGCTCAAGAAAGCTGTCATGCATTGTGGATAAAATATGTTTGTTAACTAAATTTAGTTCAAGCATGAGATATAATATTGTTGGCCATGAATTCAGTGACAATGAATCAACACTATATACTTAACACAAGTACATATAAGATCATTATTACTTGATGGAAATTATCTGAACAAAGGCTCCCAAGAACTAACTCTGTATTTTCCCATTAGCATTAGATATTCACTTATTGTTGTTCACAGTAACTTGGTTAAACATAACTACTGTAAATTATGTAAATGATAAGAATAGACTGTAAAATGTAAATGATAAAAACAAATGATAAGAATAGACTAAAAAAACAGAGAGCACAGAGAAAAAGAAAATATTAATGTGATATGAAGGAAACAACTAAACGTTCTATAAGTAAAAATATTTGTATATACATCAATATGTGTGCAGTGATTGTTTTCAGGTAATGATGTTTGTTCTTTTTCTCCCTTTGGTTTCTCTGCTTTTTCAAACTTTTATTTCATGATCTTTTGCTCTATTTATCTATAATATTAAAAAACTAATATTCAATTCTTAATAAAATGTATCCAATAATATTTATTGTAAAATTCCTTAACAATATCTGGCATACAGTAATTATTTTATCAAGGATAACTTTCATCCTCATTTCCCCTAGTACAGTAGCCCACAGGGAACTGAATTGAATCAATAAGCATATGAAGAGCCTAGGAAAATGCCATCAGTGGAAGAGCATTTCAAGTTCAGCTCATGCCTTGATTACAGCCTTTTGTGAGACACAAGAGTCAAAAACCTCAAATAAGTCATGCAGATTCCTAATCCACAGAAACTGTAGGAAAATAAATGTTTGTTTAAGCATTAAGGTTTACAGTAATTTGTTATGAAGCAATCGATGATAATGCAGAGAATGTAAGTATGGATTGTTTGTTGGATTTAACAATTGTAATCTAATGGCAAATTAATATGTATAGTTTATTAGTAAAGACAGAAACAAAGTCTAAATAAAAATGCATTGAGGTAAAATGGGCAATTAGGAAGGAGATAAAATATAGGAATATACTCTTTAAAGAGAGCTTATAGCAAATATCTGCAGAATGGGCAGTTTCTGAGTTACTGTGATCACAAGAGTCATGAAAACTTGGGGAAAAAGTAATTAAAAACAGTACGTTATAAACAATTTAAAAATACATAGAGGATCTTTTGAAAAGTTTTGCATTAATGCATAATGAAAGAAGTATTGTTCTCCTCACATCTATCCCAAGAAGAGAGAGCTGTTTTAGAATATTTTGGCAAACAAGTTGTACATAAATACAAATTCTTTGATAGTTAAAAAAAAGAAAGTAAGGAAAGCAATAAAAAAATTAAAATGATAGATATAGCTACTATATATATATGACTGAGTATATGCACATATATGTATTTGACAGTTAAATAAACACAAATTTTCAATATCTAAAGTCTAAAAATTATATATAATATTTAAGTCTTTTTTGTAGCATAAAAATGATATTTTCTTTGGACAAAATTATCAATGTTAATGTCTGAATATTGAAGTGTGGATATTTATTAAAATTGAAAGAAAATGTGCTAATATAAAAAATTTTAAATTTAAAAATTTTAAGATGGAGATAAAAATTTTGTATATTAATAATTGTATATACATAAATATGTGTATGTATATATGTGTATATATATATACACACAAACTGCATATATAATAGGTCAGAGAAAGCTACAATGCTACACAAAGTGCAATATCCTTATTGAACATATTTGATTTTTCATTTTCTTCATTATTCTTTGCATATAGTTTTTTCATTTTGAATCATAGTTATCCACCGTTGTAAAACTGAATAAATTTAAAAGAATTGATAAAATCATCATTTAAGCAAAAGCTACTAATACATGATAAAAGCTTTACATATTATCAAAAATCAAAACTTTCATTCTATCTGGGTTAAGATATCAAATGTGTTTAAATCAATTCTCCCTACGCAAGTTAGTTTGAGAGCTTCTGTCAACTGAACAGGCTCTTTGAAGGAGTACAAGATTCTCAAATTTTTTCCATCATTCTATAGGTAATTAGGTTACAAATACATTAGGCCACCCATATTTATTAAACTAAACTCTGAGTCCCAGATTTTCCACATTTTAGTTAGCCTAGTGGCTTTTATCCATGAGTACACTTTCTATTGAAACTCTGTGCATCCTACCTTTACTGGTCACTCCATAGTGACATTTCTAATCACTCTGAAAGTCCTTATCCTTTATATGGTAGTTTCCCCATGGACAACTGTAACTGAGCATTGCATAAGCACCTTACATTTAATATCCAAACTGAATATTCTACTTTTCAGCATAAATCTCTTATTTTTCACATAAGTCTTAATTGAGTTAAAGGTGTACCTTCTGTTCAGGTTTAAAATGTCAGTTCTTCATGAGCCTGTCTATCAATGTCTTGGTGCTACCCTAGACTAAATTATTAATAGTTGTGCTATTAAAATAATTGGCATTTAATGAACACTTACTACAGGCAAAAATATCCTTAGTAATATGAAACATATGTATATGTACATATACATATATGTTTATATATTTCTTTTAATTCTCAAAACAACCTTATAAAGTAAAATCTATTAGTCCTCTCATCATAGATAGCTAAAAACACTCAAACATGAAGCCTACATAATCTACTCAAGATATATTAGTAGTTAGCAAGAAATAAAAGAAAAACATGATTCAAATTAAGATAGAATTTATCTTCACAGCTTGAAAATTAACAACTCCATATTCTAGTATTTTAATTCTTATTGCTCTTTATTTTCATTTATTATGAGCTTCTATCAAATTAATCACTTGTCACTTTCTGTATCCAGTACAACTTTTCCTTTATTTAGTTTTTTACTTATTCAGATTGTCCTCTACAATCTCTCCATATTCAAGTTCTTAAATATCTTCTTTAACTGTGGATTTTTATTTGACTCAACTCCAGCCCTGTTATGGCTTGGATGTGAGGTGTCCCCTAAAAGCTCAAGTGAGAGACAATGCAAGAAGCTTCAAAGGAGAAATGTTTGGGTTGTGAGAGTCTTAACCCAATCAGTGATTTAATCCCCTGATAAAGATTATCTGAGTGGTACCCTACAAAAATGGTAGGGTGTGGCAGGAAGAGGTGGGAATTGGGGGTGTGGTTTTGAGCATATATTTGTATCTGTCAAGCGGAGTCTCTCTCTCTGCTTGCTGATCGTGATGGTGAGCTGCTTCTCTCTGCCACACTCTTCTGCCATGATATTCTGCCTCACCTTGAGCCCCAAGATATGGAGCCAGCCCTCTATGGACTAGGACCTCTGAAACTGTGAGCCCTCAAATATTCTTTTCCTCCTTTAAAATTGTTCTGGTCAGATCTTTTAGTCATAGCAGAGTAAAAAGCTGCCTAAAACAAGCCTTTTTTGCTGAAGTTACAAATTTCCCCTATCATAACACCTGCTGTAATATTTATGTCAATTTGTGTTACAAAAACTGAATTGCTTAAGGTAGTATGTAACAAATATTCCAAGTACCAGGCTCAACATTCTGAGTATATTGTTTCAATCCTCACCCTACACATTATATAATACAATTATTTTCATATTCCACATGAAAGAACTATAACATAAAACTTTTTACAGGTAAAAAGTTTCAAATTCACATACAAGAGGAATAGCAATATAAACAGAAAAATTCAAGACAATCATCTATGTATTTTCATGAATCTTATTTGAAATTTTGAATTTTTCAAGGAAATAACCCACGTAAAGTTTTATAAGTAAATATAATTAAAATAAAGTTTAAATAGTGCCAATATGCAATGCATTATTCAAATTAAGGCACTTTGAGAGTACACATAATACACACTCTCTATGAATGTCAAGCTAAATCAGATAATTGTTAAGATATGGTATTTAGTCTTGCTGAATTCAAATCATTCTCACTCCAATTTCTAAATCAGTACAGAAAACTGTCCAAAGACCTCCATTTTCATCACACACCCATTTATGGGCTATGTTGGTCCATTCATACTTTGTTCTTCTATGCTTATTGAATAATCCTATATAATTAGACATCATTTAGGAAATCTTTGGAAAAACCATTTACTCAATATTATCAAAATTCGGTTTTAGCTTATCAATATGACCTCCACATTTCAAGAATTAAGCTTCTCTTTTTGTTCCTATTACTGGTCCAGTTCTTTTTTAGTCCTCCCTGCTTAGAAAGATAACCTGAAGCCCTTGCCAGCGGCAGAGAACAGATCTCTACTGTCATCTTAATTTTCATCTTTCAAGACCAGACTTTGTCATTATATCTAAACTCACAGCTTGGATCTTGTTGATGATAATAAGCCAGTTATCAAACTATCTTATTGATGTTTATGCATTCAACAAACTAATTTAGTGCTATCCTCAAGCTGGAAGAACTGGTAATAAAAGGCAAGTAAGATGTAAAACCTACTATCAAGGAAATTTTGCAATCAGGTGGTAGAAACAAAACATTAATAGTTAGTATATGTCATCTGAAAGGTTGTTTTAGAGAAAAGAGCTTTGCAGCTGGATTCATTTTGTTTGTGTCCATATTGTTCAGCTGGACATATGTCATAGTGTTATGTGCCTACTCATTGCTAAAATAGCAATTTAATTATACTACTATGTTTTGACACAGAGCTTAGCAGTTAAAACTCTGCTTGGTGAGGAATGGTTGAATTCCAAAGAGATAAAAGTTAAATAATGAAATTTCTTACTTCCAATTTTTCCTTTACCCCGGGAAAACTAAAATGTATGTGCTAAAATATGAAAATAGTCACTACAATAATTACCATATTAACAAATATGATTCATAACTTCCTTGTTATCTTCATGAATTTCAGGGTTTCCCTTATCATACAGAGAAAACTATTTTGATTTTTAGGATAATGAAATTCTTAAATTTCTTGTAATCAATATTCATTAAATGTAACTATTATTTTGTGGCACACTTCATTTTAAACATCCATTCATTTATTGTGTATTTAAGCACTGACATCTAAATGTATGATACTGATTAAGTATAAAAAAGATATTAATTAAAACTGAGGACTAAATCTGATAATTCCAAACCAAAAGTTTCTTGTAAAGGTCATCACAAAATCCCCTATTATTCTATATAAATGCACAGGCACTTAGATTTTTGATATAATTCATGTTGGGTGAAAATCAATACCCAGATTCTATGTATTTCTTATTTTTGTACTCAAAATCTGAATGTTAGGAAATTATTTTACTTACTCAGTTCTTAGTACTGAGATGAATACAAATAAAATATTGATCTTGAATTTTATTTCCAGGTCATTATACATAGTAGAAAAATTCAAGACATATGCTCACTAAGCAATTGGTATGAAATATGACACAATCTTCCTAAAGGAATGAACAGCTTATCTTGTAGAAATTTTACAAATAGATCAAAGGAACACTGGTCACAAAAATCCTTGAGGAAAAGTCAAGATTTTAGAAATTAGAAATATGTAAGAGATAATAAGTGGAGACTGATTCACTCAACTCTAGAATGTGAGTGTGTTTTAGGTAGAACTAATAAATGTGTCAGAGTGAAAAAGGAAAATGCACTAATGAGGATGGGACAGTGATTAAATAGAAGATCAGATATATTGGACCAATAATCATCAAACTGACCTTTCTCATCTACCAATATACTAGTGACAGTTTTTGCTTTTATATTCTATTTTTTTAAATTTAGCTACATCTAATTATGACATATAATCATGTCAAGAATTTGGAGGCAGGCTTTTTTGTACATATGTACATTGCATTCTGTGATATAGGACTCTAAATGTAGGTAGGTACACTTATACTAAAATGGTTTGGATTAATAATTTATTATTTCAAATATCTATATTATTCTTTAAATAAAATATCAACCAATAAACCAAAGGGGTGCTTTTACTTGGGTATGTCATTAAATCTTAACTATGCTTTTAGGAATAGAAGGATTGATATCCAATTGTGGAAGCTTAGCAAATGTACAAATTTTATCCCCAATAAGTGAAGATTTGGCAAAATTTCAGTTGCATATTTCATCAAGGCAATTATTTTTTCTTTATACTATGTAGAATGGGAAAAGATGTCTTGAATATTTAAGTGATTTGAAATTTGCATTGCCTAGTGTTGAAACATATAAGATCTAAACAAATGTCAAAAATTATTCAAATCAACTGTACTTATTTTATGAAGGATATAATTTGTGATTTGTCATAATGTGTATTTTTTCATTTTTGAAATTTTAATTTTGACAATCATATGTTCAATTTGAAAATCTCTAGATAGTCTTCTTATTTAAGGTTTCATAATAACATACTTTTTAAAGTTAATTTCCTATAGTTCCTTCTATTTAAATTTATCTTCTTGATAAAATAATCAAAACAAGTTTTTTTCTTTCAAATCTATTACTTAACATTATATTATACATTGCAAATCTTTACAGTATATCCAACCAAATGACAGTTTCAAAAATATGAATAATTTTGGACAAAAAGAATGCAAATAACATGCAAATAATATTTGAGTAAAAGTATGATTGTGTCAAGTGAATAAAGATATTTAAATGTAAATAGTTGCTCATCTAGCTTCTATGTTGGCACTACAGATGCATAATTTATATTTGCCTCTGAAGTTCAATGTTCAGTAATTGTAATAAATTACTACTCTATACTTTTCAATTTCCAAATTTATGATGATGAATAAAACAACATGTAATTCATGCATTTTTTGGTTTACTACTCCTTGTAATTTAATTTTTCAAATTCATAAGGCTTTAAAATAATCAGAACAAATTATCAAATCATAGAAAAGAAACTTAAGAAAAATATCTCTTTTTATTTCATGCACATAAATGATTATTACCAATTTTATTCACTTTACCTATTATGTAAGACGAGACTAAAAAATTATTTTAATACATCCATGTCATTTTTAATTTTAAAAAGGTGGATTTCTAAATCATATGGACATTTCAAGAATCTATGGAACACATGATCTCATGTCAGCAATGTTATACACAAGGTTGAAATTTTCTTCTTGTCCCCAGCAATGTCTATTCCTTCAATAATGAACTTGAGCCTAGTAATATATTGAGTGTTTAAAATACAAATATCTTCAATAAATTAATTTCTGTAATAATATGTATTCATATGCAGCAAGAGTAGTCATAAATTCAAAACTTCTAGGCTCCTCAATCACAGATCCCATCAGCTATTCTTTTCCAACACTCTACCAGCTCTTTTGACTGACCACGATGAACAAGACTAGATCTTGATTAGCAAATACAGACCCCGATGTTATAGAGGTAAGTGAATCATAGAATCCCTTCTCCACTACCTTCTTACTAGAGCTTTAATATGGAAGCATTTTATTTTTTGCTGGTACTAGAAAATTCTGTTGATGTAGCTTTAAAATAAACTTACAATTTTTTTTTTCTGAGCCAACTATTCATGTGTAATGTCCATGAAACAATAAGTGTAGCTAGAGGAAAGAATGGTAGGCTAGGTATGTTAGGCTCATGCAGAGTATGTATACCTTCAAGAGCTATTTGAATCTGGTCCTAACCATAACATTTAATAATGAATATTTATCTGTAGTTTTGTCTTCAAAGATCAGAGAACACCAAGTCATGATGGACACTCAGTATGATGATCGCCTGGAGCCCTGAGTAAGGCATTCAGATTTCATCATTGTCCAGCAATGATAAATGCAATGTCTTTTTTCCCCAGGAGCCATACATTTGCTCTGAAACTCTATGGGAATGTACATTCCACTTTGTAATTTCTCACATACTTTAAACAGAATTTTACTCTTGTTACATAATTGTCATTCATCATAACTAATAGTGTCAGGATTACTAGACATAATTGTGAAGATTGGAACTCCTCAACTTCAGTGATACTATTGATGCCATTAACTTTGGTGTCACCACAGTTTCATAAAGAATGGAAGTATGTGGCTTGAACATTGTATCTGATGTATCAAATTATTATTAATAACAAGGAAGAATGTATTTGGTAAAATATCAGTCTTAGTCCTAACGACTACTGGAAGAATTAACCACCTTAAAATTTCTATACATCAGATCATTCTTATTATCTCTCTGGCTTCATTAGTATAATGTCTATTTTGTATCTGACAATAATTTCAAATGGTACATTGTTCACCATCAACAATCTGATCTCCAGAATTGCCATATTCATCCTGTTCACATACATATGTTCTCACCTTAATGAAGATGAAAGAAGTATTTTCTGGTCTTTCTTAGTTTAGAAAACTCGTTTAGGATATAACACATGACAATTATATTTCCAAGTTCTTCACTTTCTTTATCAAAGAAATTTCTAGATTTGTATGTTAATGTGAATAGTTTTTTAATCAAAATTTAAGTAACCATACAAGCAAATGATTGCATATAGACAAGCTAGCACAATAAACTCAGAATTTCTAGTTAGCACACCAATAGTTTAGCTTACCCTAAAATCATGGTCTTTCTTTTTTTCTTCTTTTTAAGCAAACATAAAATATATCTTCTCATGTGCTTTCTAGTTTTCTAAGATATATGTTAACCAAATCCTATATTGTTTGAATTAAAAGGCTTTTTATTTCCTTCTGTGTTTGGATATGTACTGACATGAATTTGCTAGAATCTGATTTTTGCTAGAGATCTAAAGAATATGAGAAAGACTGAATTCTTTACAAGAAACTGCTTTGGTCAAATAATTTTAGATTTTCTTGGTAGGGAAGGCATAGTCACATAAGACATTTCTCAGTTGGAAACAGGTTGATTTGAAATGTGGATATTTGGTATATTTTAAGACATCCAAATCCCTCAATATGTCCTTATACCTACACTCCATATTTTATTCTTTTCTTATCAAAGCTCTTTCACATTTGATGTATTGTCAGACTGTTAATTCAACCTACATAAGTTGGAACCCTTAGGAAGAAACTTTTGCTTGATTTTCATCTATCTCAGCCTAAAGGCAAAAAGAAATGAGAGATGCTGAAAATCCTTGGTTGTCTTTCTTGAGGTTTTAGTTGAGAATTTAAGACCTTGAGCTTGTCATGTCTTTTCTTTAAGCTTCCCAGCAAAATTAAAAGCAAGCAGCCCACCCTAGAGCTTTGAATTCTTATGCTCTTCATTCTGCTCTCTTTGAGAGGTGACTCCACTGCTCATATTTTTGTCATTAATAGACATTTCATTCTCGGTGACCACAGGTAATAATTTAACTAGCTATTTTGCAACTAAGTGCCACATGCTGCCAGAAGCCCATGTCTTAATCCAACATAAATGTTCTCTCCTGTTATCCACCAACAAACCAAATATCACATCTGGGTTCCTATAGTGATCCTAAAATTTTCTTGCCTACATTAATTCCAGTTATTAATTTTTATATCAATTAGTGATCTTAGCTGTAAACAACCAAAGCTTACTCTGTATAATTAAGCAAATAAGTATTTATTAAACAGTCACTAACTCAAAATTTTGTTCAGGGCTGACGATATAAAGTTTATGCTGATTCCAAAAAGAAGTACCTCCAAAATGAAATGATTCATTATTACCATTGTCAAATAATTTATCTTATTTCTACATCAAGAAGTGAACCAATAACCATCTAAACTGTCAGAGAGGTGTGGGGCGAAGGGAAGAGAGAGAAGATATTTGTATATGTATGTGTGTGGGTGGTGATTCTGATAGAAACAGTTTAAATCTTGGAGAATAAAAACCACAGAAAAAAGTTGACTACACTGGAGATCCTTGTTTATTGTTCAAATTTAATTCTTAAAAAACACACGAGAGTTTTGTATATTTGGAATGGTCTTGTGAGAAGATTCACTTTATATTGATGGATTGGGGAACAAACTTCCTTACTAGAGGGTGACTATTACACTAGAATATATATGTGAAAGCTATAATTGCTATTGTCTTCATGTCTGAGTTGCAAGAGGAGAGAATGAGGAAGGTTTGGCATGATTTATTTCATGCATAAATCTTAATTTAATTCTTATTTTCTGCTCTACTCAATAAAATTCTCATTTAAGTAAAAGGCATTTCTAAGTAGTAAATCCATCTATGGATCCATGTGCCTCATTGGCTGTTTTTCTGAGTGAGTCTTTCTGTGTACATGACTTTGGTAGTATTCTTTCTTACTATAATTATAGGGCATTAGGAGGCTCATGTTTCACACTGTCATCTTGAGCCAAAGGGAATGAAGATGTAGTTGTGAACCTAAAATGCAGTTGCAAATAATAACTGCTTTAGAAGAAAGGAAGACAAAAAAAATCAATGATGATCAATGTTATTGGAATTTCTTTATATACCAAATTTATACCAGCATAAAGTGATAAAGTGATAAAGCAATATGAATAATTCCATGTCTAAAATTAATTTTGTTCTTTTTGGGAAATATGTGGTTGCCAATATCTATGGATATAATAATCATAAAATACCTGTTGAAATTGTAGAACTAACAATACCTTAAAAATAGTGAGTCAAGTTTTAGGAAAATAAGAAAATATAAAGTGGCATACCACCTTTTTGTATGTCTGTAATTCAAAAAGAGACTGTGTAGAGAATTGAATGAGTGGAAGTTTTAGAGATAAAAATTGGAGTTCAATGTCCCAAAAAATGTGGTCTGATAAACTGTAATATTCTGGATTAGAAATCCAAAACCTCTACTATAAAGATAAATAAAAAATAGGTATCCTTTACAGAAACTGAAAGCAAGATTCAAAGCATCACAAACCCTCTTTAGAATATGGCTAATGTTATGGACTGATTTGAAAATTAGCCCAGACTTACACAATTTTGTTCAAACACATCACCCTCTGTGAAGTTGGCCCCAATCGCACATGAGCCCACTTGCATAGAAACTAACACCTCCACCTTCCACCCACTTGCACCCTGACCACAATATCATTGAACTATGGAACTAATGCAAGCTTGTTTTTCTGAGAATGCACTAAGAATGTAATTTCTGAGAAAATGTAGCTTAGTACTTTTCCACTTTATGAAATATATCTTGTGATTATAAGTGCCTTTCCTGCCCCACCTTTATTGTGGTTTTAGGGAATATTAGAGTATTCATACTCCCAATCAGAGTCGAACTAAGAAGTTCTCAGCCCTTTTGGCCCTGGTCAGAAAATAAAGCTTTAGTCTTCAATTCTAAAGGACCTGGAGAATAGCACCTTAACACTAAGATTACCCCCTAATTCCAGAAATAAATAAATATCTCTATCTATCATCTATCTATATATGTAAACAAATATATATATATGTATATAAAATAAGATGAGTGCAACCTAAGCCACAAATTACCTTTAAAATGTTTCATGAGTATTTATCAGTACATAATCAATGTCAAACAATACTGTATCACATAAAAAAACAGCAATAGTCCTCTCCATGTTAGAATTACAAGAAATATGTTTATTACTTGACTATTTAAATGTGGTTTGAATTCAGCAAATGTTTAGAAATTACAACTTTAAAACTAGAAAGAAAATTTAAATTAAAAAAATACTACAATAATAAAATAGATGAAATTAAGAATATTAGTCTTTAATAAACCTAGGTTAAAAGATGAACTAGAACTAGAAAGAGAATTAGTTAAATTAGTTTTAACTTTTTACCTATGGAGATTCAGAAGAAGAAAAGATAGACAATAAGCCAGAAGAAGCACTTAAAGAAATAATTAACGGGAATTTTCTAAAACATGAAGTCTAAAATGTTAGAAGCACTACAGCAGAAAAACTACAAGAGATAACTCAATTTCATAGTAAGACTATTGACATTCATCATAAGAGAGCAAAATCTCAAAATCAGAAAAAGAAAAATGATAGATTCTCTTTATATAAGTAGTAGGAATAACATGTTATTTCTCAATAGAAACAATTGAATTCAATGATGATGCAATATTTTTAAAGTGCTCAAAACATAAAAAGTACTTATCTAGGTTTTAGATCCATGAATAAATATGAAATAAATAAATTTTTATACAAAGATATACTGAAAGATTGTGTCTAATTTAAGGAAGCACTGTGATTTTCTCAAGGCAGAGAGAAAATGATCACAGATGAAACCTTGAAGAGTAAAAATTGGTAAATTCCAAAATTAAATCTAAATGAATATTGAATATAAAGTATATAAAAATGTGGAGGTGAAGGTTTAAAGAAAACAAATGAGCAAGTAATTGTGATTTAGTAGAGACAAAATTATACTAAGCAAACAATACTTAACAGAATGTTGATTAAAATAAATTAATTTATGATAAATTAGACTTTAAGAGAAAATAATTTATATATATATTTTTCAGAGTATTGCGTAGAAATCGTTGGATATTTTAACACATTTTTCTTAGAAATTGATAGAACAAATAGAAAGCAAGAAATTCTATAAGGATATAGTTTATTTAAAAAATAATATTAACATAACCACCATAATAAAGACTTAAAGGACACTATATCCAACAATTGCAGAATATACATTGTCACTAAGCACACATAAAACTTTTGTACAAACCGACCATAGTTTGAGCAATAAACAACAAAACAAAAAGAAAAAAAAACAAAGGATTAAAGTCATCTAAAGTATATGTTCTGACCACAATGGAATTAATCTAACAATCTATTTTATAGGACATTTAGAAGATCCCCATATTTCAAAAATATCAAATACATTCATAAATTTCCCAGTAGTATGAAGAAATTTCAGTATATATTGAAAAATATTTTTAAACTGATGAAAAGAGAAATGCCTTACATTTGTAGGGTTTGGCTAAAGTCATGTAGATATAGGGACTGCTAAATCTGGCGTTGTGTTGCATGCCTGTGATCCTAGTAGCTCAGGAGGCGGAGGCAGGAGGATCATGAGTTCATAGCCAGCCTCAGCAACTTAGTAAGACCCTAAGTAACTTAGCAAGACCCTGTTTCAAATTAAAATATGAAAAGGGCTGGTGATGTGGCTTCATGGTTAAGCACCCCTGGGTTCAATTCCTGGTACAAAAATAAACCCAAAAACAAAAAAACAAATAGGGATTGTTGCACTTAATTAAATACATTAGATAAAAATAATTTAAAAATCAAAGACAAAATTACTTTGAAGAAATAAGTAAATACATATAAAAGAAAATTCAGAATTAAAACAAAGATATTTGTACAATATCAATAAATGATAAATCAATCCCTTGTCAAATAATTTCTTACAGCAAATCAATGGCCCTACAAGGTTTCATTGTGTAGGATTTTACCACACATGTAAGAAAAAATATGTCAATCTTGGCATAAATTAAGGTAATAGCAATTTATAAATACTAAGTAATCTCATTTACTGGTGTCATTATAATCATGTACTATGAATTTTATTATTTTTATCTGTCAACTTGACTTGCATATGGAAGGCCCAGATATTTGTACAAATGCTCTTGATGTTTCTGTGAGATAATTTTTTGGAAAGATTAATAATTCATAGATAGAGCAAACAGAACAGATTGTTATTCACAACATGGATGATTTCTATCTAATCAGTTGACAACTTAAATAGAAAAACAATGCTCACTCTTCTTCAAGTAAGAGAAAATTATTTTCACTCAATGACCCTCAAACCATGAATTGACTTTTCCTATCTTGGATTGGAAGTGAAACATTATTTATGGCTGGGACTTGAGGCTTATAACCTTTGGATGAAGAGTAAACCAGGTATGGTGGCACTGGCCTATAATCCCAGGCACTCAGGAGGCTGAGGCAGGAGGATGACAAATTCAAAGCCAGCCTCAACAATTTATAAAATTGTCTCAATAAAAAATATAAAGAGCTCGGGATTTGGCTGAGTGGTTAAGCACCCCTGTGCTCAGTATCAGGTACCAAAAGTAAATGAAACAATAAAATCAAATATCAATTCTTCTGATTCTTAGGACTTCAGATTTAGACTGGTACTAAACTATTGGCTCTCTAGGACTTCCAGATTGCTGATTTATATTGGACATTAGGGTTCATCAAGCTCATAATCATATGAGCAGTTTTCTTATAATAATTATCTTTACACAAGCACATATAAAGACACACATCCTGGTGGTTCTATAATACATATATGTACAATGTATTGATTCTTGTTCTCTGGAGAACCCTGAATAATAATATATTAACCTGATAAGACCAGTATAAAAAAGAAGATTCACTGGCCTATTTTATAAATATAAATTTTAAAAAGATTTTCTAAATACAATTATGCAACACAAATTAATAAGCCATGATAAATCTTATGTGAAGTACAGAATTGCTATGAATCAAAAAATCATCAATAGAAAAAATAAAGGAGATATGTTATATTATGATCTCCAAAGATGTAAAATGAACACTTGCTAAAGTTAAATGTTCATTGTGATTAAACACTTAGAACAGAAAATTATTATATTCTGATAAATTGAGTATACAAAATGTTCATTATAATCATTATACTTAATGATAAAATTGTTAAAGATTTTCTTCTTTCTTCAGGATCCTGCTGTTATATCCATTCAATTTTCCTAAAGTGTTTGGTGCAATAAGGTAAGGTGTAGGATAAGGATTGAGGAAAAAAGAAACTAAACTAGCACTATTCACAGAGATAATATTATCTATTCGTTCAAATCTAAAAGCAATCTAAAAGTTCATTGATTTACTTAGCAAGAGAGTTTAGCAAGATTGTTGAATTTGAAAAATCAATTGTGGACACTAATCATGGTCCTCTGTAGGCAGCTGATACATTAAGAGCTCAGACAGCCTGATTGCAGAGACTGTCATGCATCCCTTTTTCCTCTTTGGTAAATGTAACTTTGGAGAGAGTAGCAGGGGACATCCACTGGTCTAAGTATGCAACACATCAATGTCTTTAGGATGTCTGTGCTTCTTAGAAAACATGGAGAGATGGAATAGTCCTACTCCCTGGATTGGATGGAAAGTGCAGTTCAATGGATACAGAATATAAATATGATTAATCTTGGAAGTGCTACAGGTTGTGGCCTTCTGAGAAACTGGGGCACTGAATAGATTGACTCCCTGTCAAACCCCCATTCTAATGATTGAGGCAGAAAGATTTCATGCATGTCACTTAGAAAACAAGCATGTGTTTATTGAAGAGATAGGGAAAGGGAAAGGGGACACTCTCAAGAGAGAGAGTGGCTCCTATCCGAGTGGAGAGGGACAGTGCCTTTCTTGAAATCCAGTTTTATTGAGGATCCCAGAAAATTTTCCAGAAAGATCTGTCCAGGTCTACTTTTTGACTATTGACTGACAAGATGACTTCAGACGTTCAAGTCTCCACTGCTATGACAACTCTAGGTCAATTTGGCCCATGCTGACTGATTCTAATTGAATTCTTAACCAGAAATTCTTACAGATTTGATCCTGAGATTCAGGATCTGGTTTGTGAAAATGTTCTAAAAATCTACTCTTTTAGGGTAATTTGAGTTCCTCCTATCAACATCATTTCAATTCTGCATTTGAGGAATGAGACATATCCTGTCCACTTAAACCAGGAAAGGCTGTAGGTAAATTGCTTCTTCAAAAAGAATGCATGTGGGTCCATTTTATAGAATTATTCCCTTAATCTCATTTTCCCACCATTCTCATCTGTCTGTTATCTATCAGAAGTACTTGCAAAGCATGCTAGAGTTCCTGCCTACCAGTGGGAGCACAGAACAAGGCCAAAGACCACCTTCAGGGACCACCAAGGGAGCCCAGCCAAGGGCAGACCCGAGAATGCTAGCTGCCAGCCACAGGGGAACGGAGACCCAGGGGAAGGACTGCCTATGGGGACTCCTGAGGGAGACCTGGCCTAAGTAAAGCCCAGAACTGCCCCTAGTTCCACACCAGAGTCCCTGCAGACCAGCAGAAGCACAGGACAAGGCCCAAGACCACCTTCAGGGACCACCAAGGGAGCCTATCCAAAGCCATTTTCACTGCCATCTTGAGTAACCTCCACTACTGCTGCCACCATCTTTAGTGGCAGTAGTGTCCATCTGGGGACACCTGCTGGCGACTGGAAGTCAACTCCAAGGTGAGATACATGTAGTGTCACCACATGATTTTAGGATAGAAACTGCAATACCCCAAATCGGCATTGCAAAAAAGGAAGATACATAATCAACATGAAAAAGCAAGGTAAGAAAGTGGCCCAAATAAACCTAGATACTATAATAATAGAATCCATTGACAGCACAGTTGATGAAATGTCTGAGAAAGAATTCAGAATATATGTAATTAAAATGATCTGTGAATAAAAGAGTGACTTAAGTGGGCAAATATAGGAAACAAATGGATCATTCCAACAAAGAAATAAGAGAGCAAATAAAGGCAACCATTGATCACTCTAGCAAAGAGATAAGAGTACAAATACAGGTAGCAAAAGATTACTTTAAGAAAAAGCTAGAGATTCTGAAAAAAAAAATCAGAAATTCTTGAAATAAAGAAAATAATAAACCAAATAAAAAACTTGATAGAAAGCATCACCATCAGACTAGATCACTTGGAAGACAGAACTTTGGATAATGAAGACAAAATATAGAATCTTGAAAAGAAAGTTGACCATACAGTGAAGATGGTAAGAAATCATGAACAGAGCATAAAAGAATTATGGGATAGCGTCAAAAAACCAAATCTAAGATTTATTGGGATAGAAGAAGGCACAGAATTTCAAACCAAAGAAATGCACCATCTCTTCAATGAAATAATATCAGAAAATTTCCCAAACATGAAAAATGAATTGGAAAATAAAATACAAGAGGCTTACAGGACACCAAATGTACAAAACTACAACAGATCTACACCAAGGTACATTATAATGAGAATGTCCAGCATACAGAATAAGGATAGATTTTTAAAGGCCACAAGAGAGGAACTAATCTCCAGGATATATAAAGAACTCAAAAAACCTAACACCAAAAAAACAAACAACTCAGTCAATAAATGGACCAAGGAGCTGAACAGACATTTCTCAGAAGAAGATATACAATTGTTCAACAGTCATATGAAAAAATGTTTAACATCTCCAGCAGTTAGAGAAATGCAAATCAAAACTACTCTAAGATTTCATCTCATGCCAGTCAGAATTGCAGTTATTAAGAATTCAGACAATAATAAATGTTCACGATGTTGTGGGGGAAAAGACATGCTCATACATTGCTGGTGGGACTGTAAATTGGTACAAGCAATCTGGAAAGTAGTATGGAGATTCCTTAGAACACTTAGAATGGAACCATCATTTGACCCAGCTATCCCACTCCTCAGTCTATACACAAGAGACTTAAAAACAGCATACTACAGTGATGCAGCCACTTCAATGTTTATATTAGCTCAATTCACAGTAGCTAAACTGTGGAAGCAACCTAGATGCCCTTCAATAGATGAATGGATAAAGAAACTGTGGTATATATACATAGTGGAATATTACTCAGCAAAAACAGAGAATAAAATTATGACATTTGCAGGTAAATGGATGGATTTGGAGAACATTATGCTAAGCGAAGTAAGCTAATCCCAAAAAACCAAATGCCAAATGCTCTCTCTGGTAAGTGGATGCTGATCCATAATGGGGGAGGGACATGGGAAGAATGGAGGAAATTTGGTCAAAGAGGATGGAGAAGGGAGGGGGCATGGGGACAGTAAAGATGGTGGGATAAAATGGACATCATAGCCCTAGCTTCATGTATGACTGCATATATAATTTTACATCACTTGCAACCAGAGAAATGAAAAGTTGTCCTTCATCTGTGTACAATGAATCAAAAGGCATTCTGCTATCATGTATACGTAAGTAGAATAAATAGATAGATAGATAGATAGATAGATAGATAGATAGATAGATAGATAGATAGATAGATTTTTAAAAAGTATATGCAAGTACATGAGCCAAAGAAGACACTGCCATAATACCAGTGGCCTTATGGGAAAGAATATGTGAGGGCGACATCCTTGATCCTTTTCAGCTTGCACAAGATACATCTCTTTTACTAATTTTGGCTAATGCAGTTCTTTGAGTGCAGAAAGAGAGAACTGGCCAGAATGCCTTTTTGCCTCCTGCTGTTACTTCTCAGAATAACCATATAATGTTCAGAGAATGCATGGCTTGAGATAAGGAGAAATTACAGACTAAGCACGGCTCTGTCCTTGCTCCTTCTAGAAAAGGATAGTTTTCAACTGTTATGCTTAGTGAGCCAAGTAGTGACCATAGTACAAAACTTAGAGTGAACTTCTTTTGGTTTCTCAGGAAAAGGGATTTAAAATGAGGCATGTGTAGACGATACTCCATCTACTCTCTGTACTATTCTGAGCCTTATGGGACCAGCTTGCTATGGATCTTGGATTTTATTGATTCTTGCTGTTTATCTCTGACTAATAAATATGATTTATTTGTTTTCATGACTTATATGAGTTCTCCAGCTTACTGGATGTGTACTCTGGTAGCTGGATTGATGCAAAGCCTCTGTTGGCTATGCTTGTGCAATATACCTCCTGCCAGACCTGAAACCAAGCTTGTGCAAAACCTCTTGGCACTAATCTCTTAAAAATCTGTTAGACCTGAGAAACTGTGCAATGAGGTGATAGAAAATTTCTTACCATTGTTGGATACTAAAGTCCTCCAGCCTGCAGGCATTGCACCATACCTTCAGCATCATCTCTCCCTGGATTTTCTTTAATTTGAACACATTAATACTTATACAGGCCCCTTCCTTGATTACTTTAGGCCCTGGTTATAAAAAGTCATCTTTAATTATGTGGGCTACAAGTTCCAGTTGAGGATAATGTGCTTGCTCAAAAATTTCATTTGCTTATAACTCTTACCAAGATACAAAGTGAGCATATTTTGGAAATCTACTCAAAAGGGAAAAACAAGGGCCACTTTGAACAAGTCCTCATGAACAAGTTCAAAAACAGTCTAAATAATGAGCAAGTTTTCTCAGGTGCTCTATGGTAGTCAAAAAACAGATATTCTTGCAGTAGGCCAAAGACCCCAATGTCCTATTTGACACCACAGAAGTCAACCAATAAAAAATATAATAACTCAGTGTCAAAAAATTGACAAAGGATCTATATTTCTCCAAAGAAAACATAAAAATTTTCAAAAGGTATATGAAAATGTTCTGTTCTCCATGTCACCAATAATCAGGGAAATGCAAATGGAATCATGATATATTACCTCACACCTTTTAGAATTATCATTATCAAAGTATAACAACAAAACAAAGCAAATTCCAAACACTAAAAAATGTTGGTGAGCAGGTTGAGAAATTGGAAACCTTGTTTACTGTTGATGGGAATGTAAATTAGTACATCCATTATACAGAACAGCATGACATTTTTAAAAAAGAACTAACATATGATTCCCTAATATAACTTCTGAGTAGTTGGCCAAAAACATTAAAACAGGATCTTGAAGATATATTTGTACTCTCATCTTCATTGCAACATTATTCACAATCACCTAAATGTTCATTGATGGAGGAGTAGATAAAGAAAAGGTGATATATAGGGGCTGGAGTTGTGGCTTCGTGGTAGAGTGCTTGCCTCACATGTGTGAGGCACTGGGTTCAATCCTCAACACCACATAAAATAAATAAATAAAGATATTATGTTCATCTACATCTAAAAAACTATTAAAAATTAAAAGGTGATATATACATACAACAGTGCATCACAGAAACAGGAAATCCTATCATATGCTACACATGAATGAAATTTCAAGACATTATCCTAAATAAGCTAGTCATACCAGGACAAATACTGCATGATGTTTTATATGAGATATCTTATGTGAAGGAGTCAAACTCATAGAAGCAGAATGTAGAATACTGATTTTCAAAGGCTAACCAAAGGGAAAAATGGAAAGTTGATGTGCAATGAATGTTGTTGAAATCATGTAAGATGAAAAAGTTCTAGAGTTCTGCTCTAAAATAATGCATGTATAGTTAACAATACTGTATTATATGGTTAAAATTTTGTTAATAGTGACAGGTAACAAACAAACAAGAGTGGTAGAAATATGAGGTTAAGGGGATAATTCTATAAACTGGGTCTACCATACTGGCTCCCACATGCTTTCTTTTAAACGGAATTTACCTGCAACCCTTCCTGGCTTAAGTCAATAGGATAAGTTATATTCCTCAACAAACTACCTGTTATCTTCAGTAGGAATGCAGGTTGAGAATTTTGAAACCTTGTTTACCATTGATGGGAATGTAAATTAGTCTCCTCAGCTCAGTTTAGCCCATGGTGTTTGTGTACTTTTTCCTAATTCATTCAACCCTGGACCTTTTAAAACAAGAATGGCTTCCTTCTTCCTTCTCAGGTTTGCACATGCCCACTTACTATAGTATAATTAGACATTTTAAAGATGTTTTTCAATAAATATATACTTTTCTTGTGTTTAGAAATGTTTAAAATTTAATTTTGTCACTATCCATAAAAACTGTAATGGGTTTGTTAGTTTTCCAATGTGGGGTCCCATGCCCCAGACATTTGTATCCTCCACTCATTCTATTGGGAGTTTATATTGGAGATTTGAGGAGAATGGGAGAAACTAAAACATATTTCTTTTTTTTAGGTTGATGGAGGGCCATTATCTTCTTTATAATGAATTTGCATATATATTCACACACACATACACACACACACACACAGTTCTTCATGTGATTGACTGAACCTTGGCTTTTCCTTTAGGGTTGCAAAACAGGAAGGGGACAACATTATAAAAATAAAGTCTTCTTTTGTAAAGTAATAAAATCATCTATTTTATATATAAGTATCTATAGTATATTAAATATAATAATTTATATTAAGTGAGAAGTCCAGTGGAAAGATTTGCTCAATTCTTCAACCAATTTAAATTTGATAGAATTCTGACACCACTGGGAATTTGCTCTTCCAGCTCAATTGAGTAATTTTGAGATTTCCAAATCTTATATGGTAATTTTTAAATATATATGTTTTAGATCACAAGTGGTATACTATGTGCATATAAGACTGATTTCTAACTACATTTAAGCCTGTACCCAAAGATTCATATTTGATGTGCTTCTTTTGTACGTTTCAGAACTGGCAATTCTTGTCCACTCCTGAGAACTCTAGTTTTTCATTTCCAGATTGCTGTTCTAACACTACTATGACTATTCTCTTATCCAACCATTATACTATAGAACATATATAGTTAACAATAACAACAACAACAAAAAGGGCTGACTAATTAATGTTAGAAGGAAAAATCCAATGTATCTATCATCATGAAAAACTATGTTCACAGACTAAAATACTACTATTTCCCCAGATCTGGCTGCTTGCGTTTTGAAAGCTGAGTACATTTTTTTTAATTGTCTAAAGTTTTGGCTTCATATCCTAATGTGCATCTAAACTTAATTCATCTGTTCTATATAGAAAGCTTGTTTGATGATGATTTAAATGCAATCTTTATCACTCATTTTAATTCTAAAAAACGCATAATTTCAAAAGAAAACATACTTAGTTAGATACAGGTTCTCTAGTAGCCTATGTATATTTCAAAGTGGCAATACTTAGAGCATTTGTACATTAGAGAAATTATGTATATAACATGTACATATAATCTTGATTTAAAATCCAATTTATTCAGTGATTCATAATTAAATCAAGGTTTTTCTTAAAAGAGTAACAAACATTTGGGGACAGAAGTTGAGAACTACTTTAAAATTCTTTTCCTAAAATGTCAACTTCTCAACAAATCCCACAATTAAGGCCATTTCTCTACTAGTGTTCAGTCTCATGAGCCATTCCATTAAAAACAAAAATGCCATTATATTCTGACTGTTAATGACCTTAAGTTACAACCTGATGCCACTCTGAGTTATTATTTTGCTGACATAATCATATTTATTCATTTTATAAGAAAGGTTGAACTTCTGTTTCCTGAATAATTGGTCATTCTTTTTCTAATATTTGTTTAGTATATGTGTACATAGTAACTTAATTTTCCATCAGGTTATTGTTATTCAGAATTGACTTATTTGTCAATTTGTGTACAAATGGAAGAAAATACATTATAAAGAGCATATTCAAGTATGATAACTGAATTTACTTTTGATAGATCACAAAACAATATTGGCCAAAGTAATTTTTTCACTTATGTATCTATACAAAAGTGATTGATATATGGCAATGCAAAATTATAAGAATATGAAAAAATATAAAACTTTATTAAGACTATATTGAGAAAATAGTAAAGACGTAAATATAACACATTTATCTCTCTAGAAAAGACTTGAAAAAAATAATGAATCAAATATAAAGTATCTAGTCTCACATTTTATAATTTGGTGTTTCAGAATGGTGAAAAAGATAACTCAAAATAAATTTTAAAATAGTATGGACAGCATGATCACAACTAAAAATTTCATAATGGTTATGTGTAGTGTACATGTGCATCTGTGTGAGGTATTCATAATCAATTAATGTTGAGCAAATTGTTGGCTTTATTTCTTTGTTTTTATTTTATAAGGACATTATGCTTTTTAAATATTTTACAGAAAAACATAACTCTTCAATTTTCTGTAGTTTTCTTTACTTATTTTTACCTCAAAAAATGGTTGAGAAGACCGTGTTTGTACAATCCTTGAATGTTTGATTCATGAGGAAATTTTTCTATACAAATAACAGAAAGTATATCATAATAGAACTTTCTCAAGTATGATTACTAAAATAATGGCTTATAGCTGGTATAAATTTCAGATTTAACCATGTGTATGTATACTTCTGAGATTTAAAACCTAGGATATTTTCTCTCTATCCAGTTATAAATACTTGGGATAGCAACTGCTTTTTCTAGATCTGTGAAGTATGTCATTGCTATTTTATTGGGGATTGCGTTGACTCAGTATTTTGTTTTTGGTAGCATGGCCATTTTGACAATATTATTTCTGCCTATCTAAGTACATGAGAAGTCTTTCCATTTTCTAAGGTTTTCTTCAATTTCTTTCTTCTGTGTTCTATGATTTTCTTTGTAGAGGTCCTTCACCTCTTTTATTACATTGATTCCAAAATATTTTACATGGCCACAATTAAAACCTAAAGGATAACATATACACACATACATATTTGTATTTAATAAATAATATACTTTTTCATGGTAACTTGAAAGCTTATGATATGACCTGCCTCAATTAAAATCTTTCTTACTTCAGGTGCTACAGTACTTATCTGTATTTTGAGAGAAGGGATCCATACACTTCTCCTCTGGGGAGGAATCCTTAAGTGGAAGTACAAAGGATTTTTGCAATCACAATAGTCAAATATTCAATATATTCCAGTTTGAATGCAAACAGAACATTTAAATAGGTTCTAAGTGTATGTCTATATCAAATTTGTCAAGAGAAGTCCACAATATAATGTTTTTAGAGTATTTTCAATTCCTCTAATTATTTTATTTAAAAAAAAAAACTTGGGAAGATTTTTCTACCTTTTATTAGAAGCCGCATTTTAATGAGTGAACACATATAATAAAGTAATTCCTTTGGTTTTATCACTAAGAAGAAGATAAAGAACTATTTTAATACTAATTTGTAGTATCTCATTAAAATGGGAAGAGTAAAGGGAGATTCTGTTAATGATTTTTTTGGACATGATTTTACCTGCTTTTATAGTTTTTCTATCATATCCTGGGTCATCATTTTATATAATGAACAGCAAATAAAATTGCAATCTAACAAAGCATAGACTGGTTAATTTTCTGACTAACCACAGAAGTTTAGCTCAAATGTAGACTATATATCACTTAACCAAAAAAGAAAGAAGTACTTAATACAGCAGGCAATATAAAAATCAAATAATTATTTTTAAAGAAGAAAAAAGTTGTTAATGGAATTGAAATATTTCTTTTTCAGTTACTTGGTTTCTATATTGTCATACAAAGCAATGATTAGGTGAAGTCTTAATATATTTTGTTACTTACCACTGTTAGAGTCAAAATAATACAGTACAGATTAGTATAGTTTCTACCACTCTCATTTTATTTTTTTAAATTAATAAATTGTACAAAACACATTCATTTCAGGGCTGGGGTTATGGCGCAGTAGTAGCGTGCTCGCCTAGCACGCGGAAGGCACTGGGTTCGATCCTCAGCACCACATAAAAATAAAATAAAGATATCCTGTCCACCTACAACTAAAAAATAAATATTAAAAAAAACACATTCATATCCATTAGAACTGTATTGCAGAATTTAAGATTTTATTGTGTATTTATTTATTTCAACAATGAACAAAAATGGATGCTTGAATTGAAGTTATGTCCATAACAGAGATTATCCTAACCTTGGCATTTTTTCCTTTTTGAAAACAAGAACTCTGCTATACTTAATCAACATTTACTGGGTATTAAAGGAAAATTATTACTTAAATCATTTGATCAGCCAGGTGTTCACAGACAAATATTAAACCCACTCATGTGCTTTCTAAGTACCCTTTGCTTATTTTCTTCATCTCTATCAGCTGTAGACATAATTCAGGTGAAGTCTTTGCAAAAAAATTTTTCACATAAATATAGATTAATATTAGTAAATTATTCCTTTGGATATGTACATTTTTTTCTGAACTAAACTATTTTTTATCGTCAGTTATCAATAAAAATGAGTATTTCCTGTTAATTATGTACTTCTGAAACCGATCTCTCATGCTTCCATTTAACATACCACATTTTCAGTAGGAAAGTAAAATTATCTCTTATGGAAAATGAGATCCTGCTTGATATATACAATTCATTTTTCCTGCTTATAGTGCTGAATTTTAATTGTCTGGTGATTAATTAGTCTTTAATAATATTTATGTACTACTTTGTTAAATACTAACCCTAAGATTATAACTTATCACTTGTACCAATAACCATCTGTAACTCTTGTTTAACATAAATTGCATTTATAAACGTGTACAACACGATGAAATAACAATTTATTTTTTTAGACTAGCAGGAGAATCAAAGAGGAGAAGCATTTTTTATGTATTTATCAAGTTATCAAGGACCTAAGGTAAATAGATATTGAATTAAGTACTTTGATTCAGATTAAAGGAGGATACAGATAACTTCTGTTCCTGGAATATGAGAGACTGGGTTATTCATATCAACACACTTTATCTCTAAAATTGCATAAGAATATTGCAAGACATATTTCTAAAATAGTTTAATATTAAAGAGAAAATGAGTAGACACACGTGGTGGTGGAAATGTAATCCCAGCTACTCAGGTAGCTAAGTTAGGAGGATCAAGTCTTGAGATCAATTCAGGCAATTTAACAAGGACCTTGCATCAAATAAAATAGAAAAAGGTTAAGAATATAGCTCAGTGTAGAGTGCTTGCTGAACGTATAAGAGACCCAGGTTTCAATTCTCAGTAAGAAGGAAGGAAGGAAGGAAAGAAGGAAGGAAGGAAGGAAGGAAGGAAGGAAGGAAGGGAGGGAAGGATTTGAATGCATTCAAAGCATAGCACCCAGTATTCATATATTTCCTAATAAAAGAGAACTATATGCAGTTCTTGCTAAAGAAGGACAATATTCCTTCTGTAACCACCAGAAAACAGGATTATATTTTAAGCTACATTTTTAAAGACAGTTGATGAGTGACAATTACATTAACTAAAATTATACACAGAACAAATTCTTCCTAGGTGATTCAATAATCACAAGTTATTTAATGGAATAGAGAATTTGCTGATTCTGAGCACAGAAAAAGACTCAAGGTGATCCTAGTCAGAGAGAT
Source organism: Xerus rutilus (assembly GCA_028644305.1). Classification (NCBI taxonomy): domain Eukaryota; kingdom Metazoa; phylum Chordata; class Mammalia; order Rodentia; family Sciuridae; genus Xerus; species Xerus rutilus. The sequence continues at coordinate 99,188,107 of CM053404.1, read as the reverse complement.
TCTACTTATGGAAAGGGAAACCAGTGCAGATTTTGACATTATATATAAAACAAGAATTGACATGATGGATTAGAAATAACAGAAATTTACACCACATGGATGTTTATCCCCACAGAACTTATTCCAAGCTGCAGAAGGTTTTTAAAACTGGGGCCACTAAGCCAGAAATCTTGAAGTCCTATACTCTCATGGTACATAAGGAAGAGTCCTGTTAGAGAAGACCTTTCACCCACACAGGAAATTTCTTCAATGGACACTTGCAGGGTTTTGTGATTTCACACAATGGAGGATTAAATTCCTAAGCTCAAAATCTCTGTTGTGTAAATGTATATTCTTATAGTTTTTGGCAGTGGTCTACAAGGCACACAACCGAGTTGTGGAAAGCAACTGTTAAATTAGATCTTACTAAATTTGTAATACTATTCTAAACTGAGTAAACAACTAAATTGATTAATTTAGGACAATTTTCCTAAAATTAAGACTTCAGATGGAGATTTTTGTGCAATCGATTTATTACATGGGTTCTTTCAGTAGAAACCTATATAGGAATGAAGAAAGAATGATAGACTAGGAAAAGAGAAAAAGAGATCATTTTAGGAAAAGTCTAGTCTAACACTGAAGGCATTGGGAGTTTTGATATGTAAATCACAGTCACACTATTTATCTCAAACTGAAAAGAAAGGGGTCACTGATCTGTAATATCATCAAAGCCATTAGACAGTTGCTTCAAGGTAATCATTATGACCTGGAAAGAGTGGTCATAAGGTCTTGGGCATCTGTAGAAGAGAATTTACCCTACGTAATGACCCAGGCTATTTTGTATTCTCAACAAGTAAAAAATCAAATACTTAAATATTGAAATACCTTTATAATGAAAATACCAAAATATTTCTGAAACAAATAACACTTTCAATGGTTTTAAGTTATACTGTTATTTTTTGGGTTGTCATATATCTCCAAATTAATTGGTAGATTGATCTTTGTGCAATCTTGTAAATATTCTACTGTTTTTTTTTTGGTTGTTGTTGTTTGTTGCATGGTATCTGACATGCTAATTCTAAAATTTCCATCAAAATGCTGAGATTTGCATTAATCAAGAAAACTGTAAAGAATAAGGGCTAAATTAATGAATTCATATGACTACATATCAACATTTATTCTGAAGTGCCAATAATAAAAATAGAGTTGCATTAGTGCAAAGCCAGACAGTAAATTGTATTAGAAAAAGAGTTCTAACAATAGTCACTTGATACAGTTTGTTAGCAATTCTAAAGAATACCTTTTAACAGATTTTGACCTTTATCATTTCCATATTGAAAGTTAATGAACTTTTTGATCCCTAACTCATACCAAACACAAATATATGACTCTAAACACTAAATAAAAATATTGAAAATTTAACTTAACAAAAGTTAGATTTTTTCATCTAAATATGTAGTTAAGGGTCGGGTTTGTGGCCCAGTGGTAAAGCACTTGCCTAGCATGTGTGAGGCACTGGGTTCGGTCCTCAGTACCACATATAAATAAATAAATAATAGAGGTCCATCAAAAATTAAAAAATATTTTTTAAAAATATGGAATTAAGAAAAATAAGGCAAGCATAAAAATACAGTGTCACAATACAAATATCATATCAACTACTCACACAGATTATATAATGAATTTTTATAGGTTAATAAGAAAAGTTCAAAAGGTTAAATGGAAAAAATGGCTAAAGACTTGAAAAGGCACTTTACCAAAGAAAATTTTAAAAAGGCCAATAAGTGAGTGAAAGGGTATTTGTCAACATTAATCATTAATATAATACAAATCAACACTGCAATCTCTCTCTCACTCTCTCTCTTTCACACACACACACACATACACACACACACAATGGTAAAATTTTTAAAGACATTCTACCTCATATTACTGTTGAAGTTGTAGATCAACAGAAATTCAAACATGTTGCTCATGGAGGTATGAGTAAAAGAATAAAACAGCCTTAGAAACAAACTCAAAAACTGCATGGAAGCATCCTCTATATTAGAAATGAACCTGCTCTGTGACTCAGCAATGGTTCGCCTACTTAAGTAACAGAAATGAGTATATATGTGTGACACTATTAACAACAGCTTTGTCAAAATAGTCCCAAATGGAAAAATCAAATATTGATCAACACTTAATAGAATAGCATTACAAGTTATAGTCACATTTTTAAATACTGCAAACTAATGTAATTGTTCATAATTCCTGGGGGTCCAGGCCCTTATACAAAATTGCATAGCATTTCCATACAAACTATGGGCATTTCCTATGTGTTCTATCATCTGTAAATTACTTATAATACCTAATAGAGAATAAATACTATGTATATAGTTGCAATACTATATTGTTTAATACTGTATTGTAGAGCATAAATACTATGTATATAGTTGTAATACTGTATTGTTTTGGGAAGAATGGCAAGAAAAAAAAAGTTTTTACTTGTTCCATACAGATACATTTAAAAAAAAACATTTGGATAGGTGGTTGGTTGAACTCAAGGATGAAAAACCTATAAATAGGGAGGGTGAATTATAATTAAAAATGAATTACTGATTCATAAAACCACATGATATTGAAGGAAATAGGCTCCATCAAAAATATTATAACTGTACAAATCCATTTGTAAGAACAGGAAAAAAAACAGTAAAACAAATTCTATGGCTAACGAACTCTGGGAGAAATGACTAGGAAGAGGTAGGTGGGAACTTTCTCAGATTCTGGAATTATCCTATATCCAACATACATCATATAAATATGCATAAATAAATAAATAAACATAGTTCATATATCAAAATTAAAAATAATAGAAAGTTAAAACAGTTTCAGATAAATAAAAAATGTCAGAATTTGTCAGTGACAGATTCACTAGTAACTAAAGATAGTTTAAGTAGAAGAACAATGGCAAATGGAAGTATGGAGATGAAAGACAAAATTAGAGTGAGATACAAATGGTCAATTTGACAATTCAAATTTATGAATTTAAATGAATATTAATATAATAAAATGATATTAATAATTTCTCATTTTTAAATAATATATAAACTCAAATTATGTGACAATTATTATGAAATATGTGAGGACAGTATATATATACACATATATATATTCACAATATATATGTGTATATATATATTCTTGATTGCTTGTATAAGTAGACGTGAAAGTACTGATTTATATTAAACTTTTTTTTTTTTGGTACTGGAGATTGAACTCAGGGGCACTCGACCACTTACCAACATCCCAAGCCCTATTTTGTGTCGTAGGTAGAGACAGGGTCTCACTGAGTTGCTTAGTGCCTTGCCTTTGCTGAGGGTGGCTTTGAACTTGCGATTCTCCTGTCTCAGTCTCCCTAAGTGCTGGGATTACAGGCTTGAGCCACTGTGCCCAGCTTGATTTATACTAAACTTTACGTTCAAGGATATAAATAGAAATTTTTAAGTTTCCAACCAAGATAATAGTAAACATACACAATTACTAGGGCTCTAATAGGTGAGATTGTATAATAAAATATATAACATAGGACACAAATACTAAGTACATTTACATATAAATGTACCAGCAATCAAAGTAAGTGTAAATGAAATAAACACAACTAGAAACAGATTGTCCCATTGGACTTAAAAATTAATACTGTTTACAAAGAATGAGTGATTTTTACATAAGGACACAGAGGGTGCAAATGCTCAGCGGCAGAATGCTTGCCAAAATGTGAGAAGCCCCGAGCTGGATCCCCAGCAATGCAAAAACACCAACGGAAGGATATAGAAAATGTGAATCTGTCATGACAATCTTATTTACACTGAGAAATTCTGAAGCATTTTCACACCAAGAAGCAGTGTCAGTTTTCCATATCATTTTAAGTCTATCTGAATGCAGGAAGTTGAAAATTTCAACTTATTGATAGCAGTAATAGATTATTAATCTGCCCTTGGGTTGATTTTAACTTTGGAAAACATTTTTTTGCATTGAGTTGCAGCATTTGCCTTTTTTTCCAAATGAGCTCAATGATATGCCACTGAGTGCTTTCTCTGATGAAAGAAGAAAATCATTAAGCATTATGCTATCTGCACTACAGTTTGACTTTCTAAAAATTCTGATGTTTTATTTTCCCATTTAAAAATATTGAATCACTTCTGGCTGTAAATGATAGGATCAGGTTTTTGAAGTACTGAATTTAACTTTAAGCAATTATGTTTCAACAAGTCACTTGAAATCAAAATTCTGTCTACTGGCTTTGTCACATTTTGGAGAAAATAAGTATTATTTCTGATATAAGTACTGTTTGGAAAAGTTCCCACAATATTAAAAAACAAAACAACAACAAAAAGTATTTGTTGTTAATATTACTTTCTGAGTACTATTACTAATAGTCTTTTATTGCATGCTTCCAAGTGATAAAATTTGGAACATAATTATCTGTCCTATGTCAAATTATATTTAAAATTTTTTGAAGTCAATCAATATGATTGACAGATTGAGAAGAAAAAATAGTGGTCAGGATGGTTCATGACCACATATTTTTTTAAAATTTTGTGAATAGAAATAAAACCAACAAAATTAATAACAGTTTAAATCTAATAAGAATTTTGGATATGGTTATAAAAGTACTCAAAATGCATGCTTTATATCACACCACTATCCTCCCTACCTACCCTCCAACACAGACTCAGCTTATTTTCTTGGCAGAAAGGCAAAACTAGTCAATTTGGCTCAGCACAGAAGATAACATGTACCTCATTTGAATATTTCTTTAGAATATATTATCTCTTTTTCATGGACAAAGTAGTTTTAGAAACATTACAAACCATGCTATATAATTAAGAATAAAATTTAAGACTGAGCTGCGGCCAGGTGCTGTGGAACATGCTTTTAATCCCAGTGATTAGGGAAGCTGAGACAGAAGAATTCCAAGTTCAAGGATGATCTCAGCAAATTATGAGAACCTCAGCAATGTAGCCAGAACCTGTCTCAAAATAGAAACTATAAAAGATTTGGGATGTAGCTCAGTGTTTACATAACAGAGGTGTTTCTCATATGTTCTAGATGTTAAGTGATTTCCAAGGGTCTGGGTTTTTCATCTGTATAATGGGCATAATAATTTCTCCCCCCAACAGGACCATTTTCAAAATAAAACAACAATCTGTAAAGCATTTAATCCAAACAGATATGTTACAATAATGTTACTTACCTTCTATTCTTTTTTTAACTTGCATGAATTCTTTACTCTTTTTAGAAAAGAGAGATGACAGTCTTCCTTGTATCTTACTGGAGATTTAAATTCCTCATGTTTTTGGTTTTTTTTTTTGGTACCAGGGATTGAACTCAGGGGCACTCGAACCCTGAGCCAGGTCCCCAGCCCTATTTTGTGTTTTATGTAGAGACAGGGTCTCACTGAGTTGCTTTAGCGCCTCGCCATTGCTGAGGCTGGCTTTGAACTCGCGATTCTCCTGTCTCAGCCTCCCTAAGTGCTGGGATTACAGGCTTGAGCCACCGCGCCCAGCTTCTTGTCTCTTCTCTTCCTCTAGTTGAGCTGCCACATGTGTTTCTGTGACCCAGTATTTGTACGTGTTAAATACACATGACTATCCAGTGAAACAAAGATGGTGCACAAAGTTCTGAAAATAGGAAATAGGTTTCATTTATTCATGTCTAGCTATTTCTAATATCAATACTTTATGGAGATTATTCATTGAAATTGAAACCATGAGCATTTTCTGCAACATAGCTAATTTCCCAATTCATTATTTTTAAAACAAAATAGATACTAATTGATGACAATGAGAGGAGACTATAAGTGAACAGTCTTTTTTTGAGAATGGTGCAAGCTTATTTTTGTTTCTATATGAAATAAAGTAAAAAGAAAAATATGTGCAATATAAAAAACCTGAGATCTACATTTTACGATTTATGTCAGGATGAAATAATGATGCCAGACTCAATCTACCATTCTCCACTTTGATGTTTAATTTAATAAAAAAATTATCTGACTTGTATTCTTTCAATCATACTTGTATTCCTTGAGTTTAATTGTCTCTTTATCTGAAGGAGGATAATTATAAACATCATTTTTAAAGGAAATTATTAAATTACTAGAAAAGTAGAAATTTGTGAACTTTATTCTCAAGTGCAAGATTGAGTCAGAAAACAATAGATGCCTGATGAATTGCATTTCTAAACTTTCTTTTAAATAGCTCATAATATTAAGTTATGTCTGCTTAGTATTTTGAAGAAAGAGAGATTTTTGGTCTTCAAAAATCTTAAATTTTGGAAAACAAAACTGCATTCATCTACATAATCATCCCTTTAGGTCTTTGGCAATTACTTTTATCTGAGGCACACATTATGCGTCTGTAATACAAATATTCATTTTCTTGATTCAAAATCTCTCTGATTGCAAATGCCAGAGTTTGTTTATGGTGAATTGATAGTTGGAGCAGGCATCTCACTGTCAATCTGATTGTTCTTCCAAGTAATAGTTTGTTACTTCCTAAGTAGTTGGGACCTCTGCTTTTTATTTGACAGCAATAAAACAATGCACTGGGAGGGTACTGGTTACAAAGCATTTTTTGAATTCTAATATGTGACACAGTTATCTGTGTATTGTTATTCTTTTGAATTATATTGTACAACATAGTAGCTTGTATATAAAATAATGTTTGAATATGCTGACACGTGAGAGAGTAGAGCAGTATATATTATTTTTCATATAATAAAATGATTATGATTAAAAGTGAGAGGTTTCAATTATTAAATTATTTTTACTGCTAAAATAATTGATAGTAAGTAAATATTTTGCTTTTGTTAAATATTATGTTAAATAATATGTATGAAAAATTTAAACAGAATAATAATATCTGGAATAGGTACATTGGGATAATCAAAGATGCAACTGATTGTTTGATCCAATACATATTAATAAAAAAGATATTAATAATATTTAAAACATTGAACAGCAAACATTTGTAAATCCAGAAAATTGAAAACTTTTAAAGCTCACAATGGTAATACCTGCTTGTATTTTGTAGTTAGTAACTTCAAGGGACACTAGCCTTTGTCAAAATGTAAGTGGTAGGGTAAAGCTACTTTAAAATGCATTCCTAATTTATATTAAGTTATTTTCAACAAAATTCCCACTAGGGTAAAGGCATGCCAAGTTATATATATTATTATATACTCATTATGCCATATTACATATTTTATTATATGTATATTACATGTATTATATATTATATATGCACATTATATATAATATGCATTATTATATATAATGTACATACTAAAGTATATGACATCTCTATATTAATGTTATATATTATATATGCATATGTAAAATATATAATATATATAATCCAGTCATAAAATCATTGCATTTATTTGTTTGTTTGTTTATACTGGAGAGTGAATCCAGGAGCTCTTTACCACTGAGCTACGTCCCCAGTCCTTTTTTATTTTTTATTTTGAGACAGGATCTTGCTAAGCTGCTGAGAGTTGCATAACTTGCTGACTCTTAATTTGAGATAGTTCTGCCTCGACCTCTGGAATCACTGGCATTGCATATATGTGCCACTGCACCCAGACAATCACTGCTTTATAAATGCAAACCATACTGCTAGTACATTATGTCTTACCCAGTTACTCTACCATCTGTTTCTCAGTATATGTCATAATGAGAAATATGAAGAAAGAATAAAAGACATGATTTTAATTAAGCATTTAGGAAAGAAAGAAGGAAATAGAGACAAACATATTTATGTTTGGTAATTCTTTCACCATTCAATTTTGGCATTCCTAACACACAGGTGGCAACAGTGTGTCAGAGATTTTTAGTGAATGTACTATCCCTTTAGAGGGTAGCAAAACTAGAAAGTAAACAAATAATTACAGAAATTAATTGCGATTGTGCTCACTTCTTATGCAACCAAGTAATATGGGCTGCATGGGTATATAATAGTCCTTAAGAATACTCTACTCCCAATATTACATTTTACTCCTGTCATTAAAAACTGGAACAAGCACCTTAGTGGTCCACTATCAAAATGGCTACATCACAATGGCTACATCACAATAAAGATTGTAATTCTATTTTCAGTCTTGACATAAAAGGGAAGGATTTAACATTGGATTAACCAATATTACCTTTTAAATTTCAACATTTTCTGAAGAACTTTCTCAAGTTTTTCTGCAGTCGTTACTGTGTTATTAAAATACTTAAAATACACAAATCTATATGGCATATATCTTTGCATCATTTATTCAAATAGGTGAGATAATTAGAATCAGAAACCTAGGAAATAACATGCTATTTCATGAGTTCTCTATACCACATTTAGGTTTATAAATCACCATTTTCTTCAGAGGTAGGTATTAGTTGGGTGTAAAATTAAGTCTTTTACCTGTTACAGACCATAAAGTTATAATTATTTAAGTACATATCTTGATGTATTCCAACATAAATACATTTATTTACTCACTCATTTATTTATTCCAAATTCAAAATTTATTTACTAAGATAAACATGCTACTTAATTTTATGTTTTCTGTATTTGATGCAAATTTAAGCATTACTTATTTTATATGTAACAAAACCAACTCTATTAAGAAAGAGGAGTCAAGCTGCACATTATTAGTTGCCATAGAGGCACTTTCACCTCTCTCATATCCTTTATCAATACTATGCATTTTTGCTTAATTTTCTTAAGCTGCTTTTCTTCATATTGTTTATTACACAGCACTAAATTCTGTTATTTAAGCATATGTGTTAATAGAACTTAAGGTAAAACATTGAATAATGAATTTTGGCTAGTTAAGCAATAAATACAAACTATCAAGAATAACTCAGTTAATCTTCATAAGAGCCCTTGAGTAAGGGTTGAAAGCTGGCAACACATTTTCCAAAATACCAGAGTTTTGCAAAATTGATATAAAGCAAAGATATCATAACTTCTACCATATCTATCCCTAAAGGCCACTCCATTCTTATACAGTTGTAGTTAAAAGTAACTGTGGCATCAGTGACTATATAGGTAGTGTTTGCTTCAGATTGACATATTCTATGGATGACTCTGGTGAGACCTTAATCATAGGTCTGAGACTTAATGCAACAAAAACTGGGGAAGTGATTTTTTACCTACTCTTTGGTAGGACATGGTATTTAGATGTCAAGAAATTATTCTAATACAAGATTTGCAACAAAGCAAATGGTCTCATGCCTATGACTGACTGAGTCATTTTGGCCCTTATAAATGATAACGTTGACTATAGTGCCCTATGTTAAAGAATGCCTCTGGGAAAACAACAGGATTTGTGATTGGCAGTCTTCAATATAATAATATGGCTTATACTAGTAGTAATCCCAAAAGGAATTTTATTAGTGTTACATCAGTGTCACATACCTTCATTGGAGATATTTGCCTACTATAATAGTCATCTTTTCATTGTTGTGACCAAGATACATTTCAAGAAGAACTAAGAGGAAGAAAAAGTTTATTTTTGACTCATTCATAGGTTTTAAAAGTTGTTTCAGTGCATGGTCAGCCAATTGCATTGCTCTGGGCCTGAGGTGAAGCAGAACATCATGGAAGAAGAACATGGTAGAGCAAAGTTATTCAACTCATGGCAGCTAGGAACCAAAGAGAGAGAGAGACAGACAGAGAGACAGAGTGTACAAGCTCACCAGGGTCAAGATCTAGCCCCTAGGAGGACATCCTCAGTGACCTGTGCCTCCCCACATGCCTAAAGCTATGATCTTCTAGTCCATTCAAGTTATTAATGTATCAAATGGATTGATCCACTGTGGAGGTGAGAGTTCTCATAATTCAATCATTTAACTTCCAAACATTCCTGCACTACCTAATACATGAGTTTTGGGCTTTTGAGAAGACATTGAAGATTCAAACCATAATATTTTCCCTCTATCCTCCAGGTTTATGCTTGTCTTGCAATAAAAACTGTATTCAGTCCCTCTTCAAGTATACACAGTCTTAATAGTTTCATCATTGCTCAAAAGTTCTAGCCATAGTCTCTTCCAAGACACAAGGTAAACTCTAAGCTATGAAATCCTGTAAAAAATCAAAATCAAGTTGCCCATTTTCAAAACAAAATAGAACACAGTAAGCACTCCCATTCCAAAAGGGAAGGATAGGAGTATAGAACAAAAGAATCAAGCCAAATCAATATTAAAACTCTGGATAAATGTTAAGTTTCGTATCTTCATGCCCAGCATCTGAGACCTCTGGTGAGGAGATGTGGTCGCCAAAGAGCTTGGGCAACACTGCCCATATAGTTTTGCCAGTGCAACCTTCATTATCTCCTTCTTGGCCAGGTGCTACTTGTTTCCTAAAGCTTTCCCCATAACATGGTCCATATTCCTGGTATCTCTTAATTCTTGGAATTTACATTGAAATTTTGGTTTAAATTTCACAGTTTCACGCATTGCCCTTTCAGGGGCTGCCCAGAGGGATTCCTGCTACAAATTGCCTGGCCTCCCAGGATTTCCTCTGAGATATTGGTGGAAGCCTACATGACACTCTAAGCTCTGGCATCCTGTATTCTGCAGAACAAGTACCATGTGGACAATGACAAGATCTGTCACCATCTTGTACAATATTCATCTTGTACCATGGCTATAGTAGCTTCTAAGTGCCTGAATGGGTGAACACATGAAATGAATCCTAGGGAAACACCTTTTTAGGTATCCTGTTAGAGTAGGTAGCTAGATACACACGAAAAATTTTTCAGCATGGCACAATTAGTGCAGGTTCTCTATGCCATGACAGGAAAATATAGTAACTGCCCCAAATGTATAATACATGAAGAAGAAGATGTCTAGGACACAAGGGAAACACCTAGCAGTTTTTCTGTCTTGAAGGTAGCCTGCTACACATACCTCACAGCACTACTTCCATTTCATTATGTAAACCCTTTATGCTTTTCTGTCTCTTCACTGAAATCTTTTTTACAAAGAAAAAAACTGAAGGAAGCTCCACCAGGTAATACCCCTAGAGAAGCAATGTACTCTCAAGGTCTCTTCTCAAAAAAATTATTACTTTTAAATCCTTGGGCCTATGATGGATGTGAGATACCCTCAGCATTTTTCCTATAGTCTCTGTTCAAAGTTTTTTTTTTCTTTAATAGCACTAATATCTTCAGCAACTACACTGTTTTGGGCCCCAATTTTATACGTACTTTTCTGACCAAACTGTAAGTTTTAAAAATCTTTCCACTCTGCTTTGTGCTCCTAACTAATACAGTAAACTTGACTTAAAGCAGTGAACAATACACATGTCAGTAAATGACTGCTGTGCAACACTGAAATTTCCTCTGCCAAATAAATTAATCCATTAATTCTAAATTCAGACTAATAGAAAGTATAAAACAGTATAAATAAAGTATGAAAAATATAAACAAATTATTTCTCAAAATGGTATACAAATATCCTCTATTTTTTTCTCAACAGAGTTCTAATTCTCATCTGAAAACTTATGAGCAGTCTTTACTGTCCATATTTTTGTCACAATTCTGGTCTTCTGAGTTCCTATCAAAATCATCCATTAAATTCTGTTTACAATAATTTAAGTCTTCCCAAACCTGCATCTTCAAGCTTTTCCAAACTTGTCCCTCAAACCAGTTCAAAAGGATTCTGAACCATATCATCAGTATAATCACAGGAATGACATCACATCTTGGTACCAATTTCTATGTTAGCTTTTTATCACAGGGATCAAAGTAACTAACAAAACAACTCAAAAGAGAAGAACATTCGTTTGGGTTCACAATTTCAGAGGTTCAGTCCATGTTTGGCTGACTGTATTGCACTGGGCTAGAGATGAGGAAGAACACCACAGTAGAAGGATGTGGTTGAGGAAAACTGCTTAGTTCAAAGCAAAGAAACAAAGAGTAAAAGAGAGGAGCCACAAATGTGATATGTAATCCCCAAAGACATCTCCTCTGTTACCTACTTCCTTCATCCATGTTGAACCTACCAATAGTTACCACTAGTTCATTTAAATTGTTCATCCATCAAGTGAATTAATCCCCTGATGAGTTTATAATTTTCATAATCCAACCTTTATGCCTCTGTACATTGCTGCATTGCTTAATGTTGTAACCTGCATGATGTTTAATTCAGGAAACTGGACGATGGGCTATGGGGGATTACAAAACAACTAACAAACAAACAAAAAAGCTGTACCCCAGTGGACACCACATCCCAAAGAAATACCATGATCATGTGTCAGCTCAGCACATTTATTACATAAGTTTGATTATAGAAAGGGTTATTGTGGGAAAGTATTTTCAAAGCAAGCAGAGCCAAGGTCATGAGTATTAGCAGCCCAATTATGATTATCAGCTTGCATCCACAAATTTCTACCCCTGAGCAGCTGGCATCTGAAACTCAAGGGTAAAGACTGAATAACAAAAAGAGTGAATAGCTCTGTGATTGGCACAGAACCCGCTATTTAACAGTGTCACTATAACAAATGGGCTATCTCCATTGGCATCTCTGCACCATGAGTTCTCCAGAGGGGCATTGCCTGTGTCACAGGACAGTTTCAATACCCTTAATTCTGTCTTTGCTCCCAACTGCCTAACATGTGAGCTTTCTTGGGGACATTCCAGATCCAAATCATAACACTAACTTAAATAGATAGTAGATAGAGCTATAGATATAGAGATATGAATACAAACACACACACTGAGTATCATGGTCTTCAGGCTTGTTTTTTTTTTCTTTTCTTTCCAAATGCATTTGTATAGACTATTGTTATCGGTTTCTATCTGATCTAACATGACCCTTCAATAAAAAACAAAAATACATGCAGAAAAGGCAAACAGAGAACTCATTGTTATCATAATAATTTGAGGCTAGTATGTTCATGAGAATATCTACTCTTTCAAAGAAATTTCAGTTAATTTTTCTTGATAAAATTTTTTGTCAAAAAATCAAGGCTAATTTGGGCATAAATAGAATTCATCAATTATAGATTACAACATAGAATTCCTTTATGAAAACATTACAGAATATGAAATTTTCTATTTTCCTGTACTAATAATTATTATGGGCTAAAATATTATTTCAAAACATAAATTTTGCAAAATGAGAGCTAAATTGATCTCTGAGATTTTTCTATGTCTAGCAACTGTAAGTACCAGGCAAAATTCTAAATAAAGAAAAACATAAGCTGTGGAAAGACGTAAACATCTGATTCAAGGATAAATGAGCACCCCATTAACAAAGAGTTTAAGCATAGTCTGAATGATCACTTGGTGGAATGCAGTAGATACAATGCTGGTATCAGTGAGATTCAGATCTTAAGGTGATGAATTCAGCTCATCACGATAAGGTGAGATTTCTTTGAAAAAAGACACATTATTTTATAAATGTCTGTGTATTTTATTTCTTTTCTTGTCAACTAAGCCTTGGTGCCATATGACCTTAGAGACTTCAGTGCAAATTCTAAAATGTGTATAATAGCTGTTACCCATATAAAAATGGTAGTACTTAGGCAACAGTAGAGCCAGCAGTGTAAACTTGGCCCTTGCTTATTGAATCTAGATCTTCTTTTACAAAAGAAAGTTTGAAACATATATTAATACCCCAAATATGCAAGTCTTTAGCCTTAATAAACTTTCCAGATCTGCTGAAATTACAAAATTAAAATATGGCATCTTTAAGAAATATTTTAATAGCTTGCAGATATTTCTTTTATTTTTTTTAAATAAAATATGTTAAAAAACTAAATTCATTTAATAACTAAATATTTTATTTACATAGAGTGAATGAAAATGGAAATAAAGGAGAATTAGTCATGTTTTTACTGAAAATTGGAGTCTCATTTATGTTCAGTATGAAAATTAGCAAATATATAAAAAGAGTTATTTTAAGCAGAATTCATATTTTTGAGAATTTTAGAAGAAAAATGGAATATTCTATAGTTAAAAGAAATATAAATTGACATGAATTTGAGAGCAGGAAAAAACATACTGAAAAGAAAAATCAATTTTTGATAAAGAGCAAACAATGAAATGGTAAGAGTAACTGAAAAGATAGAAAAAGGGACATAGAATAGGTAAGTATACAAAAAAGACCTTAAATTGGCCCCAAATCTCTATTTCCACGATAGTAACTTACACCAAAGCAAAAGGAGAAAAATGTAAAAAAATAAAAAAAATAGAAATACCAATAAATTCTTAAGAGAAAGTGGAGAAGGGATATGCAGTTTTTAATTGTTTATTCTGTAATGCCAAAAAAAAAAAAAGCATCTACAAGAATGAATGAAGGAATAAAATATTTACATATTTTAATTTCCTTTTAGCAAAGTATTTTAATATCTTATTTTTAAAACTACAATCTACTGAAATATTCACTAATTCAGGTATATATAAATCATTAAAAACAGCTGCTACACAAATTTTTATACTTTAGGAAGAAAATGTTTTTCCCAAAGCTCAGAACTCAAAATCATATATTTCTTGAATTTTGAATATATAACTACTCATGGGATTTTACAAGAGGAAGAATTTAACTGACCTGCTACCTATTTTTATTGTACATGCTGGGAAGTTTACAAAATAGAATATTATGTATCCATTGGGACAGAAATAGTATTTTTTCTTTTAATAGCAAATCACGTCAAAACCAGCAAATGAATTAAGGTAAAGATGGTTAAAATATTCCCTGATAAAGATAGGAAATGAAATACGCTTCCAGGTCAATCCACATTTCCTTCCAATCTTTGCAGAACTCTGTAAATAAAAATAAAATAATTCTGAACTCTACTTCAAACAAATATGAAAGACATGGAAAATTCTTACAATCTACCTTTTACAACTCTTAAGAGAAGATCATTATCTGTTAATGTAAATTATTTGAAAATACAGAATATATTTTAGAAAAGTCTTCCCTGTCTGACTTCACAATTTCAAGAATTATGATAAAATAATGGTATTTAAGACTGTGTGATATTGGTTCAATATTAGACAAATAAATGAATGGAATAGACTATAAATTCAAGAAGTAAATCCACATAAATAAAATCACTGATCTTTGAAAAAAGAGCAAAAGCAATGCAAAGCAAAAAAAGATACTTGTTTTTCACAAAATGCTGCTGAAACAACAGTATATCTACATGTGGAAACAATGAAATTAGGAGCTGCCAGCATAGCTCAGTTGCAGAGCACTAGCCTGTTTCCTGGAATGTGCGAGGACCTGGGTTTTTTCCCTAGCACTGCTAAATAAATAAATAAA
This sequence comes from Xerus rutilus, assembly GCA_028644305.1. Classification (NCBI taxonomy): domain Eukaryota; kingdom Metazoa; phylum Chordata; class Mammalia; order Rodentia; family Sciuridae; genus Xerus; species Xerus rutilus. The sequence continues at coordinate 99,172,833 of CM053404.1, read as the reverse complement.
TAAATAAATAAATAAATAAATAAATACCCAAAATAGATCATAGGCTTAGGTATAAAATGCAAAACTTTAAAACTCCTAGAAGATATCATAGGAGAAAATGTGATGATGACATTCGGTTTGGTCATCATTTTTTAGATATGACACAAAAGGCATGAGCCTTGAAAGAAATAATTAATACAGTGGACTCCAGTAAAACAATGTTTGTGCTGTTAAAGACACTGTAAGTAGAATTAGAAGACAAGCCACAGAATAGAAAAAATTATTTTCAGAAGTCATCAGATAACAGATAAAGAATATTGTCTAAAATATATATAAAATCTCTTTGAACAGAAGAATAAGAAACTAAATAATTCAATTGAAAAAATGAGCAAAAGATATAAAAAGACATGTCACCAAAGAAGATATAGGGATAGTACATAAATATAAGAAGAGATATTCAGCATGATATGTCATTACAGTATTGAAAATTAAAACATATCCCAATAAGTGTATTTGAATGGCTAAAATCTTATCCTCTGACAGTATCAATGTGGTGGAGGATGTGGAAAACAGCATCTCTAATTCATAGTCAGTAAGCATGCAAAATGGTAGAAGCACTTTAGAGGAAAATGTGGAGGTGTTATACAAAATTAATTATATTTTTAAATGGGTGATCCAGCAATCATTCTCCTTGTTATTTATCTAAGGGTTCAAAAACTTATGCACACTGGATTTTTATATTCATAATTACCAAAACTTGGAAGAAACCAGGATGTCTTTCCTTATGTGATGGATAAACCGTGGAATATCTAGACAATGGAATATTATTCAGTATTCAAAATGCAGGCACTGTCAAGACATGCAAGTCTCTTAAATGCATGTTAGTAGGTGAAAGAAAAGGTTACCAGGAGGTGAAAAGAAGGAAGAATAAATTAGTAGAGGAGAGTGTGTCTCCAAATCAGTAAAAGTATTCTATATGATACTATAAATATGCATATATATCTCCTCATAAAATTGTCAAAAACAGTGGAATACACAAACTGAATTTTAAACTTTAATGCAAATTATGGACTTTGGGTAATAATAAGGTGTCAGTTTGGCTACAGATGTTACCTCTATCAATGATAAGAATGTAGCATTCTGGCAAAAGGTGGTGCTGTTGGGGGAGCTATAAGGAATAAGAGGTATGTAAAAACTCTGCTCAATTTTGCTGTGAATCTAAAATGTCTCTAAAATTTAAAGTCATTGATTGATTGATTGCAATGCTGGCAATTAAGCCCAGGATCTCACATGCTTAATAAATGCTCTGACACTGAACTGCATCCTTAGTTCTAAAATCATATATATATATGTATATATATATATATATATATATACACACATATATATATAATCATGATTATAAATCATATATTTATAAATAAATATATATTTATAAATGAGTACCACTAAAGCTTAAATTATTAGGTCCTGGATTATAGAAATGTCAGTGCTTCATAGTTGTATAAACTGTTTCTTATTAAGATCTTTGGGATATGTCTGATTTAGGACCATTTTAGCATTTTTTTTCAGCTTGAGCTATTAAAGAATATATTGATACCTAATTCATAATTACTATTTTAATGTGACTTTTTACTCAATCCATCTATCTAGGACATAGCACAATTTTTTGTTATTTTCTCAACAGTTGACCAGATGTTTTCTAGTGTCCTTTCAAAGATAAGGATGCATTTTTCAGATCCAGAATTCAGATTACTAGCTTTATACATAAAGGAAGACTATAGAAATGCCAAGTGTTATATGAGACTAAATCCAGTTTCTCTTCCTAAGGAATATAAATATTCCAACTTGCAGCTCTTAAAACTAATTGAGATTCCAGCGAATTGTTTTTTTCTGCTTTAAATATAATTTCTTTCAATTTTGGCATAGATTTGTTTTGCACCTTGCTGTGTATTAAAACTATCAGTTTTATCACATTTATCTATTCTTTTTAAAGAAGGAGAGGAGGTCTATAATTTTAGTCCAGTAAGATTTTCCAACAGTAATTATTTCTAATAACTTATTAATGTTATACAATTATAACTTTGATATTTGCTTTTCCAATAGTTAAACTTGAGAAAACATGTTTGAATTTTACACATTCATATATTGTTTGTATGTCTGGTATTTAAGAATATTATTGTATTTATTTATTTATTGGGAGATGGAGTATTGCTATAGTTTTGAGGTGATCCTAAATTCTTGGGCTCAAGCGATCCTCCTGCTTCAATCCTCTGAGTGGCTAGAACTACTGTGGGTGCCACAGGACCAGGCTTAAAAACATTATTTATAAATAATTGTTTCACTTTGAATTTTTTTCTGGAAATGTATGCTTTTCACTATTTTTGCATTAGGATGTTATTAGAAATCAAATTGTAGATGTTTGGAAATTGTTTATAGTTACTTGGAAACAGTGTTTGTTCTTTAGGGATTCAGTTACCACTGTAATGCAATTTATTAAGTTAAAAGACCTTCTTTGAGGGTTTCTAAATTGAATCTTTTCTTCTCAACTTTATGCCATGTAACGATTTGCTGAGCCACACAATGCTTCCATTTTGGAATATTAACTTTGTATTAGTTTTTATTACTGCCGTAATAAATTACCAAAATTTCATGAGTTTAAACCACATAAATACATTATCTTAGAATTCTGTAGGTCAGAAGTCTGACATGGGTATCACTTTCTAGAAACAAAATGTTGGCAGGGCTGCCTTCTTTTCTGCAGGTTCTAGGTGGGGTGCAGTTTCCTGTACATTAAGGCAGAATTCAGTTTCTGTCAGTTCCACGATCAAGGCTCACATTATTTCATTGATTGTGGCTGAAAGCTCAAGATATTCCCATGTACCTAAAGGTGTCTACTTTTCTTAATGTATGGTCTCCTGTCTTCATCTTCAAAGCCAACACAGGTGGGGCTTTTAGAAGGTAGCATCTCTCTAACCCTTTTATCATTCCACCTTTCTCTGACCATAGCTGTCAAGAGGAAACTGATTTAAGGACTAATATGATTAGATTGTAACCTCTCTGATAAGCAAAGATAATCTCACAATCTCATGGTCTGGACCCTTCATCACATCTGTGCTATTCCTTAGGCCATGGCAGGTAGCCTGATTACAGATTCCAGAGAATAAGATGTGAACATTTTGAGGATACTATTAATCTGCCTACCACAGTCATTTTGTAGAATTGTTCTCCTCATTTTTTGAAAACTCCCATTTCTACAATTTCACTTCTCCAGGAAAAAAAAAAATATATATATATATGATATCATATATATGATCTTGTTCTATCTCCCGAATCCTTTTGCTCTTTTTCCTATTTTCTATTTTTATGTCTGTTGGTAGCATACCTACAGCATACTTTCTGATTCCTGAAGACCTTGGTAGATGGTCTTCACTGACTCCAACACAGAAACCATCATTTTAGTGTATGCATGTTAAAGTCCATTTATTTTTTCTAAATGAATCAATGCAAGAATCAAATCATTCAAAGGATCTTCTTTAATATGTGCTTATAATATGTGTTATTGTAACCTATTGTAGCATGCTTAATATTTCTTCTCTTTACTCACTTATCCATGATAATGCAAAGTAAAATTTGAAAGTCAAATAGCTTTCCTATACACTTCATTGTTTAAAATAATGTATGGGTTATCACAGGCTCTCAAAGAATGCTTAAAAATTGAATGAAATAATGCATAAGTAAATGAATAAATAAATTACCACTTTCTATGACTTCTGTCTTCAATAGGAAACCATGATTAAAAAAACTGCCAAAATAATCCCCAAATATACTTAATTTAGATTGATTTTTCTAGAACATAGGTATCAAAAAAAGAAAGTATGTGTTACATAACATAAAAAATTTAAAATCATATTGCAGGTTAAATGAATTATGTTTTCACTAATAAACTTCAGGGACTAAGGAATAAGCAATGAAAATACACTTTCATAATTATGAGAATTATGAAAAAGATAATTTTTAATTATCTAGATAATAAAATTGGGTATATTTATACATATATGTTAAATGCACAACTAGTATTTATCTTTAATGTATTGATTTATACTTCTTTATGTAAGAAATACATGAATGATAATTGTATTTTAATAGTATTTAGACTAAAATTTCTTTCATTCAATCATGGTTGTGCCAGTATAGATTTGAATAGTCTAATCAGATCATGTAACCTCTCTGAGTCAATTCCCTTACCCATACTTTAATAGATTTCTCCTGGGTAACACGAATGTTGTCATCCTGAAAGTTTATGTGGAATCTCTGTGTGGAATTATTTTTTTTCCTACATCATCTTTTATTCAAATGATATCTGTGTAATTCCAATTATGATATGTTTTCCTTTATGTAATAAATAAGAAACAAAGAATAATACTTCCAGAAATTAATATGTCAAATCAGGTATTTTTAATTAATACAAAAGAAACACTATTATGTCTTAAATCCTGTTTGATATATATGAGCATATAAATAATATATATAATTATATATCACATATATAATTTATTTGAACCATATGTATATCTACACATTATTAAAACATACTGATTCTAAAAATTTACTGTTAGCAAAAAGTGTATACTATAATGACTTGCTGGGTGTGGTGGCACATGCCTGTAATCTCAGCGATTCAGGAGGCTGAGGCAGAAGGATTGCAAGTTCAAAGCCAGCCTTAGCAACTTAGCAAGGCTCTCAGTAACTTAATGTGACCCTTTCTCAAAATAAAAAATTAAAAGTGGCTGAGAATATGTCTCAGTGGTTAAGATCCTGAGTTTCATCCCTGATCAAAAAAAAAAAAGAGAGAGAAAGAAAGAAAAAAGAAGGAAAGAAAGAAAGAAAGAAAGAAAGAAAGAAAGAAAGAAAGAAAGAAAGAAAGAAAATATGGTGACTGTTCACTTTTAGGCAATACAGAAATTATTTGACCTTGGTAGTTTAGCATACATTATAACATTTTTTAAATGAGTACAAGGGGCAACGATTTGAAAAATTGTCTAAAAATTAATAAGGAAAACTTTATTTTTGTGGCAGTCATGTCCTATTGCTATTTAACATTATACAGCTAATTTTTAGTATATATTATTTTCAATGACAAAGTTGTGATGTTTTCAAGAATCTTTACATTTAATGTTACTTCTTATAATCTATTCTAAATGAAATTGTTTTTTACTAATATGACCTCTTATGGAGTGATTCTACACTTATAGTTAGAAATCTACTATGATCTTGATCACAGAATTCTAAATTCTTCTTTAATACATCTTTGTGATTTTTTTAAAATTAAGAAATCCTAAAAATGTGGTGCCCAATATCCTAAAATAAAGCTCAAACATATAAAACCTAAGTTATCTTAATGATCAAGTGAGCTGTTTGACTTGAAATAAGTTTAACTGAGTTACTTTATTTCATTCTTCATTTCTAGTTATCAAGATGATACTAAATTTAAGCCTGCCAAAAAAATGGCATTATGGATAGGAAATAGGAGTTTCAACTGTTTTGCTCTCATTCTACTTTTATTACATAGTAAAAGCAAACTTGTGTGAATTTTCAGAGCTTACAAGTAATTTGCTTCCAGTAAGCCAGTACCAATATGTTGTTCATAATTGTTGGCTTAGTGATTTCTGTCCTAACCTATGATTGTCTAATATTATAATCCAAGTATCTTTTTATACATATAATGTGTTCCATTTCAGATTCTCACTAACCAAACAACTGGCACTCAGGAGGTAGGAGCATGGCTTGGTAATGATAGTGCCTTGTTAAGATCCGATCTCAAACATATCATAGCTCTTTAATTTGGAGTAATTTAATTTACCTTATTAAACCATAAGTGTGAGACTCTGTAATTAAAAAGAAAAGGAAAAAAGGCCTGAACTCAGCTTAACAGTATCCATTTTAAAATCCAAGTTTAGGTTGCAGGGCAGTAGAAAATAAATCAGAAGAATAAAATAAGGAAGAATAAGGTCAGAACTCAATGGAGCAGTATTTTCAACAGTTGTTTTAAAGCCTGGATGTCAGTCTCGGTCAAGTGGTCATTGGAGAGTATCTCAGGCTAGTCACAGAATGTGTTGCTAGGTTTATTTTCCATATCTAAAATTGTTGGCTTATATTGAATTTATGTGTGGTTTGACAAGGCATTATTTATACTTACTTCTTAGAAGGAAGTATTCTATATCACCAAAAGTCATAAGGAACAGGCACTCTGTTATTAGGGGTTTTGAGTTTTTCTACCTCTAATTTTGTCTGTTTGAGGAAAGCAGACTTGGTTATTTCTTTATGACTTGCATGCAACATTGTTAAATGAAGATTATACCTGGTAAACAGATACTTGATTAGACAAAGAATTCATACTCAAGCCACATAGTTCCAGGGACTGTGCTTCTTAGAAAAAGAAAGAGAAAGAAAGTATTTTATAAAGTTCAATCTCAGTGCATTAGTTGATGACATGAGAAGAAAGAGAAAGAACAATAGTCAAATTCATATAAAACTTCAAATATTCTGATGTCAAGCAAAATGAAAATGTTTTCTAATGAACAAGAGTTTGGTACAAGTTCATGTCATCCCTGATGTTATTAAATACTATTTTATAAAGAAGGCAAAGCAATTCAACCAATAATAGATTTGCCTCACTGAGAATGAACAGGTTTGTTTGCTTTACCATTTATAACAATGAGATATAAATATTTGGTTTGCATGAAATAATCATGAGAGAGATGGGCCATTAAAAGCACATTCCATATGAAAGCCAATTAGTGGAGCTAAATGATTTGAGATTATGACATGGATTCTATTTTAGGGATACTCCCATATTTTTTGTTTGGTATTCTAAAAATCAAAAAACATCATCTCCAGTCTTGTCCATTGATTTGTTTTTCTTCTCCTTTCTTTTTTAATATGAAAAAGATGTTTCATTTTATTTCTCACACCTCTGAGATTTCTTGAAATTTTTTTGAATATTCATCTATAAATATTATGCACATTATGTGTTTTCTAATAGCATCTGTTATAGGATTAGTATGGATGTTGCAAAATATTCTTTACAAAAAGTCAAGAACATGACATGTAAGTATGTCATGTGTCAAAGACTTCTTTATCTCTTGTCATTATACTATAGTCATACAAATATACTTGTGTTTATAGCAGCACAATTCACAGTTGCCAAACTATGCAACCAGCCTATATGTTCATTAGGGGATGAATGGATAAAATGTGATATGTGTACAAAATTAAGTTTAATTCAGTCATAAAGAAAAGTGAAATTATGTCGTCTGCAGGAAAATGAATGGAACTAGAGACATTTATAATAAGTGAAATAAAACAGTCTCAGGATGTCAAGGGCTATATATTTTCTCTCATATGTGGACGTTAGAGAGGGAAAAGGATAAGAAGGGTGGAAGGCAAAGCTGGGATATCATGAAAATCAAAGAGAGATCAGTAAAGGAAAGGAACCTGTGGGTAGGTAAAGGGGAAGTTCTGGGGAGTGATGTTGGCCAAATTATATTGTTATATTGTGTTCATGTGTAAACATGTAACAACAAATCCCATCTTTATGTACAACTATAATGTACCAATGTGGAAAGAGAAAAACAAAAAAGATTTATCTCTTAGTGAGGAAATTAGTAAGATAATAAAGGTATTTCGAAGCAGAATTCAGACACAGGTTTATGCAGTCTGTGACAGGAAAAACAAAACAACAGAAAACAAAACAAAACAAATCTGCTGAAATAAGATTGCTACCTGTAATCTCAGCACTTAGGGAGGCTGAGAGAGGAGAATCGCGGGTTCAAAGCCAGCCTCAGCAACGGCAAGGCTCTAAGCAACTCAGTGAGACCCTGTCTCTACATAAAACACAAAATAGGCCTAGAAATGTGGCTCAGTGGTGGAACGCCCCTGAGTTCAATCCCCAGTACCAAATACATTTTTAAAAGATTGCTAAATTGATAATAGTTTAATTTTCTATAAGAAAGCATTTGGTGTTTGTTCTCTCCTTGCATTTCTTAAAATCTTTTAGAATTTACATCTTAATGTCCAAGAATTTTTAAAGGATACATAATACTATTTTTGCCATATTTACACATTTTAAGTAATTCATCTTAACAGTATATCCGATCTCCACAGATCCAGCTCAGATATTTATAAGACTTCCTACTTTCTGAAATTTAACTAGAGGTGGCTCATTCCTGAACTCCTTGCACTATGGGAAGCCCAGTTCTTTCCAATCATTTGGTTCCTTTCTGGAGAGAGATTGCAAAGTTGTTAGTTTTTGTGAATCTTTTGTTAGCTTCCTATGGTTGATATTTCCTATCCATATCTGTTCCCTACACCAGAAAACTCACTAAGTTAAACACCTTCTTCAATTATCACACCACCAAGCTGCTCTCACATATGTAGTGTTCTTAGTTGAAACTTTAGAAGTTTCAAATTTTATTGAAAACCTGTAAGTTACAAAGCACTGAAAACAACTTCTACTTCAATTTTAGTAATACCTGACCTCCAAGAAATATAATAATTATTTCTGACTCCCAGTTTGTTACTGGCCATAACCCCACATTATGCTGTAATCTTATGCATCTCTCATCATAATCTTCTTTATAGTTTTCACAACTTGGGAGTATTCCCTCTTCTCTGAGGTTTAAACATCGTACCAAATATTTGAAAGGGAAAATGAATCAGGATTCATTTCTTTTCCTCCAAGTCTATTTACCACTGAGGTGGGAAATGTTATAAGATAAAAATTAAAAATTAAAAAAAAATTCTACTGCAATGGATGAACTCTACAGAGCACTATACATTAGGATTGTTAAAAATATTAAACAAGTGCCTAGCAATGTGTTGATTTCAACTGATATATTTAGTGTACTGGTTAAACAAGGCATTACAATTGGGATTTTGTTTTGAATGAGAGATACTTTCACTGATAGTGTTTCTTTAATGCCATTTGCTCTTGTTGAAAATTTAAATGGATTAAGGTAAAAAATAATCCAGTGATTAGTTACATCATAGACTTACAAATCAGAATGACTGGGTTTGCATTCAGGCTCTGAAATAAGAATGACAATTACCCTTCTCTTAGTGTAATTGTGAAGATTAAATTAGACTATACATGTTAAGCATTTAGGAAAGATGTCAGAATACTTCATGTGTTGGGTTTTTTTGTTGTTTTTGCTGTTACTATTACAACTATTCAACAGAGTAGTGACATGTTGAATGCCTACATCCATTGCTCCAAAAGGAATATGAAGATACATTTAAGTGATTATCATATTCAATCTCCTAAATGAAGATCTTGTCCCCTATTTTCATAGATAATATGATTCTTGGTAGTTAAGAGAATAAAAGAAAAAACAGATTGCTTAAAATACAGGGATGGAAAATATTCAAGAGAAGGGCTTGAGTGTGGAAGGAAAGCGTATGGGAGAAGTGGCAGGAGGAGTGTGGAGAGTCCAACTACAGAAATTGAACTTCCAAACTTGATGAAGACAAAGACTTTTTTTTTGGGTACCAGGGATTGAAATCTGGGGCACTCGACCACTGAGCCACATCCCCAGCCCTATTTTTTGTTTTTTTTTTGTTTTGTTTTGTTTTGTTTTTTTACGTAGAGACAGGATCTCACTGAGTTGCTTAGTGCCTTACCATTGCTGAGGCTGGCTTTGAACTCACGGTCCTCCTGTCTCAGCCTCCCTAAGTGCTGGGATTACAGTCTTGCACCACCGCTCCTGGCTAAGACAAAGACTTTTATGAAGTGAAATGATGTTCAGTCCTATGTTGCAAGATATTTATTCATAAAAGTTGCAAGAATAGCTTTTTCTCAACCCCTCTGCTTTTGAGAAATTGTTTTGAGACAGAGAGAAAAAGGGAGAAATCAAACATCATGGCAACACAGACAAATATTTGTCAAAATATTTACTATTAGCCTTATATCATAAAATATTAAGAAAAATATTGTCCATGTGGCAAGAACAAAGGTACTTTTTTCTTCCCCATAATTGCTTTAAACAAGATATTTTCTTGTTTCCTTCCTGTCTCAAGAATTGTGCTCAACCCGAAGTATCTATATTTTTTGGCCATTGAGAAATTATAATGTGGAGAAAGATATTACTCTTTTCAATGTACTTTTAAGGTATGCTGGCTTAAAAACAAAACAAAACAAAAAAAAGAAAGAAAAGAAAAGAAAAAGGAGAAGGGGAAAAAAAGCCATTGCTTCTAATATCCACTCCATGGAAAGTAATGTTATTAGATCATTATCACAGTTCCTTTCACTGTGTTAAATGAGCTGAGCCTTTTTGAACAAAAAAGCCTGTGTTCTTTAATAGGGCATAACCAGGAAGCCTCAGCCACTGCTTGTGGCCTCTACAGTGAGATGTCCTCATTGTGTTTTTTTATGTCATTATCAGATACTTGGATTCACTCTCACTTCAGAATCCAGAAGAGCCAGTTGGAACTAATTTGCCATATCAGCTTTATGGACTTAGCAGCCTGATTAAATATAATGTACCAAAATGGAAAATTTCCATTCCATCTATTCTTTCTGACTGAATGTCTATAATATGTGAATTACTTCATTGTTAAGGTTGTTTTAAAGAACATGTAGGAAGAATATTCTAAAGTTTCACACGAGCAGTCGTAATGGGGTTTAATTGCTCAATTGTTTAATAAGCTCTAGTGTCTGAAGCATCCAGTTTAAATTTTGACTTTATGATACAAATATAGTAACATATTTTGTCAAGTGACTGAGGGATCATTGCTTTTATTACATATATATGTATATATATGTACATTTAAAAATACTTTAAGCAAAATACTGATATCTTTGGATTACTTCTGTAAAATGGTCATGGATGTAATAGAAAGGAGAGACTAAAATATATATGTTAAATGTATTTGAGCTAGAATTGGTAAAACAGTGGGCACTGATTCTAAAACAGATATGTCATGCTTAAAAGCATGAGAATACCATTCTTTACTGTAAGGAACAAACTGTTGCAACTATACAGCTCACTAACTGCATTTTTTCATAAACCTTGTTTGATTTTCAATATGATCACTGTAAGACAGTACAAGCATCATCATCTTCATTTTACAAACAACGGAGGCTGAGATTCGTTGTGACTTGACTTTTGAAGTTCAGCAGAGTAATGTAAAGGTTGGAATAAAAATACAAATGCCTGTTACTAAAATTACTAAATTAACTAAAATACAAATGCCTATAACTGAAATTATTAAAATTAACCGGATGAGCATCTTTGTGGGAAAGATCTGAGTTTTTAAATTTAAATAATCTCCACAGGTAATCAATCCTTAGGCAAGACTGAAGACCTATTCTTTACATTGTGTGGATTTCAGTTGAGCCTTACTCTCAGGAATCAGGTGATGAGAACAGTAGCGGGACAGATGTGATCTTGGAACTGTGTAGTGAGGGAAATTGGAAACGTTTTTTATAAAGGACATTTCAAACATTTGTACATGAGGATCCCATTTCATGTTCTTGCATCTCTGACAGAGGTACTTTATCAAATAACCCTTTTCTGGAACTTTCAAAAAAGGAAAAAGTCAATGGGACAAAAATGAATCATCCTGAGCAAGTGGCACAAACATCCCGCAAATCTCTTTTTTATGTTTGAACAATCCAAAACACACTACCGTCAGAAAAGATCTCCAAAAGTTAGAAGATTTCCAGACCCAGTAGATCTTAGATATCAATAGCAAGAGTGAAGTTGGAAACTCCTTTCCCATGGGTCATAAGCATACAGTTTTCTTTCTCAGGGTGGTGTATTGTGTTTTGCTTTGATACAAATATAATTCAGATAATTTCAGACTGAGAAATATGAGTAAGTACTATAAGGTCATATGTAAAATTTTAAGCTCAGGTTAAATCTGGATATAACATTGTTTTCTTTTTTTAAATGGATAATTTACATGTATTTTAATGAAATAGTACATAAGTGCACCAATCTCAGATGTCCTAAAAACATTATGTCCTTTTCTTGCTTACTTTTCTACCCCAACGCCTTGAAATTATAGTAACTCACAGCTTTATTGTCAAGGCCCCATCACCACTTTTCAATGCTTAAGGTATTGCATCTTGTACAAAGATTCCATTTTAGGGTCTGATTTTGAGTTCAGATAAATAAGAAGAGTTACCTCTGCAATTGAAGATTTACAAGATAGTAGGTAATGCATGCCTGCCTATCTGAATTCAAAATCTGAAACTTTCAGATAACAGCCATTTTAATCACCTCATGTTAGCTCATAATATTTTTTGTTTGTTCAGGTTTTTTTTTTTAAACAAAATCTCTATGTATCTTCCCATCACAGATTTTAGTGGATATTTTAATGTTTTCTTTAAACTATGCCTTGGGCTGTAGAAGATTGTTTTATTTCAGATAGGAAAGAAAAAATTAGATCCATTTTATGCTGGTGTGATCAGATTTGATGTGGCTAGACTATAAGTTCCATAAGTAATCTGCTTTGACTAGAGCAGTACTTACACAAGATGCTTTGCAAACTTAAATAAATTTACAATACTATACTTTTATATGGAGAGTTTGTGCTTCCATCTCCCCTTCCCCCATTCTGTCTTTCACTGTCTTGTTTCAAAATAAATGAGAAAGATTATATATTTTTCTAGGAAATCACAGAAAGATAATATTATCAGTTTACAAAATAATACATAGAAGGAACCATGAAATTGTGATCTTCAGAAACACAACAATTTTATAATAGTTGTGTCCTTGATACCAGTAAATATGTTCAATAAATATTTGATGAAAATATAATGGATTTAATAATTGTGAACTTGAGGATATTCTATAGCTCATCTCCAAATAATATTTTCCTATCTGAAGGCATTGTTATGAGTATTAAGTAAGTTAGAATGGCGTCAGGAGCACTCAACTGAAAATATATCACTGTGTGTATTATTATGAATATTATTAGTAGTAGTTTTATTGTAGGATAACAGAATAGTCTACTCATTTGAATGGGCGTAGGTTTTGAGGTGAATCAAAAGATGATTTTAAGGGACTGGGATTGTAGCTCAGCGGTAGAGCGCTTGCCTCGCATGCGTGAGGCCCTGGGTTCGATCCTCAGCACCACATACAAACCAATAAAATAAAGACATTGTGTCCATCTACAACTAAAAAAAAAAAAAAAAATTAAAAAAAAAAAAAAAAAAAAAAAAAGATGATTTTAATATAGAACATGAATCTTTGCAAAATGACAAGGGTATAAATCTCTGATATTTATAAAAGATATCTAATTTTTTAAACAGCTTTTTGTGACACTAATTGGTAAAAACCAAGAATGTTAAATTTTTTTAAAATTTAACAAGAATGTTAAATATTTTTCCACTAGAAAGGAAGGCAGCTAACAAAAGGGGATTGAAATCATACATATGAGTCAATTTAAGGTACTATATTTTTACATTATTATTCTGTGGATGGGAAAGGAAGGAATTTTGTATCCTATGAATGTTGTGAGTACCCTTGTATACCCTGTCTTCCAAGTGAAATCTATTGCTCACTAGAATCTGTCCATATAAGAATTATTCTTCCTTTTTACCTAGTGTTTAGAATAAATATTTAAGCAGGCATTTAGAAGCATGTATCTGTGGAAAATAATGTAAAATTATATGTACATATATAATGGGCAAATATCTTGGATTCAAGATGATATATGCTCTCAGTTTGGATGACTTTATAACATGTTAATGGCCACAGGGAAACATTTGAGCTTAGGTTACTTTTCCACTGTATCTGAGAAACTGCATTGAGTGAATGCTCCTCCTTGGTGTGGAAGGATTCTGGCTGATTAAGAGTCAATATGATATACTAAGTTTTAGTTCTCCTAGGCCCCTGCATCTAATATATGATTGGTTTATGGCTCTTGCTGAGTGGCAGAGAATGAGCAGCCAAAGTTCTCTTCTTTTCCATATTTATTTTTCTCTTCAAACTGTGTTACATTCTCATTTTCATCTGCCTTACTTTAAATTTGCAGGTAGAGGCTAAAGAGTTTTTTTTTTAATTCATTTATTCATTTTATAAGTTTAAGTCTTAAATTTAGGAATGATAAGAAAGGTTAGTGAGAATTCTTGAATGCTATTAATTTGGAATGTATTGACACTGGATTTAGCAAAAGTACTTTAGTTACAAGAATTTTAGTAAAATCAATGGCAGTATATTTTAACAGTATTTAACAATATTTTAACAGTATTTAAATATACTTAACAGTATATTTTAACAGTATTATAGTATTTCATACCTACAACAGTATAAAGTACTAGAGTTTTTTTTATTTGAACTTAAAATTTTTGTGTTTATGTACATTAGTTTTACACTTGGAGAAGCTATTATATAGGAAAAAAGATGAAATTTCTCTCGTCTACTGTTAGTCATTTTCAGACAGGAACAGATACAGTTGCAGCAAGTGTTCCTTAGCATCCTGTAACTTATAGGGCATAAAACCTGTGGAGTAGAATTAGAAGTTAACCAATATAATATTTGTAATTGTTCTTAATCAATGAATTTCACAAATATAAATTTCTTTCTTGTTAAGGATGGGGCACTGTGATAGTATATAATAGAGGTGTAGAGAAGAAGCATTTGGACCAAAAGCCAAATGCCCGAAGGTTAAACTTCAATGTTCTTCTGTGTTAGCACTATCAGGTGGGCTCTAAGCCTTCAACACATGAGCTTTGGGGGACTTTTCAGATCCAAATCCTAAAATCTTCTAAGGCCCAAATTTACAACCAAGGAGAGAGCCATGCACAAATCTGGAATTCTGTTTTAAACATATTTTGAAGTAACATTTGGTAGAAATATCTAATTTTTTTAATATACATACAATAATTTCTCATAAGTCCTAGATATTAGGTTTATTCTGGCATCACTACAGGTTTTTTTCTGGTAGAATAAATTTTTAATCCTAAATTGATGGTCATGTCCCACTGTGACCTGTACTGGAGCAACATATCTATTGACCAATGCTATACAATAATAATAATAATAATAATAATGATAATATTAATAATAATCTATTTTCTTATAAGATGCATGCTGACATAAATGGAATACAGTGACTCTACGTGAATTGCAAAGGTTATTTTGCATATTGTCATGAATACTAATGCTCTAAATCATTCAATATATATTAAAATTCTTATATTCATAATCCTTTGTATTAGGTTTATACTTTCATTTACATTTTTAAACTTTTGATGTCACAAAGTGAGTGTAACAACTTACCAAAAAATATTCACCTAACACACTCCAAATATTTGAATTAATTATGAGTATATACTGTATCCTTGTATTTATTTGAAAGACATTAATTATTGTTTTTGTTTATAAATCTGACAATTTCCCAGTGTGCATTAATCATTGCAGCATTTTTCTCTTATGATTTAATGCAACCAATATACACTTTAAACGTTTAAAGTGTGAGAAATAATTTTCACTAAAGATTACATCAAAAGTTTAATTAGATTGCAAAATGAATATTCTGATAATCACCATGAGACAGAGGGATATATTTTCTGTGTTGTTAGATTACTATGTTGATATTTTATGGTAGCATGTATAGTGATATCATTACTGATCATGTGTAATTTCTTGAATGCCAGGAGATACTGTATGAACAGAAGCATGTTTGTGAGAAAGGATGATTGTTGAAATGTTTATGATACATTATATACAAAGACCTATTTGAGACTGTCACTTAAGATGCAGAAAGCTTAAATATTTGTATTACCATGATAATAAGAAGTGAAGGGAAGAGAGGTACATACAGGAGTTTATCCAGTATAAATCTGTGAGATGATAGGAAATGAGAACTTTGAGTACAATGCAAGAAGAACTTGAATCAAGGATAGGGAAGGAGAGCTTGGAAACATAGGAGGAATGGTCCATTATTTCTAAAGGACCAAGGAAATCCAGGATCCTAAGCAGTCAGTGACCAACATTGTCAAATGCACTCTCTTTTGTAAGCAACCAACATCACAATAATGTTTGCATATTTACAAATTAATATTACAGTCCATAGTTAAAACTACTGTTCTCTAATTCCATTTCCCATCAGGTTTTTAAAACAAAACATAAAAACAGATATCTTATTTTCACTTATTCATATGCTGAGATTACAAACTTGTGACTCACTCTTAGCTTCAGAATAATTTTCCTATCACAGCATTTTGACTGCTTTTGTCTTAAACCATTGAGCCTTTATAGAATATCAATGTGTTTCCAACAGCTATTTTTCATGATTCATATAAACAACATATCCAATAACTGACACACACAATTCCTTCTCAGCTTGCTACTGCTTACTAAAACTTCCTGGTATAGTGATCGTGGGCTTTATATCAAATAGTTGATTATTCTGATGAGACAGACAATGCCAAGATTTGTTCCTTTCACTCAAAATGTGTATGATAATAACAACTAACTCCTATGAAAATGATAGCCATTACACAGATATTTGAGGGTCAACTGTGACAATGTATGTTCATTGTCTTAATTGAAAGAAATAATTATTACCTATTAATAAGTACTGAAGAACTGTAAATAATTATTACTAGTTATTTAATTATTTGCCAATGAATAACTCCTTTAATAGAAATTATTACTATCTAAAACTCTTTTAGATTTTGTATAGAAATTTTGAACATTTGGCTCATTTTATCCCTAAATATAGATGAATAACCAGTTCTAGAATCCAAGCAAGGAAATTGCCAACTTAAAATTACCAGCAATATAAAAAGGAGCAACGAAATTTCAGACAAGGAAAGAAGATGGCATCTTCCCCTATTTTGAGAGCTTTTTTTCCTACACATAATTCAGTTCAATACAAATGATATTAAAGATTTTTTTAGGTTCTAAATTGTTATGATTAATTCTCCCTTTCTACGTAGAAGTATAATTCTAAATTAATTTGTCAGTGATAATGTATGACTCTAACTCAGTTGAAGCTGTATTATAGTTCAAAGTCTCTGCCCAGCTGCTTCATTTACTCCCCATTTGGAGTACTGATCTCAACAGTATCCACTCTCCAGTAAATTTCTCTCAGGAAAATCTCATTCAACCATTCTCTTCTCTGGGCAGCTGACTTGCAACATGGAACATGTTTTTTAGAGTTCTCAGTCCATGACGGCGGGCACCATTTCTCTGGTATCAAGGTGAGATAGAATGCCATTGTGGAAGGAGATGAAGGAGGAAAGCAGTATAGGACCACAAGGATTAGAAAATAGAGAGCATCTTTTGGTCTCTTAAGAAGAAAACTATCCAAAATATTGACAAAATACACTAAGTTTTGAAAATTATTTCTTCTGTTTAATTTTTGTTTTAATTTATTTATTTTAATTTTTTAAAACAAAAGAATGCACTTCAAGTCATAATACATACATGAAGCCCAATTTTTCATTTCTCTGGTTGTAAACAAGATAGATTCACATCATTTGTGTTTTTGTACATGAACCTAGGGTAGTGATGTCCATATCATTCCACCATTTTTGCTACTTCCATTCCCCCTGCCTCTGCCACCTCCCCTCTGTCCCATCCAAAGTTCCTCCATTTCTCCCATGCTCCCCATCCCCACCCCCTTTATGTATCAGCATCCACTAATCAGAGAAAATATTCAGCTTTTGACTTTTGGGGACTGGCTTACTTCACTTAGCATGATGTTCTCCAATTCCATCCATTTACCTGCAAATGCCATAATTTTATTCTTTTAATGCTGAGCAATATTCCATTGTGTATATATACCACAGTTTCTTTATCCATTTATCTATGGAAAGGCATCTAAGTTGCTTCCACAGTTTAGCTATTGTGAATTGTGCTGCTATAAACATTGAAAATGGCTGCATTACTGTAGTATGCTCTTTTTAAGTCTTTAGGGTATAGACTCACATTGAGATAGCTGAGTCAAATGGTGGTTCCATTCCAAGTTTCTTAAGGAATCTCCATACTGCTTTCCAGATAAGTTGCACCAATTTACAGTCCCACCAGCAATGTTTGAGTGTGATTTTTTCCCCCACATCCTTGCCAGCACTTATTGTTGCTTGTATTTTGGATAACTGCCATTCTGATGAGGGTGAGATGAAATCTTTGAGTAGTTTTGATTTGCATTTCTCTAATTGCTAGAGATATTGAACATTTCTTCATATATTTGTTGATTGATTGTATATCTTCTTCTGAGAAGTTTCTGTTGAGCTCCTTAGCCCATTTATTGATTGGATTTTTTTTCTAATTTGGTGTTAAGTTTTTTTTTTTTTTTGGTACTGGAGATTGAACTCAGGGACACTCGACCACTGAGCCACATCCCAAGCCCTATTTTGTGTTTTATGTAGACACAGGGTCTCACTGAGTTGCTTAGTGCCTTGCTGTTGCTGAGGCTGGCTTTGAACTCGTGATTCTCCTGTCTCAGCCTCCCTAAGTGCTGAGATTACAGGCTTGCACCACCGCGCCCGGCTTGGTGTTAAGTTTTTTTTTGAGTTCTTTATATATCATGGAGATTAGTGCTCTATCTGATGTGCATGTGGCAAAACTCTGGTCCTAGAATGTAGGCTCTCTGTTCACTTCATTGATTATTTCCTTTGCTGAGAAGAAGCTTTCCCGTTTGAATACATCCCATTTATTGATTTTTACTTTTATTTCTTGCGCTTTAGGAGTCTTGTTAAGGAAGTTGGGGCCTAATCAGATGTGATGAAGGTTTGGGCCTACTTTTTTCCTCTTTGATCTAATTCCTAGGTCCTTGATCCACTTTGAGTTAAGTTTTGTGCATGGTGAGAGAAAGGGGTTTAGTTTTATTTTGGTGAATATGAATTTGCAGTTTTTCCAGCACCATTTGTTGAAAATCCATTTTGAAATTCATTTTGCATTTGTTTTGTAATGATGGTACAATATGCTTTAAGAGTTTTAGATGTGTTGTTGAGGAATGGAACTGTAGCTCAGCAGAAGTAATAAGCTCAGCAGAAGAGTAATAAGCAACAGTAGGGCCCCTTGTGTCAAAAATAGAAAACAACAAAGAAACAAACAAAAGGCAATGCTGATGGATTATTTCTCATTTGTCATTGTCCATTAAATAAAAATTTTGTACTATAAAAATTCTAAATATCCTTCACTTTCAATGCACAATTCAGTACACTGACATTTTTACAAATTTGTACATAAAAATGTACATAAAATGTACACTGACATTTTTTACAAATTTGCCTCACAATTTGACTCTTTATTTCACATGTACTCTATTAATACTTAAATTGTCTTTTCTTAATCTCTACATGTTATTAACTCTTAAAGCAGGCTCACATTTAGTACATAAATGAAAATGAAAAAATATTTTCCTGAAGAATTTTTTGTGTGATCATGCAAACATAGTTCCCTGTGCCAGCTTTATTAAGTAATCTTTACAGCTATTAAATATATTCCATCTGGTAAAATAAAATGCAGGATTCTAATTTCATTCATTTGTGGTTTTAGGCTATAGAACAGTGTTATATAAATAAAGTCTTTCATTAAAATATTCAAAATCCTATCTCCTTATTTTTAAAAACATAGAATACATTATATTGTTATCTATAGCCATTCTACTATACAATAGCACCTTCTTCTCCCAACTAACTCCAGTTTACTCAATCTTTTCCACTCTTCTAAGCCTCTGGTTACCAGCATTCTACTCTCAACTTCTCTGAATTTGCCTTTTCCAGAGTCTGCATTTGATTGCGAACATGTGTGATGTTCTTTCTATACCTGGCTTATGTCATTTAACATAATGATTTTGAGTTCCATCCATGTTATCACAAATGGCAAGATTTCATTCTTTTTAGTGACAGAATGGTATTCCATTGTGTCTATCTGCACATTTGCTTTATTATCTATTCATCAGTAAATGGACAAATGTCTTCACTGCTGTATTCTTTCTTTGTGCTCTAGGCAAAAGAACAAGAAAAGCTTGTGATGCAGAACTATTGTGACTACTGCTTAAATTATCATCACATGATTTGCAACTGTTATTCAAATAGATCTAGTTTTAATTATCTACCAGCTATTACTTCAACTGGTATTACTTGTGTGATAATTTAATTATAAGGGAAATTATTTTCATCTATGCTGATAACCTCATTTTTTAAAAAGTTCATGGATCTCCTCCAATGAAAGATATTCTAAATTTGAGAATGTTTGTTTTTACATTTAACACTTTCATTTCAAAAAGCAATTGCTTAATAATAAAAATATCTTCAACTTATAATAGAATTTACACTAAACTTTTCCATGGGATTTCTAATTGAAAACTTCAAGAAATGCAAAAACGCATCAGGAGAACATGATTTCTATTATATAAATGAAGAAAATACAACACATGTTAATATGGCATAACTATATGGACACTATAATTGCTTAAATTTGGAGTAGTATCTTGTTTTCTTCACTCCTATCTTACGAACAGACACTTATACTATGTAATAATTGTATATATTTACAGGATACATTTGATTAATATTAAGAAAACAATGGTATATATACAAATTAATAAATAATGGTAATTCTATATTTTAATGGTAAAAATAACAGTCACTATTACCGTAGCTATTATTGTAATTTGTATAATAATTATAATTCAATTTTGAATTATATAGGCCAGCCACATTGCATTTCTAGCCCTTTCAGACACCCTGCATATAGGGTAACAAAATCTCCATTTTATAGAGAAGAAATGGCAGGTCTAGTAAATACCCTTTTCAAAATCACAAAACATTCCTATTTAAATTAACAGATACAAATATCCCAGCAAAAAAGACCAGAAGAGAGTTTATACCCTTTGGTTAGGCAGTTCCGACAAACATCTCACTAAGTTTGACCCCTTAATTTGGAGGAAGAATTCATATGATAAAAACAGTTTTACTTTCCTCCAGAGTCCTGACATTTTGTCTCCCACATTAACTTTTGCCACATATATTTCTAACTTATAATCAATAAAGAAATCAGACTTTCAGTGAAATAGATCATAATTTAGAAGCTAATATTTTGTTTATTTTTTGTGGTGCTAGGATTGATCCAAGGGATGTTCTACCTCTGATCTATATGCCCAACATTCTTTAATTTTTTTTCAGATAGTCTTGCTAAATTGCTGTATTAGTCAGAGTGCTCTAGAGGAACAGAACCAACAGGAAATACATATAGGTATGATTATAAAAATGGGATTTATTAGATTTCTTACACAACCAGAAGCTTAAGTGTCCCATAATGGCCATCTGCAAGCTGGAGAACTGGAGGAACTAGTAGGTGCACAGTAAAAGATAAAACCTCAAAAAAAATACACCAGATATCAGTGATGCTCCCCGAGTCAGGGACAAAGACCTCGAAACTTCTTGGAAAGACAGAGTGGAAGCATGAAGGAGTCTGATATTCTTAGGCGATGGCAGTAGCAATCCAAAACCTGGTCAAGAAGAATTGAGCTTCTGTGTGTTGTGGCTTCCTTTTTCTTTCAATTTTTGTTTCATCTAACAAAAATGTTTGTGCCTATTTGCAGTTAACCAAAGGAGTCTTAACTCCTATAAGCCTCAATTCCACTTCTTTTAACATTTTTTAAAAAATTTTATTGGTCCCATATAATCATGTATAATAATGTGATTCATTGTGATATATTTGTATAGGCACATAGAATAAATTTTTTTTTTCATTTCTCCATACTTCACTTTTCCCTTTTTTCCTCCATCTCCAGATCCTCTTTTTCTACTAAACTTGTCTTTTTTAGTTTCATGAGTTCCACCCTCTGCCTAGCCCCCCACCTCCATACCCCCATTCCTCTTTCTTTTTTCACTTTAGTTCTGCATGTGAGAGCAAACTCAAGACTCTTGACTTTCTGAGTCTGGCTTATCTTACTTAGCATGTTGTTTATTTCCATCTATTTTCCTGAAAATGCCATAAATCCATTCTTCTTTATGGTAAAATAAAACTATATTGTGTTTATTGCATTATCTTTATTTATTCTTCTGTTGATGGACACCTGGGTTGGTTCCATAAATTGGCTATTGCAAATTGTGCTTCTATAAATATCAGTAGGCAGGCATTCGTAAGGCATCTGACTTTAATTTTTTTTTTTTTTGTATAAATACTCAGAAGTGATGTAAATGGGTCATGTGGTGGCCAGCTTCTAGTCTTGAAGAATCTCCATATTGATTTCCATAATGGTTGTATTGACTTACAATGCCACCAACAGTATAACTTTTCCCTTTGCCTTGCATCACTAGCATTTATTATTTTTTAATAATTTTATAACTGCCATTCTAAATGGAATGAGATGAAATCTCAGTGTGGCTTTGATATGATTTTCCATGATTGTTAAGGGTATTGCACATTTTGTCATATATTTTTTGGCTATTTGGATTTCTTTTTTAGAGAAATTTTTATCTCATTTGCCCATTCATTAAGTTATTTGATTTGGAATGTTAAGTTTTTTTGATATATATACATATAATTTATTAATATTAGTAAATACAAAATATAATATTTATTAATATTCATTATATATGATATATATAAATCAACTGTTAGAAGAGTAGCTGGCAAAGGTTATCTTTCATTCTGTTTGCCCTCTCTTTATGCTGTTAACTATTTCCTTTGCTGTGAAGAAGTATTTTAATTGATGCTAAACTATTTATTAATTCTTGGTTCATTTCTTGAACTTTAGGAGTCTATTGAGGAAGTTGATGCCTGTACCTATGTGTTAAAAGTGTTGATCCTATGATTTCCTCTAGCAGTTGTTTCCTCTGGCATTTTCTGGTCTAATTCCTAGGTCTTTCATCCTCTTGTGTTGACTTTCATATAGGGTGAGAGATAGAAATCAAATCTCACTCTTCTATATATGTATGTTTAGTTTTCCCAGCACCATTTTTGACAGATGCTATCTTTTCTACAATGTATGTTTGTGATGACTTTGTCCAGGATCTGATAACTATATCTATGTGGGTTTGTCTTTGTGTCTTTTATTCTATTTCATTGGTCTACATATGTGCTTTACTTCCAGTACCTTGCAGCTTTTGTTACTGCATAGCTTGGTAGTATGATTTGAAGTCTGGAATTGCAATGCTGCCAGCATTGTTTTTACTGTTCAGAATCATTTTAGCTATTTGAGGTCTTTGATTCTTTCATGTGAATGTTAGTACTATTTTTTCTAATTCTGTGAAGAATTACATTGATATCTTGATGGTGATTGTATTAAGTCTGTATATCATTCTTGATAAAATGGCCATTTTAACAATATTAATTGAGCCTACTGAGTACATGGGAAATTTTTCCATCTTCTGGTGTCTTTAATTTCTTTCTTCATTGTTCTATAATTTTCAATGTGGAGGTCTTTAACCTTGACTTTATAATGAAAATAACATACCTCAGTTGGCTTTGTTGAAGAGATTGCCCATGTAAAGTACACAGGTTGTTGCGTATAAGTTGGTAAAGATTACTTGATATTATTGTTATTCTTATGCCAATATCATGCTAAAATTTCTCGCTGAAAAATAGACACTCTCAAATATATAGTGGACACTGTTTATTTTTAGACTAGTCATCCATCAAGATCATCTAACCAGCTTTTAAGAAAGAAAGAATTTTGTTTTTAATCTAAGAGACTGATTCAGTAGGAATGCATTAGAGGACAAAGTTTATGTCTTTAAAAATATGATCCATCATTTATTTTGAATGAATTGGGCTTCTAATTATATGCAAAGCAGTCTTTTCTAATGGTTTACCTGGATTCCCTTGTTTAAGATTATAAATTCATTAACATAAGAAGCATGAAAGTTAATGTATCAATGCTGGTACAAGTATAGTGCCTGGCTTCAGTTGATTAATAAGTGTTGAAAAGTATGTGATAATTGCTTTAATTTTTTACATATTATATAATAATATAATAATTTTTTACATATTATATAATAATATAATAATTTTACATATTATATAATAATATAATAATTTTAATAATATAATAATTTTATATTATATAATAATATAATAATTATTATTTAACCAGGATAAATTTATATTTTTGTTCTTTTAAGCTATCAGAAGAATGTTTCTAAATAAAAATTAATTAATTTGACTTACTTTAATATCCTAATTATTTGTTTTTCTTAAAATCTCCTGGATTTTTTTTTTTTGGCATTACCTTTCCTCCAAAGCATCTTAGGTATGCAGTTATGTTTCTTCTCTGCTTTCTTTTCTATTCTGTAATACATTTATGTTATAATTTAATTTACATTTTAAACTATATTAAACTAGGAAAGACATTTTAGCTATTCATGCATAAGAGGAAATATTTGCCTGATTTTAAGTATTATTTTAAATATTCATGCCACTTACCAGAATAATGAAACATTCCTTATCACAAACATACCATATAACCTGAAGAATACTTGAAGTTAAAATTGATAAAAAGTATTTTTGATATCATTTGTTTTTTATAATATTAGATATATATTTCAGAGTCCATATGGACAACAGATATGTGTATACATATATCTTTGAACACATTCTCTCATATGCTCATATTTTTTCTAATTAATATGAACTGGTTTTATACTCATACCTCAAAAGAGAAGTATAATTAAAAATAGTCACTGAACATCTAGGAATATATGTGTAATATAAATAAAATTTAAATTTGATTCATATTTTACTTATGCAATTAATAATCCAACACATATTTTGTTTTTCTTCTTACATTATTTGCCTATTTTATTCTTTCCAAGAACTTACCCATCATTTTGGCAATATGTATTGTGGTAAGTAATCTTCACTTGTGAATGAGTTTGGAGCATATGGTCCATACTGATTCATTCCATGAATTTCATCATTCTAGGTAAAGCCAGAATTGTTCTAGAGGAGAAAAAGTTCTCTCTTTTAAACATACATTTAGTGTTTTGGGCATTTAGAGAAACAAAGAAGCCAGGTTTAGGAAAACTCCAACCAAAGAACGAAGGGCAGACCAAGGAATGAAAACTGGACACTGGTTTCAAGTTGTAGCTACTGGATTAAGACTCAAAACACCAGAAATTCCTTGAGAATTTTTTATTGAAAAGTTGATGATATCACCTAGTCATACACAGAACTAATTTGAGTAATCTAGTAAATACAAAAATATGTATTTCAATTGGTATCCTTTCTTGCTATGCTTATAAAAGACAGCATAGACCATTATTGTCAATGTAAATTGTTACAAATTCACTGGAGGACAATTTAGCAATCTCTGTAAATTTTTTTCAAAATTACACATATCTGTCACTTCTAAGATTTATCTCAAAACTTAATTAGTCTTAAATCCCAAAACTTAAACTCTGCTTACCTTCATACTTTTAAAATGAAAGACATCACAGCAAGAAGTTGCTCACAAATAGTAACCTGAATTATAGACTAATTTTTATTTTATAATACATATGATTGCCAACTCTTTCCTTCAGGTTTCAAGATGTTGGTTACCAAGGTTGAGCATGTAATGAGTAATACTAAGAAGGCACCTGCCAGAGTGAAAGGGGGGCTAATCAGTAGAATAGAAATTGGCATAAATCTGCAATTTTGCTAGCAAAATGGAAGGTAAAGTCAGTTATACAAAGGTGAAGATACCACAATATTTCTTGTAATACATAGTTGAACCATAAGAGACTGCTAACTTACTAAATAAAAGATGTCCTCAAACTATTTTGTATCCCCTTTAGTTTCAGGTATAGAAAAGAACAAGTTCCATAAAAAATTGCTGAATGAATTGATGAATAAGAAATAAATATCCTTAAGTTTTGTTCTTCAACCTTTCTTTTTTCAAAATTACTATATAAAATTGTTTAAGAGAAACAGAGATCTTCAAAGAAAGTAGAACAGCACAATTATAACACAAAAGAAACTAAAGCAAAAATAGTGTTTTGTAATTTATACCAACCTTAACTGTGAATGTTAACAAATTATACATTCCATTTTAATTCACATAAATTAAAATAATAATTTTAATTATTAATAATACTAAAATGAATTTAAACAGGAAGGATTACTGACGTTAAATAACCATAACATTTTGACATAAAATGTATCAACATTTCTAATAATTTTTACCTTAATATTATATGAAAATGGAACTTTAAAATAATGTCACAATAGTTATTAATTTCTTTGGAATTAACTATGGAACTAATCATAGTAATGTCACTCTCATACATACTACATTATCATAATTTCACATGTACTAGCACATTTGTTAAATTACTTGAATAATTAATTAATGTGATATGCTTATATGACTTTTACCTTTATCATGGGGCACAGTGAAATAATACATTATATATCTTTATTTCAATATAGAACTTCAGTTGTCCTTAAGAATAAATTTTAAGAAAAATTGTGGAATATTGTAAAAACAATAAATCTAAATATAATAGGAAAATTTTAAAGATTTAAATTTATTTCTAAAATGTTTCTCAGATAAGGAATTTCTCTATATGTAACTTATGAAATTATAATATTTGTGATAATTTTCTATCTCTTGGAGAATCTAATTTATAGAACAGGATGGCCCTTTGTAGAAAGAATATGAAAAACATAGGATACAATGTAATAGAAAACATATGGGAGGACTAAAGAAAGTCTGGAATGATGTCTTCCCTTGCTAGAGTTAATTAGTAAATTTATTAATATGTGTCTAAAGAAGGTGCTGAAGGAAAAAATGATAAGAGGGATTAGATTGAAATGAAAGTAACAGTAACAAGTCAATTTTGATGTACAAACAAGACTGAAAAGAAAGTAGAGATGAAGCATACATAATGAGCCCATAGTAATGTATAGGATGTGAAGCAATGAGAAAAATTTGATGTAGCAAAAGCAGAGAGAAAAACACTTTTAAAAAAATCATTTTTGGGGGCTGGGGTTATGGTGCAGTGGTGGCGTGCTTGCCTAGCATGTGTGAGGCACTGAGTTCGATCCTCAGCACCACATAAAAATAAAGCAAGGATATTCTGTCCACCTACAACTAAAAAAATAAATAAATATTAAAAAAATCATTTTTGGCTTTTGAACTATTATTATTATTTTGGGGGTGGTACCAGGAATTGAACTTAGGGGCACTTGACCAATGAGCCACATCCCCAGCCCTATTTTGTATTTTATTTAGAGACAGAGTCTCACTGAGTTGCTTAGCACCTCGCTTTTGCTGAGGCTGGCTTTGAACTTGAAAGATCCTCTTGCCTCAGTCTCCTGAGCCACTAGGATTACAGGCTTTCACCACCGTGTCTGGGTGAATTATTATTTACAAAAATTTAGGTATAATTTTGTAGCTGTCAGTTTGGAAAAATAGGCCATTTTTATCATGTCATTTCCATTTTTGTGAGTTGCTACTCATGTATAGTTTATTGCTATTTGTTATGGTTCAAATGTGGTGTCCCCCAATAGCTCATGTGTAAGATAATGCAAAAGGGTTTGGAGGAGAAATGATTGGGCTATAGCCTTAACCTAATCAATGAATTAATCTCTGAGTATAATTTGAAGTGGCAGGATGTGGCTGGTGGAGATGGGAATTGGGGCATGGCTTTGGGGTATATATTTTATATCTGGAGAGTGGAGACTCTCTCTCTGCCTCTGTTCTCTGATCATCATGTGAGTTGCTTCCCTCTGCCACACTTTTTCACCATGATGTTCTGCCTCACCTTGAGCCCCAAGGAATGGAGTCTACTGTCTATGGATTGAGATCTCTGAAACAGTGAGCCCCCAAATAAATCTTTCCTCCACTACAATTATGCTGGTCAAGTCCTTTAGTCATAGCTGTGAAAAATCTGACTAAAACACTATTGAAAAAGAGAAGGACATAATCAGAGGAGATCACAGTCATCTGAAATATGTCAGAAAAGAAAAAGCTAGGCTTTGGAAATTGTATTCACTATGTTTCTTTTCAAAACAGTGCAAGTTTTTTTTTTTATATATATTTAGAAGATATAGTGATAAGTAACACAAAACTAGTTTCACATTAATATTGCATGATTATGGTAGGCATATCAATAGTTTATTTAGATTATTTTCAGTACAAATAAAATTATTTCCATTTGGAAAATGAATGGCTCATACTTAGGGATGAGAATATTCATAGCACTTACGTGGTCAAGGACTAATGGATTTTAATGTAAGCCTATCTCTAGATATAACCCACAGTTCTTATTATGGTTTGGATCTAGAAATGTCCCTGGAAAAATTCATATGTTAATACAGAGATGCTCAGAAGTAAAATGATTAGATTTTGAGACCTATAACCTCACCTGTGGATTAATCCATTTGATGGATAATAATTTAATTAATAATCAATATTTTAAAGGAATTACTGGATAGTAACTATAAGTGGGTGGAGTGTGACAAGAATAAGTAGTCACTGATGTTGGGCCTTTCAGGATTATATCCTGTCTCTGACTCCCTTCATGTGAGCTCTCTCTGTCTCTCTTTCTCTCTCTTCTTCCTGGCTGTCACGAGTTGATCAGTTTTCCTTTGCCACATTCTTCCATCATTATGATAATCTCAGACCCAAAGCAAGAGTATCAACTGACCATAGACTGAACCTCTGAAACCATCAGCCCAAGACAAAATTTTTCTCTTCTAAGTTGTTCTTGTCAGATATTTTGATCATAGCAAAGAAAAGCTGACTAGACCAGTCTCTGACCCATTTTATAGGTGTAATAGCTTTTAGAATAAGAATATAAATAATATATTCCTGCAATGTTAAGGAGGGGAGGGGGAAAGAGAGAGGGATGAGGAGAAAAAAAGAGAAAAAAATACAGGAATTAGATCATGTGATTATGTACATAAATAAGTTTTTCTTATATAACATAGATGGGTAGTAGTAAAATAATATGTTAAATCCAAGAGTCTAAATGTTCAGTCCAGATTTTTACTGTGTTGGGAATTAGGAAAGGGAAATTAGTAACTATTTGGCATTTATTATCAACCAGGTATTGTATAAATTGCTGAGTATATGTGTTCTCACTTAAATTTTCCCCAAAGCAATAATATCTACAAATAATAATATTCCCGAAATTTGTATTGAACATACTGAGACCAGGCATTCTCTCTGTTCATATGGTTTATAATTCTGTGACCACAAGAAATTAATTTTATTGTTTTCTTCTTCAAGAAATATTTACCTGTGAAATGACTGCAAACCAATCCAAAACATTACTTATTAATATTAACCTCTTTCTGATTGTGATGGACTTTAACATATTGGCCTTGCTATGACCACAAATCCACAATTATTATATCATGAATTCTAGCCAGTTCCAACTACATCCCCTCTTTGTAAAGTCCTTCTTTAAATTGCCAGTCCACGAAAAGGTGATAAGCCTTAGTTATTGCATAGATTAATTAGTTTGATTTAGCCACTCCAACGATATATACATATTTCAAACCATCACAAACACAATAAATATGTAACGTTTTTATTTGTGAGTTAAACAGAAATTTAAAAATCTACCACATTCAGCTCCTAAAGATCGTCATCTAGTTTCACAAATTAATATATTCCTAAATTTCTGTCAAAATGGTGCTAACCCTGACCTTAATAAGTCTAATAAATTTGGTTTTGCCTTATCAATAGGTTTTAATAATGGTAGTATGGCAAGAAAATATCAAAATCACAAGATAAATCTAATTATTCTAATTTATTCTAATTGGGAAAACTGTGGTTCAGAACATTTAATTTGCCCAGGGTCAGAATTACAGTGAAGCTTAGATTAAAACCAGCCTATTTTCCAATGCCATTGACTTTGCAAACTAAAAATTGGTTTCATGTAAAGCTATTTCTACATTTACTTATTCTTGATACAAGTTCTATCACTGAGACACATCCTCAGCCCTATTTTGTGTTTTATGTAGAGACAGGGTCTCACTGAGTTGCTTAGTGCCTTGCCATTGCTGAGGCTGGCTTTGAACTCATGATTCTCCTGTTTTCAGCCTCCCTAAGTGCTGGGATTACAGGCTTGAGCCACTATGCCTGGCTACATTTTAATGAATTTCTATAGGTGAAAATAGTGTTAATGAGTTCATATGTGACATTCAAGCAAAAAGTTATCTAAACTATTCAAAGAGTTTTTAAAAATAAAGATAGGTGTATTCTTAATAAAGAATAATGATTTTGGCACATAACATCTAGTAATACAACTTATGGATTTATTTTTTTGTTTTGGGCCACATACTCTATTTTAAAAATATATTTTATATTTTGAAAATTAGTGTCATTTTAAAAAATATGATGGTGTATTAACTGACCTCAATTTTAACCCAAGAACTCAGAATAACCTTTTAACTGAAGCTTAGAACACTCATACAGAGACTCTGAAAACTTCAGTTTTTCTTTGAACACAACCTTTGCAGAATGAACACACACAAAAATTGCTCCCAGGCTCCCTTTCTATCCCTTTTCATCACAGATGAATGGCTGAAAAATCACATCATTGCAAGTCTCAGAAGCAGCCTTTAACTGAATAGTATGGAAAACCTCTGAAAACTTTCTGCTTAATTTTTATATGAAGTATGAAGAACTTTCATTGATTTCAGGGCATAAATGCATTATTTAAAAGTTAATTTTACCAAAAAGATAATTGAGAGAGAGAGCAGAGTCAAATGGGCCACATAGGATTCTTCTCCTTATGACTATAAAAATGTAAACTGTTTCTTTTAGATTTTCAGAGTTTTCTCAACTATTTTGACTATTGTAATATAAATAATGTTTTAAAGATATATTTATGATGCTATACAATATTAATCAATAAATAATATAATAAATACTTCATCTATAAACTTGAGATTTCTCTAAGAAAAACTCTACTGTAAGTATGCCCATTATATTCTTTTTTTAAAATTTTTATTTATTTATTTTTTTAAATTAATTTATTTAAATGCATTTCAAGTCATAGTACATATAAAGAGCTCAATGTTTCCATTTCTCTGGTTGCAAACCAGATAGAGCCACACCATTTGTATCTTCATACATGCACCTATTATATTCTAATATTGATTAAATACAGGTCCTTATTTTTTTAATTCCTTTAAAAAATCACTGAAATTAGTACTTTGTTTGGCTTTCATGAAACTCAAAATAAATCTTCAATGAGGATCAGAATATAAATATATGTATTTTATTTTCATCAGCATTACTAGTGTTTTATTTTCTAGTTGAAAAATAGATCAGAGTAAATCATATGAAAAGCAGGCAAACACACAATGCTCAATTTACTATTTACAAGAGAAATAAAATAGAAAAATGTGCAGATGTTATCATTGGTAAATTGTGAATAATGAAAATTAAATTATAGCATATTATCAAATTATAAAGGATAAAACTTTAACAGATATTTGAATCTTGTTAGACAATACTGTATTATAAGTTTAATTTTTTAAATATGTATTTTGCCTAAAAGAATAAAGCATTTTAATATGCTTAGTAGAACATTGTGTTAATATTCATATCAATTTAAATCTGTTTTTATCCTATAAATCTGTTGTTTAGATATGCAGAATATATTTATTGTGATTAAGATAACTTATTGCATGGAAAGAAGCATTTTCAAAGAATTGTGCAGTAGCGGACCATTTATAAGAGAAAACATTTAAAATTATCTTAGGTGGCACTATAAAGTATAATAGTTTTTAAAAATGTGCATCTTTGAGAATATTATCAGGAATTTACACAATTTTTACAGAATTACATAGACACTCGTAAATACTTGGATAGTTATCTCAAAAGAAAAGAATAAAATAAATCTCTGGTCATGTGAATCTATTAATGCAAAACTGCCAAAATCCAAAAATTTTTAAATTTTTAAATGATTTCTTATTGTCATTGTTTTGCTAAACTAATTCAACATCTTTATTGCTACATCTTCTTATGAAAAAAATATTGGTCTTTACAATAATTTGCCATTTACAAAACAATTCTGTCTACTTAAGCCCATTAAAACTATAAACTTGAAAGTCGTTATTTTTTTCCAAATTTTTACAAATTTATTTCTTGGGAAAAAAAAAAAGGAGGGAAGGGATGGGAAATGGGGGCAGGAAAGGTGGTAGAATGCGATGGATAACAATGCCCTAGGTTCAAGTATGACTGCACATATGGTGTAACTCTAGATTGTGTACAAGCAGAGAAATGAAAAGTTGTGCTCCTTTTGTGTACAATGAATCAAAATGCATTCTGCTGTCATGTAAACCTAATTAGAATAAAAATATATATTAAGAAAAAAGAACTTAAGTATTCATTGACCTCTTTGATATTCTTTTACTTCAAAGATGTTATATGGACCCTTGATATCCATGGTTAATAAGCAAATATTTACTCTTTTACTAGTTAAAATAAACTTATAGTTTAAAAAAATTTAATATTCTTTCATTATTAAGTTACTATCTTTGGGAAAATATGTATGAGGGCCTCGTATGTATTGTGTGGGTGTACATCCATATATATGTGTATATTTGTGTCTATACATTCATATAAATTAATATATGAGTGAATAAAATATACATGGAGAAATCTAACTATGTATCCTTAAGAATAATCTCTTTCGTATGTGTGCATGTGTGTGGGCATATACTGGTATCCACACCAGTCAAAGTAATACACACATTTGAAAGTATTGCCTCCTATATCACTTAAAAATGATGTTAAGAAATTATAATTGTCATAGTTTAGTTCTGTGTTTCCTTTACCTAAAATTGTAAAATTATATAGTTCAAACATTATTTTATAATGTTATAAATATAAAAATTATTATATAATGTTATAGATTTAGTGTTATTTAATGCTATATAAAGTTATATAATGTTATAAATATATCTTTAATGATATGTAATGGACTTTTTAGAAAACTACATTTTTAAGGTGCTTCTATTTATTCAATATTGTATCTAAAACCATAAATATTGCATTTAAAATTGTATTTTATTTTTTGGTACCAGATATTGAACTCGTGGTGCTTAATACATTCCCAGTGCCCCTTCCCTCGACCTTTTTTTTGAGACAGGATCTTGCTCACTTGCTTAGGGCCTTAATATGTTGCTGAGGC
This sequence comes from Xerus rutilus, assembly GCA_028644305.1. Classification (NCBI taxonomy): domain Eukaryota; kingdom Metazoa; phylum Chordata; class Mammalia; order Rodentia; family Sciuridae; genus Xerus; species Xerus rutilus. The sequence goes on along the minus strand of CM053404.1, from coordinate 99,139,742 downwards.
TGACTTTGAACTTGTGATACTCCTGCTTCAGCCTCCTTAACTGCGGGATTACAGTTGAGTGCCACTGTGCCTGGCTAACAATTTTATATATTGTTTTATGTCTTACGTTAGAATAGTCTCTCAAGGTAAGTGTATTTCATCTTTTATTAAAATATGGAGAATGTGCATAGCTTAAAATACATTTTAACAGCGTGAAGACAATAAGAAAATACACATACCATATACATGTGATTTTATATCGTTTGCTTTCTTAGAGTTCTTTTAAAGCAATACACAAAATTTCAGATATTTATATAATCTAGATAATTTTAGTGAACATAAGATATGAGAGATTTAAAGCATCACTTAATAAAAATTTTATTAAATATTTTCTATTTAACAAAGAATTCAACTTTCAGGCAACATGTGAAAATACATACAACTCCACATATGTCTAACCAATTTTAGATAAATTTTTGAGTACTCTAAAGAACACTGGAGAATGTTGAGATAGAGATAAGAGGAATGCTACAGATACCAAATGAAATAACATATAAGTTCTTTAATTTACTGACTGATTTTTGACATAATGGCAATGTATAATCACTCACTATATCTCAGAGAGTTACAGAAGATCTATAAATTCTTCCTTATTTTCCACAGGGAGTTTCAGTTGGAATACTCTCCAACATTACTAAGGAAACTTCTTGGACAAGAGAGACTCAAAATTTTGTTGGTTGTTATTGCTTTGTTTTCTTATATAAAAACTTGCTGTGATAGTCTGATCACATAAAGCTTCCATTCAGTAAAAGAAAAAAATAATAGTTTGGAGTCAGGATGAAAGGAAGATTAAAAATGGAAGTTTCAAGGTAGTTTTCTCCAGTGTGCTTTAGAAATGAAGGTCTGTTGAGCACGTTTTGTGTGCTTATTGATTATTGCTTCCTTTGGAGCTTATTTCCAGTTGATTTATTCCAAAGTTTTCTCCTCTTTTCCTTAATATTGTTTGTTTTAGCCCTTGTCGTTTACATTTACCTGCTGAGTTTTCTGCTAGTTCATCTTCACAACTTCTCGAGATGCTTCTTAAATCCTGTTTTTTCCCAACTTTGACTTTCCTTGCCATCTACAATAGTGAATTCCCTGGAAAGACTTATCTGTGCTTGTGTTCACTAGACTACATACATATTTCTTCTGTGCAACTTGGGAGAAATAGTAGTTCAATATTTGCTGACCATTGCGAATAAGGCATTCTTCTTTACTCTTTTTACAGCATTTAAAATGACAGCTAGTATGAAATGTGACATAAATTGTTCTCCTTTTAGAGTTTTATTGGTTAAAATTACCTTGTGAGAATTCAGTGGGCACTCATAGATTCTGATTGTTATAGTTTCCCATGCCCAATCTATTTTCAAAGGCATTATTTTATTTCCTCATCATAATAACCAGGTTAAGTCAGTGAAGTTAGAAAAGATAACAGTATCTATATTTTAAAGACAAGGGAACAAAGTCAGAGGACAGTAAAAAGTTTGCTCAGAAAATTCTGAACAAGATAGTGCCAAGGTACAGATTATAGTACATGTCTATACTTTCTAAAAACACTACATTGGTGCTAAGTCCCTTCATGGACTCATTAGCAATAACCAATAAAAGTATGAATGCTGTTTTGGAAATGTACATTATTTAAACTTTATAAGGTATTTATGAGCACTCTTTTAGAAAAAAAAATCCTAATTTTAAGAAACACATTGAAGAATAATATAAAACAATATAAACAAGTACATCATTTTTATGCCAAAGTTTTTCTGCTATTTACAAAAACTGATTAACTACTGAATATATCTCTAAGTAAAATTAAATAAAAAATTGAGTGAATATCCACATCTTAGTAGAAGCATTTTTTTAATTTATTTTTTTAAATGCATTTCAAGTCATAGTACATATACAGCTCAATTTCCAATCTCTATGGTTGCAAAAAAGATAGAGCCACACCATTCATGTATTCATACATGTGCCTAGGGTAGTGATGTCCATATCATTCCACCATTTTTGCTACTCCCAATTCCCCTGCCTCTGCCACCTCCCCCCTGTTCCATCCAAAGTTCCTCCATTTCTCCCATGCTCCCCATCCCCACCTCCCTTATATATCAGCATCCACTAATCAGAGAAAACATTCAGCCTTTGGCTCTTGGGATTGGCTTATTTCGCTTAGCATGATGTTCTCCAATTCCATCCATTTACCCGCAAATGCCATAATTTTATTCTTTTAATGCTGAGCAATATTCCATTGTGTATATATACCACAGTTTCTTTATCCATTTATCTATTGAAGGACATCTAGGTTGCTTCCACAGTTTAGCTATTGTGAATTGTGCTGCTATAAACATTGAAAGTGGCTACATTACTGTAGAATGCTCTTTTAAAGTCTTTAGGGTATAGGCGCACATTGAGATAGCTGGGTCAAATGGTGGTTCCATTCCAAGTTTTTTAAGGAATCTCCATACTGCTTTCTAGATAAGTTACACCAATTTTCAGTCCTACCAGCAATGTTTGAGTGTGACTTTTCCCCCACATCCTTGCCAGCACTTATTATTGCTTGTATTTTGACAACTGCCATTGATAACTGCCATTCTGCTGGGAGTGAGATAAAATATGAGAGTAGTTTTGATTTGCATTTCTCTAATTGCTAGAGATGTTGAACATTTCTTCATATATTTGTTGATTGATTGTATATTTTCTTCTGAGAAGTTTCTATTGAACTCTTTAGCCCATTTATTGATTGAGTTGTTTGTTTTTTTGGTGTTAAGTTTTTTTAGTTCTTTATATATCCTGGAGATCAGTGCTCTATCTGATGTGTGTGTGGCAAAAATCTGCTCCTAGAATGTAGGCTCTCTGTTCACCTCATTGATTGTTTCTTTTGCTGAGAAGAAGCTTTTTCATTTGAATCCATCTCATTTATTGATTCTTGTTTTTATTTCTTGTGCTTTAGGAGTCTTGTTAAGGAAGTCGGGGCCTACTCCAACTTGATGAAGATTTGGGTCTTCTTTCTCCTCAATTAGGTACAGAGTCTCTGGTCTAATTCCTAGGTCCTTCATCCACATTGAGTTGAGTTTTGTGCATGGTGAGAGATAGGGATTTATTTTCATTTTGATGCATATGGATTTCAAGTTTTCCCCAAACCATTCATTGACAAGGCTACCTTTTCTCTAATGTATGTTTTTGACACCCTTGTATAGGATGAGATAACTGTGTTTATGTGGGTTTGTCTCTGTGTCTTCTGTTCTGTACTGATGGTCTACTTGTCTATTGTGGTGCCAGTACCATGCCATTTTTGTTATTATAGCTTTGCAGTATAGTTTAAGATCTGTATTGTGATGCCTCCTGTTTCACTCTTCTTATTGAGGATTGCTTTGGCTATTCTGGGTATCTTATTTTTCCAAATGAATTTTATTATTGCCTTTTCTATTTCTATGAGAAATGACTTGGGGATATTAATTGGTATGGCATTGAATCTGTAATTTGGATTTACTCTCTCCTTTCCATTAGGGTGGCTAACGGCTTGTCAATTTTATTTATGTTTTCAAAGAACCAGTTTTTTGTGTTGTCAATTTTTTGAATTATTTCCTTTGTTTCAATTTCATTGATTTCAGTCCTGATTCTAATTATTTCCTGTCTTCTACTTCATTTGGTGTTGGTTTGTTCCTCTTTTTCTAGGGCTTTGAGATGTAGAGTCAAGTCATTTATTTGTTGACCTTTTCCTCTTTTAATGATTGAGCTCAATGCAATGAATTTTCCTCTTAGCTCTTCCTTCATAGTGTCCCAGAGATTTTGATACACTGTATCAGAGTTCTCATTTATCTCTAAGAATTTTTTTACCTCCTCCTTGATATCTTCTGTTATCCATGCATCATTCAATAGCATATTATTGAGTCTTTAGGTGTTGGAGTAGTTTCTTTTTTTTAAACTGTCATTAATTTCTAATTCCATTCCATTATGGTCAGATAGAATGTAGGGTAGTATCTCTATTTTTTTGTATTTGCAAAGACTAGCTTTGTGACATAGCATATAATCTGTTTTGGAGAAAGATTCATGTGCTGCTGAGAAAAAAGTATATTCACTCATTGATGGATGGAATATTCTGTATGTATTTGTTAAGTCTAGATTATTGATTGTTCTATTGAGTATTTTAGATTCTTTGTTTAGTTTTTGTTTGGAAGTTCTATCCAGTGGTGAGAGAGGTGTGTTAACTTCACCCAGTACTATTGTGTTGTGGTCTATTTGATTCTTGAACTTGAAAAGGGTTTGTTTGACATATTGCTGCCCCATTGTTTGGGGCATAGATATTTAAGATTGTTATGTCTTGTTGATGGTTGATTCCCTTAAGCAGTATGAAATGACCTTCTTTATCCCTTTTCACTAACTTTGGTTTGAAGTCCACTTTATCTGATATGAGCATGGAAGCCCCTGCTTGTTTATGCAGTCCATGTGAGTGATATGTTTTTTTTCCCATCATTTCACCTTCAATCTGTGAGTGTCTCTTTCTATGAGATGAGTCTCTTGGAGGCAGCATATTGTTGAGTCTTTTTTTAAAAATCCAATCTGCTAGTCTATGTCTTTTAATTGCTGAGTTTAGGATATTGATATTTAGTGTTATTGTTGAGACATGGTTTGTATTCCCAGACATTTTGGTTTATGTTTGGTTTTAAACTTAACTTGGTTTCTCCTTTTATTGGCCTTTCCTTTAGTGTAGTTCCTCCCTTTGCAAGTTTTCATTGTTGTTTTTCATTTCCTCTTCATGGAATATTTTGCCTAGAATGTTCAGTAGTGCAAGGCTCTCTTGCTGTAAATTCTTTTAATTTTTGTTTATCATGGAAGGTTTTTATTTCATCATCAAATCTAAAACTTAATTTTGCTGGATATTAGATTCTTGGTTGACATCCATTGTCTTTCAGAACTTGGTATATGTTGTTACAAGCTCTTCTACCTTTAAGGTTCTGGGTTGAGAAGTCTGCAGAGATCCTAATTGGTTTCCCCCTGTATGTAATCTGATTCCATTCTCTTGTGGCTTTTAAGATTATCTCCTTATTCTGAATAATAGGCATTTTCATTATGATGTGCCTTGGTCCAGATCTGTTGTGATTTTGTACATTTGGTGTCCTGTAAACCTCTTGTATTTGATTATCCAACTAATTCTTCATGTTTGGAATTTCTGATATTATTTCATTGAATAGATTGTGCATTCCTTTGGTTTGAAATTGTATGCCGTCCTCTATCCTAATAATTCTTAAATTTGGTCTTTTCATGTTATTCCATAATTCTTGGATGTTCTGTTCATGGTTTCTTACCATCTTCACTGTGTGGTCAACTCCAATTTCAAGATTAAATATTTTATCTTCATTGTCTGAGGTTCTATCTTACATGTGATCTAATCTGTTGATGATGCTTTCTATTGAGTTTTTAATTGGTTTATTATTTCTTTCATATTGAGGATTTCTGTTTGGTTCTTTTTCTGATCCTCTACCTTCTTATTGAAGTGATGTTTTACTTCCTGTATTGGCCTATGAATCTCTTTATCAAAATGATCATTTGCTGAGTTTTCTCTCTTATATCATTCTTTAAGTCACAGAACATTTTAATTATGTTCATCCTGAACTCTTCCCTGACATTTCTTCTGCTGTGTTGACCATGGATTCTAATAATGTAGTATCTTGGTTTATTTGGGGCACTTTCTTCCCTAGTTTTTTCATGTTGTTTGTGTATCTTTCCTTCTAGCTCTGCAGATCCACTGTGTTACAGTTTTTATCCTATAGGCTTATAGTTTCCCTACAGGGTTCCAATGCCTATCCCTTAAGGGGGAGACCAATATCGACAGATCTCAATACACACAATATATAGTTTCAAACTAAGTACCTTCTAACAGCTCATAAATACCTTTACAGCTTAGTCACAATATATAAAAATTATGAGTTCAATTAGCATCTACTATATAAAGAATAAGTTTGTACAGGTGTCTACACTTTCTGCTGGTGGGCTAGGGAGAACCAGAGGTGGGGTGTAGGATGACATGTTAGGGCAGTAGGAAGTGAGGATATAGTTATTAGATCCTAGAAAGCATGAAAGAGGAATCCAAAAGAAATTGGCTATTAGAAGAAAAGACAGAATGAGATTTGGGGAAGACCAGTAAGTAGGAATAAAATAGAGTACAACTAACAAGGAGACCTAAAAATTATGAAAAATATAACATGTACAAGTAGAAGTTATGAGACTATATGATATAACTGTATTGTACTAATCAGATATCCTGGTCTACAGTAGCCTAATGCATAAAAAATACTTGATTTCTCAAATGTTGGGCATGTGAGAGTGAGAAAAGAGCAAGAGAGAGAAAAGAAAAAAAAAAGAAGAAAAGAGAGTGGAAAAGGGAATAGAAGGAAAAAAATTAAAAATAAAAATTCTCAATGTAAATAAACAAGATTGCTTCCCTTCTCTTCCAGTAGGTGGAGTTGTCTGTTGCTTATTGGTACCTGCCCCTTCAGGTCAAAAATGGTGAAGCTGGAGTCTCACAAAGAAGCCAACTGCTTCAGAGGTAGGGTGAATGCCTGGGCTGGGCGGTGGTGTTGGGTGACCTGCTCAGATGCAGCTCTGTGATGTGCTGTGCTAAAGTAAAAGTTTGCCTCCATATCTTGTCCCATGTCCCCAGATGTAGGTGAACAGGGAGGATTTCTATTTATCCGCAGGTGTCCTTCTCAGGAGCCGTGGTTCCCATGTGGGAGCAATAGCTAAGGGTCCTGTGTGGGTGGATGACCTGAGGTCCTGTGGGTGTGTGTGTGGGTGCTGAAGTTGGGGATCTTGTGCAGGAGTGGGTTTTGCACCGGCTATGGGTCATTGTCTTACACTGGAGTGCACTACTGGGGTCCTGTGCCGGCTTGCGTCTAGAGTCCTATGCAAATGCTGGAGCCTGGTGACCCTGCAAGCACGCTAGTAGAGTTCCTGCATGGAGGCAGCTATCAAGAGTCCCCTAAAAACTCGCTGAGAAACAATGTTTCCATTACTTTAAACCTTGATACTGGAGAGACTAGGAATGTCAAGTCCATCTAGGCCACCATCTTGGAACCTGTCCCCTTAGTTGAAACTTTTAATAAAATGCTTTATAAGTTTACTATAAATTTGATAAATATGTACAACATATTTATCTGAATATATTTAACATTAATTTATTAAATCTGCTCCTAAATAGACATGGGAATTTGTGTAACAATTTCCTAGCAGTTTTAAAATTTCCAATTTGTTTTTATTACAATTTTTCTTTTTAGATTTTCTGCATTTTTACCTCTTGTTATGGTTTACATGTGAGGTGTCCCCCAAAAGCTCATGTGTCAGGTATTGCAAAAAGGTTTAGAGGTGAAATCATTGGGTTATGGAAACCTTAACCCAATCATTGTGTTAATCCCATGATAGGGATTAACTGAGTGAAAGACAGGTAAGGTGTGGGTGGAGGAGCTTGGTCCCTGGGGAGTTTATATTTTGGGTATATATTTTGGAGCATATATTTTGTCCTTGTTGAGTGGAACTCTCTCTGCTTCTTGGCACCATGTTCTCAGCTGCTTTTTTCACTATCATTTTTCCCTGATGTTCTGCCTCATTCCAGGCCCTAGGAATGAGATTGGCCATCTATGGACTGAGGCATTTAAAATCATGAGGCCCCAAATAAATTTCTCTCCTTTAAAATTATTCTTGCCTTTGTTTTTCTATTCACAGCAGGGAAAAAAAGATGACTAAAATATCCTTTGTGCTGATATTTTTCCTTGTCTTCTGAGTATAGTTGAAAATGCTGCTATGTACTCCTTTTCCAATGACTTCAATGATCTATCATTTTAGGAATGAGATTTTCCTTTTCTCTTGAGCATATGGCATGCTTAACTTTATTTGTGTGTCTTTGTTGCACAACTTCAAGGTGTACCTTTACTGTTATTGATGTGTTAGATTTCAGATACTGTTATATTTCTCTTAAGAAGGTCGTTAGTTTGTCTTATGAGGCAATGAACCCGATAGGAACCAAATGTATTCTTTGGGTTTTTTGTTTGTTTGTTTTGGCTTTTGTTTTTGTTTTTCAGGATAGTTGGGAGATCAAACGTCAGAGCTTCATTTTATTTTGTTCTATTTTGTTTCTTAGTTACAGGTTGTTTTGAATCACATGTAAGCAGCAAAGTTTTTAGAGAGTTTAATAGTACATGTACAAAATTTGGGTTGCTCACATTTCTCTCTCTCTCCTTTCCAGCATCCATACCACCCTCCCCACCACCATTTTTTAGTCATTATGCTTTCTTAGTGTCTGTTATTTAGTTCTTCAGGCCAGAAACATGGCACTTTTCTATTAGATATTTAGCCAATGTATTCCATGCTGTGACCATGGTCTTCCCTCAGGCTAATGCTATCAATACATGAAAATCAATCCATACTTCCAGTTCTCCACTTTCTGCCAAAATACATGACTTTTGTTCCACTGTCTATGCCCTTTAGGTAGATTGTTACCCTCATTTTTCACCTTGATCGTCATAAGATTTCACCTTTGTCTAAACCTATTGAGGCATAATGGAGGTAAGAATTTTATATTTAACTTTCAGGTTTTCATTAGACAAATATATAGTCTTTTTTTCTGCCTGTATGTTAGGGTAGAATATAACTTATTTCAGAAGCAAATACAGATATATATGCTGGGGAATTCTAGGGTTAAATAATCACTTTTCTCTTTGGTGATTGCTAGAGAGTGTAGTGAAACATTGCTGTAGGCATTTGTTCACTATCAGAGATAGTAATCTTAGAATGAAGTAAGCTACTCAAACAGCAGAATGGAAGAGAGAGAAAGCTGGATTCTTAGAGACTTCATTGAACAGCTAAACAAAAAGATGTGACAGACTAGCATCTCTTACCTATAACACATTCTTTGTTTATCAGGCACTGTATCTTTTTTATTGATCCAAACAATTTGAGGTTTCTTTTTGGTTATTGATAACCACAACATAACATTAGAGCTGACATAACTATTTTCTCAAGAGGTGAACATATCAATACTACTCTCATATGATATTTTTATGTCCTAAAGATTTTATGTTTCTGAAATGTACAATGCTCTTAATTTTAGAAGATCAACTTATTTTTCATTTTCCTATTTATTTGTATTTCCTTCCTAGAAAAACAATTACTGATATTTTGATTTCTATATTACTACTCATAGTTACAATAGTTAGTAGTCATAGAGGACTAATAATAATGTTCATTGAATGAATATATAAATTGAGGGTGGACAAGAATTAAAGAAAACCACTATTAGCTTGCATATTGTCTTAATGTAGTTGACTGAATCCTTGCTCACAAACTCTTAGTTCCTTCCCTGTTGGACGATTAATACATACCTGCCCTCAGATTTACTCTTAGTTATCTGACTCGCTTTGGTGCAGAAACTGAGTCATTACTGAATTCTATGAAGAAGTTTTGAGATCTTGAGTATAGTTCACAGTGATATATTTTCCTATCCTAGTTGTTTTGAGCAATTATAATAGAATACCTATGGTGGATAATTTTTTGAAAAACGGGCTTGGGTCAGAAAATATAAAATGAAGGGGCTTGCATTTTGGAAAAGGACTTCCTGTTGAGTCATTTTGTAGCAGAAGTACATGTAAGACAGGAAGAGAGACAGAGACAGAAAAGTGAATGAGACTGAGCCAAGACCATCCCTTTATTAGGAGCCCACTTCCATGGTAATGCCATTAATTCATTCATGAGAGGAGAACCTGTGTGACCTATCCCCTCTTAAAATATTCACCTTCAATGCTGCTGCACTGGGGATTGTTTCCAACATATGAACTTTGAGAAGTGATTATGAAAGCACATGAGATGGAATCTCTATCAGCCTGGGTCATTGAGTGACAGAGATGAACATATCTCCTTGCCAAACTGTGATGGACAAGTAATATGATAAAATCATATTTATCTTTGGTAACCAGTCTGTTTGTCACCACAACATTATATAGGATAGCTTGAGAGAAACATAAAGAAAAAAATTTCTTGGAGAAACTGATTAAGGGAAACCTGATATGGTTATGAGGGGATAATGTAGAGTGTCAATTTTTGTTAAGTAAATAATTAATATTAATAATAAATATAGTACTATATAAATCATTTGTAGAAATGAACTTTAAGCTAATATGCTTTTAATTTACTCATAATTAATTGTGGCCACCAGATACATTTTTTTAACAATTGTTTAATTCATCCAGTGATAATTTTCCTACAGCTAGGGTCTCAAATATAATCTCAAGAGTTGAGAGGAAATTCTATGCCATAGTTCATAATGAAAAATATAAGTTTCAAAGATTCAAACTTTCTCATGTGTCTTTTGTTGAAGCTTCAAACATCATGTTTTTATAAAATTCATTTTGATTCAGGCACTTATTTCACAGAATCCTAACCATCCAGCACCTCTAGTCATTGGTTTTTAAGTTATTTTTCACCTACTGTAGTTTAAGATTTATGAAGTATTTGAATGTTCCAGGTCTGCAATTAGCAGTTGCAGAACAATCATAATAAAATCCCCAATTAAGTTCACTAACAATTGATTTTTGTCTTTATACCATCATGTTTGCTTAATAAAAGTTTATTAATTAACCATATATAAAGCCTATTCTCTCAGTTATTGAAATAAATAACCATTCAACATACACACACTATATATAGATATATACATATAAGATATATATATATATAAGAACACACACACATGCTCTTATACACTAACCATTCAGATCTGTCTTCTCAGAAATTATGTTCTCTGTATACAGAACAGTTGATTTTAACATATGAGAGAAATCAAGATAGCTGACATGTAAAAATGTAACTCTTCTTACAACATACACTATAATAGAACACAATTTCACAAAAGCACCAGTGTTTCAAAGATGTAAGTTTAATAAGCAACCTATCATTAATATCTGAAAAATTACCAGGGAACCTGTGGAGACACATGCTGAGCAGCTAGGCATTACCTATTGTTGTCAAGGTAACAAGTGAGCTCTAATTCTTACTAACAGACTCCTTCTAGATTATACTACAGATAGTATGCTTGGTACCGTGCACTACTAATATGAACATCTTTATGTTATACACAGGAAGGCTAATTAATATAATATTTCTCTTGAAACAGAACTCATTATTAGATAATTTAGTATAATTGTTCCATTTAAGCACATGTTCTGTGGACTTTGGTGAAGTTATAGGTCCACAGTAGGAATTTAGAAGGTTGTCAGCAAGTCACATTAAAAAAATAAAAACAAATAGATGAAACAAAAGAAAAGATAGTCTATATAAAATGTTTCTGTTAAGTTTAGAAATTAGCCTCCATGAATTAGCTGCGTTTCTATTTCATTTCATATTGCAGATTGTCTTAGTCTCTTCTGTCTTGCTATAACAAAATACATGAAGTGGAGTGATTTTTAAAGAAAACATGTTTATTTAACTCACAATTCTGTAGGTTGGAGAGCATGATACTTACATCACCTTCTGATGAGTACATCCTGGTGGATAGTATCACTTAGCAGGAGCTCCTTCCAGTCATATAGGGAAAATAGGAGAGCTAGCACAGGCAGCTTAGAAAGTTTGATTTGCTTTATAACAACCTGTTCTAGTAACCAATCTCATCTGGAGTGTGAGAACACACTCCCAGGGGCAAAAAGCATTAATCATTCTAAGTGACCAAGTTACCTCTTCCAGGCACTATATTCCAGTCACTATGTCCTGTATCACCTTACGGGGGACCAAACTTCAATATGAGTATTGGTGGAAACAAACCACATTTAAATTATAGTACGTATTTAATCTCAAATCAGTGGATCAGATAATTTGTAGATTTAAATATTGATCTTCAGAAATAATGTAAGATGTATTCATTGTAAAGATGAGAAAATTAGGGATTATATTGTTTAAAATCAATTGTGAAAGTCATCTTCCTAGTTAGGTAGGGCAGATTTTAAGCTTTGATTTTTTTTTTTTTTTTTTGCCTACTCAAATGTGCTTTCACATATACAACATTACATTTCAGTAAATCTGGTAATTGATGATAAGAGACATAAACACTTTCATAGATAAAGAGGCAGAGTGGGAAAAATGTGGAAATATACAGGCTTATTATGCATCTGAAAGAATCAGATAAGTTAAAATATCATTACATCTTAAACATGATCTTATTGGCTAATTAGAATGAACACTCACTTTGTATCTAAAAATATGAATTCTCTGCTTTCTAGGACTTTTAGAAAGTAATTTAATCCTACATTTGTTTCTTCTATGAAAGGTACATAAGAGTTATTGCTCACTTGAGAGTATTTTGTACTGAATGAGCTTATATTTTTTAAAAAATAATGATGGTTATGATAGTGTTTACATATAAAAAAGAATAATGTTGTACGTGGATGCCATTTTTAAAATATTTTTTAAAACTTTATAGATATTTATCATTAGAATTTGATAAAAGCAAAGATTACTTAATACCCAAGTAGAAAAAGGAAGAAGATAGAGAAAGCTAACATTTCTTGAGTAATTCCATAAACATTATTTGCTATACATTTTATACCATATTGCTAATTAAGAATCACAATTAATAAAATAGTTATAAGGCAACACACAAGTCAAGAAGAATTCAGGGAAGCATACTAAGAGTTAAAATTTAAAAACATTTATCATTATGAAAACATTCTACTCAGTGAGACCCTGTCTCTACATAAAACACAAAATAGGGCTGGGGATGTGGCTCAGTGGTCAAGTGCTCCTGAGTTCAATCCCTAGTACCAAAAAAAAAAAAAAAAAAAAAAAAAGAAAACATTCTATTTTAGACTAAAATTTGTATACTTAAAAATATTTTAGGTACAATGAAACCAATTAAACATGACCATTTCAATTGACAACTAGTACCACTTAACATTTTTATCATATTATTATGTCAAATCTAAAGATATATTGTGATTTGACAAATAGATCTTTGGAAGTATGAATAGGAAGTTTTACATAAATAAAAACTGAGTGACCAAAAAAATTCTACAAAACTCTGGGTTTTATTTCTAGGAAACAAATATAAAAAGAAGTGAAAAGTGGGCATAAAGCATTCAAGGTGTATCAAATGCACCAATGTTATGGAGATGGGGCTTTCTGAGAAACTGAGGCAGCACAAAGACCCCTGTTAAAATCCTGATTTTTGCAATCAAGTCAGAACGAGTTAAGACATGTCTCTCAGAGTAACAAACATGAGTTTATTGAAAATTAGCGAAAAGGGGACACTCTCAAGGGAGAATTGGTCCTCTCAGAAAGGAGAGGGACAGTGTTCATCGCCTGTACTCCAGGTTTTTTGAGGATCCCACAGAGAAGTTTCCAGAGAGTCCCACCCAGGTCTACTTCTTGGTTTTGACCGACAGCAGGATGACATCAGACTTTCAAGTCTTCACTGCCATGACTACTCTAAGTCACTTTGGCCCATGCTGACTGGTTGGATTTTTCATTCTCAATTGGATTCCGAACCACAGATTCTTACAGATTTTAGGTGTGGGAGGAATTATTCAGGATCTGGTTCGTGTAAAAAGTCATAAAAGTCTTCCTCTTCAGGGTAAACTGGGTTTCTCTTATTGACATTATTTGGGTCTGCATTTCTCATACTCAAAATAGATAGTTTGCTGAGGAATATGACATACCCTGTCCACTGAAGCCAGATAGAATTGTGGGTAAATTGCTTCTTGGAAAAGAAAGCATGTGGGAGTCAGCATAGGGTACCCATTTTATAGAACTAATCCTTTAACTTCATGTTCCCACTACTCATGTCTGTCTGTCCCTATCACCCATGGAAAATAAAAATATATTGGAATGTAGATTTCAAGAATGATTACTAGCTCCCAATTCAGCAAAATCAAATATATACCCATTAAAAGTGAATAAAGATTCTAGAATATTCTAGGATTTCTACTCTAACTTTGAACATTAAGAATTTCATCTTCCAAATATCACTTGTTCTATTCACATGGATGGTGAATATTCTCACTATGTCATTTAAATTCTGTCAGTGAACCTGTGTATACCTTTTTTTCTAAATTGATTTTTTTGTAATTAAAAAGAAAAAAACTGTTTCTTTTTATCTATTTCTATTTGAGATTATTAGTTTTTAACTCACTTTAGTTAATTTTTATTCTTCACCTTTTCAACAAATTTTAGATGCAGGGATCATGAAGTGACAGGATAATTAGAAAAATAATGAGAAGGTTTCATTACTCAACAAAGGCAATGAGTTGGTTTTATTTTATCTCCTACTCACCTCTGTAGAGATTTTTCTAGTTCCTGCATTGTTCAGTCAATATCTCATTTAGCTGCAGGATAACTCCTCGTTTGTAATAACTTCCTAATAGGAGAAAATGCTAGAATTACCATAAATAAATCAGTGAATTTGATCATTCAGGGAAAGCAGAAGCAGAGTCTACTTATATTTCCAAGTTGTCATCATGCATCTGGACAGCTCAGTAGCATGACATTGTCACTTATTCTCTGAGAAATTCATTCTTTATGAAAGAAGTTTATGATGTCAAGTCTTCAGTCTGTGTTTATAGAATTCTGATAATATCAAGAAATGCTTTGCACCAGATGATACATTAACAGGAGAAAGAGGGGAGTCCCTCTGAAGAAGATTTCCCAGTATGACCCAGGAGGTTTAACTTGATGAAGTTTTTAACCCTTCCTAAACACCAATATCAGTAAATTAGGAATTTCTTGTCATTTAATAGTAACAATTTGGTATGAGTTTTGCTGCTACTACATAGGTATAAAGGAAAAGGATAGATAAAATGAGGAGACCAAAGGAGAAGAAAAAGAGACCATAGTTATAAATCTTTCAAAACCCATGATCAGACTTACTCCCCAGACCTGTGTTTTTCCTCTAGTCTAGTCACTCCCAAATTTCTGAGAAATCTGCAAATCTTCAAGTTACTGTAAATTCACTCATCCATGAAAATTTTCTCATTTTGATTAAAGCTCAAGTGCACTATGAGACTACACAATGCATTTTCAGATTAGATAGAGCAAAGGGAGATGTATTTTCAGAATTCCATGATATAGGAACATTCTCAACATTATCTAGATAGAAGAGACAATATGAACCTGAAGATCATAAAAGAAGAGCAGACTACTATAGATTTCTTATGATCCATGATCAAAGAACCAAGTTCACTAGGCTGACAGGACAAGGTTGCTCCCACATGCCTTCCCATGCACACCCCTCACAGAATTTCATTTAAGAGAAGAGCCCATGACCCCAAAGTTCATTTCACTTGAGACAGCCCACATTCTTCTCTGTGAATGCCTGTCTTCACTTTTCACTTTCTAATTAAGCTCTTCCAGTTTGCTAAAACCTGATGTGTCCCTACTTCATTTGTGTAATACCTCAAGAGCCTGGAAGGTCTGTGTAGAGTCACCTCTGCATCTGTAGAACCCTTTGAACCCCCTTACACAAGGACAGGCAGTCTATGGGCAATCCAAAGGCAGCAAGGACTAAAAGGTGTCAGTATTTGCCTACTGTAACAGAGGCAGAAGCTTAGATTCTTTCAAGAGTATGACAATTAAATTCAAATGCTGGTAAAATAACCCCTGGAGTGGTTTAAAAGATAGACTCACAAATTCTTGATACCTGTTCCCTCAAGAGGTGAAACTTAATTCCCTGCTCCTTGATTGTGGTCTAGACATAGTTGTAGTTATTTGTTTCTGGCCAAGAGAATGTAACAGGAGAGTATGATGGTGCATCCAAATTAGGTTATAAAAGGCTTCAACTTCCCACTTGGAGGTCAGTCTGTGTCTCATCTCTGAAGGAAGCCAGGTCTCTGTTGCCAGGGCAGACTACACTAGGCCTGCACGAGGAAGAACTAAAGCCTGCAGCCAACCTTCAGCAAAGACGTGAGTGTATTTACATGTAGATGTCCTGAAGCCTGCCAACAATCAAGTGAGTGAACTTGGGAAAGTACTGTCCCTCACTTGAGGTTTAGGATAACTAACCCACACCTTGATCATAACTTTATGAAAGACTGTAGTCTAAAATCATGCAGCTAAGCTACTCCTAGATTTCACATTCACAGAAATCTTGAGATAATGTTTATTTGTTTTAAGCAGCACATTTGAAATAACAATATAATTACAAAATATTCACGCTAAATGAAATAGGGATCACCTCATCTAAATATTATTATTTTCCAATTTTAAATTTATTAGGGTTTAAATGACATGCTTTGGCTAGGCTTAAAGTTTTCTTGAAGTTAGACTAGTAATGATAGCATTATGAGAACAACAAAGAGGTATCTGCTGATCCTTTCCCATGGGGCAAACATCTTGCACCCCATCTGATTTAGTACTTACACAAGAGTAAAACAATATACGTGATACATGTGCACATGCACACACATATACTGCATGTATAATTTAAATACAGGTTTTTTTTTAATTTAAATTCAAGAAATCCATTTGAATTTTGTCTGATTTTATGACCACAACAGGCAAGCGAGATTTTATTCTAAAAGAAACATGATTCCCTGTAGCTTTTATATTCTTCATTCTCACACCAAATCTACTATATCTAGTTTCTTTAAGAATTATATGAAAAGCTTAAACTATTCTTTCTCTCTCTCTCTCTCTTTTAACTTTTCACTCTGTATGGATATAAGACAAAATATTGTTGGAAATAAGTCATAGATTTCAGCTCATTCTAGTGAAAGGATTATTTAGGTTTTTTGAGAAAATGAGAAGTAAAAAAGATAACACTATGTAGTGATACAGAGATAATTGAAAATTATAATTTATTTATTGATACTGAGCAGCGATTTTTCAAGAGGAAAACAAATACAAATACTGCCCCGTATTTTGTTTCAAAGTAAAA
>CM053404.1:99055523-99122324 GCA_028644305.1 Xerus rutilus | reverse complement strand
AATTATCTACGGAAGGTGATAATATAAGACAAAATGAAATTTTTATTTGCAGTGAAGTACTCATCTATCAAATTGAATTAACTTTTCAACTAAACAAGTACCCTTTAATCAATGGTGTCTTCTCAACATCTGTCCAAGTTGGCTTATAATAAATAAGAGTTTTATCCTTGCCTGCATTTGAGATTGCAAACTCCTAAATAAGATATGTTGTGGCTGTTACAGATGCTCCCTTTTCTGGGCTCTGTCTATCACTCTCCTTTGCTTCAGTTTCATTGCTGAAGGTTGGTTCTCTGTTTCTATTGGTCTTAAGTCCTTTGGATCAGTATAGTGGTTAAAGTTTTGCCTGCTTTAAGTGTACCTCAACTGCAACTCATCTGTGCTTACAATCCATCCACTCCTTGTGGTTAGACATTATTTGTTTGCCACACACATTCGTATTTTTGATAGTCATGGTGAGGAATAAAATTACCCTTACTCTCAAAAAGCTTTAAGACCATATGGGAAGAAAGAAATGTAAATAGAAAAATAAAAGAAAGGAAAAGATACTTTGGACCAAAAGCACATCTGACTAAATATAATTTGTTTTCATCCATCTAGGCTTATTGCATAGAAAACATGGCCCAAGCAACATTCTTTAATCTTGATAAAACTATTGAAAGCCTTCTTGAGAGTTACAATTGGATTTAGGGAAAACGTGCTGCAGATGAATGAAATCTTCTGACCACATTTCTTCTCATTTTTCTCTGTTATTCATTTGATGAAAATGGATTTCATAAACAAAGCTTTATCAGCCAACAGCATAATTTTCTTTCTGGGAAATCATCTGCTGAACTTCAGTGGTCATGCTGGGAAACAGTATTTCATTGTATTGACTACTGTATCTTTGTGCTTCACAAAAATCTAGCACAAAGGATATATTTAATAATTATATTTTAATGTATAAATAAATAATTTGATGAATAACTAAACAGAAGGCTGTCCTTATCTTAGGAGAGCTCCATCTCTAGTTCTCATGTGTAAAACATATATGTGCGCACACACAGACACACACGTGTGCACATTTGGGATCACTGATTTAAACAAACAAATTCATGAAAGTTTTTATTAATGACTCTTTGATGTTGCTCTCTAACATTTCTAAAATTGTTAAGAGATGAGTAATCATTCAGTTAATTAACAGATAAGGTCACACTATTCAATGACTGATTTAATTCAATTTCAGCTATGTTGACCCCTTTGGGGTTATAGTCTGCATAACACACCACCAGTAATATTAAGTGTAGACAATATCTAATTCCATTATGATCTTTAAGAGAATAAGATACCTTTATTATCATATCAAGTAATTTCATTTTTATATTCAGAGTATTTTCCCAAATGGATATTTCTTTTGTTCCTATGGATAAATAAAATTGAAAACACATACGTAAACATACAGCATGCCCTCTTCTTGATACTTAACCATATTTCAATTTAACTCTATATTTAGATTGCTCTACCTGCTCTACAAGTGTACTTGAGATACAAAACAAACTTCAGTAAAGGTAACCAGGCATATTCGGTAGATATTAGATAAACTCAAAATATGACTACAAGTTTCCTAAAATCAAAATGCTGCTATAAACATAGTGTGAGGAGGAGTTAATCAATTTAAAAACAACAACAAAAAAAGGATGCTCTTTAATTTTAGAGCATAGGACTTAGTTCCTAAGTACATAACAAAATTAAAATAAATATTATATTCAAGTGCCAAAATCTCTAAAGAATATCTGTCACTAAAATGTTTTTGTTGCATCAAGGAAAATAAAAATGTAGGAAAATGCTGAATACAGATGATGAAAGACCAGCTTGACTCTTTTGAAGATTTGAGACTTCATGTGGTGATTAATGGGAGACAAGCAGAAGGTTTTACAAGCCTGAGCAAAGGATGTGTTCTTGCAGAGTTCTCCTGCTTGAAGTAATAGAATACCTAAAAGACTGAAACTGAAGATAAAGTGGAAAAGTCAATTTAAAGGATAAATATACAAAAATAAATACTAAGGGAAAGAAAGAGGCTTTTGGAAATACCAGAGGACTGGAAGGGCTTTGATTGAATATTTCTAAATTTTGAAATAAAATGAGACTCCTTCTGACAGCAATAACTAAGAGAGATGCTGGTCTATACGGAGTAAATGATTTCCCTGAAGTTATGGGAATGATGGTCTGAAAATAAATATTCTGATGATAAATTCTACTCTGTTGAGTTAGACTCCACAGCTCTTAACTCTAGAGATCAAATATGAAAGTAGAAAATTTTCTTACTTACTAAAATTTATTTTTCTTATCTACTTTTTTTCTGAAATACTTTTCTTCAAGGACCTAGAATTGGTGATGGCAATGTGAACAATGTGAACTGTTGTTTGTGCTCGGGAACATTTTTATTTACAGAAGTTAAGGATTACTTTATAGTTTAATATCATGACTAAGTCTTGTAAAGATTCCCTTGGGCTCTGTAAATTCTTTTTTCATATAAGAATTATGCTTTGACATGAAATATAAGACATTTAGAAAGCTGGAGAAGGTAACTCATTTTTACCAGAAAATATTGAGAGGAAAACACAAGTTCTAGAGTGCAGATCTTATTGAATAAATCCAGAGTCTATGGTTTACAAATGAAATTCTTAAGCTTTGTTACTGATATTAAAATTTTGATTTATCTCACTGATCCTAGGTTCACTCATCTTTAAAGTGAGAATAAAAATGTTTAACTTATTGTTATAAAAAGCTATTCTAGAAACAATATTTAGTAAAGTACATAATACATTTATCTTGTCCCTTGAAGGGACATTATCCATAACATTGGATGTCCTATATATTTTAACTACCAGTTTTATATGATAGCTAAATAATCCCTATTGAATATGAAATAAAATATCAGAGTATTAAAAGTAAGAGTTATTAGTCATTCAGAGTAAAGAGAAAAGCATTAATAATTAACTTAGGTAAATGAAGCAAAAATTATATTTAGTAATATGAGTAGAACTTATAAGAATCATAGAATGGGCTGGATTTGTGGCTCAGTGGTGGACTGCTTGTTTAGCATGTGTGAGGCCTGGGTTCAATTCTCAGCACCACATATAAATACATAAAATAAAGGTCCATTGACAACTAAAAAATTAAAAAAAAAAAAAGAATCATTGAAAGATTGGAAAGGGGGATGCTAGTATGATAGGAAATCCTGAAGACCCCAGATCACAAACTTAAACAGGAATCTCTTATTGAAATTCTAAATAAATTTCAAAACAACTTTTTTCTTTTTAGTATCTAGCTCTCTAAATTTCTTAATAAAATATTTTGAAATGAATATAATATGACAGTTTTAAAAATTGCTTCTAAAAATAAAAAACATCTAGAAATCTCGTCACATATTTTAATGCAGAAAAACATAGCCTCTTCTCTTTTTTATACCTTACGCTTATTCTGTATACCTGTCAAATGTATCCCTTAACAATAGGCCCTTTCTGTAGCACCAAGTGACGTTCCTGTGGAGGTAATGTCTGCAGATGCTCGAATTGTCAGAGCTACTTTCAAAAGGTGTTTTCAGGGTGTCATTGGCAGGCATTAACTTGTGTTGTGATATTTTCTGCACGTTGACCTCACAACCTGCTTGATATGCATAACGCTTTGGTCTGTCTTCAGAATTTGTTGTTTGAGAATGCCCTTGTCTCGTGTCCTCTCACTTCATACAGTGTTGGAATGGTAGGTGCATTATTCTTGTTGATAGGCTTTCTGAATTTCTTGATAGGCCCTATGAATTTGGATGCTCTTTTTTTTTTTTAGTGCAGATTAATCCTCAGTGTTGAATTACTAAGCTCACTACAAGAACAACTACTGTATTTAAATACACATAAGAATATTTACTTTTTTATGTTTGTTTACATTTATTTCTTATTATGTTGTTTAATGATGGAAAATGATAAAACAAAGTTGTTATTCCTACGAATACATTTTGAATTTTATGTCAAAATGTATAAATTGAAAATACCATGTTTTCAAACTTTAAAGAGTTGAACATTTAAGATTTAGTTTTGTTGTTGTTGTTGTTGCCTTTTAAGTGTTTGTGTAGAAATATAAGCTTAAAAATATCACTTAGAAATTTTGTCCTGACTATAGATTTACAAATATGTATGTTCATTATGGTTTTGAAATAAATCTTCAAATAAGATTTTTGTTTTCAAATTCAAATCAAAAAAGAAAAAAATTCACTTTCAAGGCAGAAAGAAGGTATCGTGTTCAGGTCACATAAATCATGAAGCACTTAGTGAATACTTTGCAGCCCTATCTTATGTCATTCCCTAGCTCAGCTGTCCTTACTGCCTTTAACTTTTTTTTTTTTAAGCCTGGATTTATAGCACTGCGTTTTATATTCCAAAGTCTATATTGTTGATTAAGGTTTCTTGAATCATGATCCATCTGCACACTAAAGTAACATGCTTCGACCTTTTTAGTAAATAAACAGAATTCTATTTTTTAAATTAAAGTACCATACATTTAAAAATGTATATTTCACTGGATATTGCACACTAGATCAAAAATGAAGAATGTAAGACAACTTTACCGCAATAAAAGTTCTAGTCTCAATTATAAGTGGACCACATTCCAATGTAGTTAATGCTGTCATATATTCAAACTAAATCCAATGAAACTGAAATTTCTTTTCAAGTAGTGGCCTATATTTGTATTTATCCATATCTACTTTTTGGTCTATTTCCCATTCCATCTGTCTATGTTCAAATATTTAAAAGTATTGTAAGTTTTCACTGACATATGTACAAAAAGAAAGAGATTAAGCAAACACAACAGATGACCTTTCTTGGTTTCTGTAGGGAACTGAGGTTACAGGAAAACTTCTGTCCTTAAACTCTGACAAAGGCAAATATACAAATGATAGTTGAGATCAGTTTACCTAGAGTAGAAGTTGTTGGATTTGATACAAAGTTCCAAATTTTCAAAGAGGGGGTTAGGAATAACTATGATTAAGATGTTCATCACTTCTGTAGTAAAGAATTAACCTTATCCAAAGAGAGGTCCTAGCCCTGAGTTCCTGGGATGTATTCTATAATTCTAAGGAGGTTCTGCATAAGGGTGCCTTTGGCTTTCTGAGATCTCTGAGTTACATAAGATAGACCAAATAATTTATGGTTGGTACTTTCAGATTCATGGAATCAGCTCTATCTCCTGAGGATTTAGACACCAAAAACCACCCAAACAACCATGTTAATGTGACTAAGCTCCAATAAGACAACAAGGCTCATATGCCCTTCTCTGGTTCAAAATATTCCAGGCATATTGGCATACATAGTTTTCTAGGAACACTTACACTACCTGAATCAACTGGAAGAAGAAAACTGAAGGCCCCATGTTTAGAATTATCCTATATTCTGCTCCATGTGTCTTTTCTTTAGTTGATTTAGATTTGTATTTTCTAGTTGTATTAAACTATCAGCATAATGGCTTTCCTTGTTTTCTATGAGCTCTTAAAGCAAATTATTCAAACTGAGCATGGGTTCTTTTGGATCCTCCAAACTATAATCAATATCAGAAGTGAGGGTGGTCTTAAAGACTACCTCCAAATTTTGTATAGCTATAATAGAAAAAGTAGACAATGCACAAAAACAGACAGAACATATAAAAAGAGACACGAAGACCCTACAAAAAAAAATCAAAATGAAACTCTATAAAGCAGAAATACTGAAGCAAAGGTAAAGAATGCTTTTGATGGACACATTGATAGATTGGACATGTCTGAAAAAATAGTTTGAGTTAGGTCAATAGAAACACTCTAAATTGAAATGCAAAGAAAAAGAAAAAAATGAGAATATCCAAATATTGTAGAATAACTATAAAATGCATAATATGCATGTTGTAGGAATATGAGAAAGAAAAAAATATGCTAACAAAATATGCTATGCCTAGATAATAGGCATAGTATATTCACACTATGAGGGGATAAATGCAAAAAAAATCATGAAAGAGGTCAGAGACGAATACATAGTAACTGTGGATGAAAAGGATAAGAGCACACACCCCTCATTTAAAAAATAAATCACACAAAGGAGAGTGGGGTGAATTATGTGAAGATTTAAAGAAAAAAATGTCCCCACTAATCTAGAGTTCTATGTTATATAAAATTATCTTTAAAAAGTGAAGTAAAAATCTACTCAAACAATAAGAACTGAAGGAATTCACTGGTAGTAGTTTTTCCCTAAAAGACATAGAAGTAAAAATAAAATAAAAATAATAAAATAGAGATAGTAATGCATTGTGTGATTTTTTATCATAGAATAAGTGCAATGAATGACTGGGATTTTTTAATAGAAGAAAGCAAGGGTCTAGGGGTACTCTGTTAAGGTAAATGTAGTAACTGTAAACTCACACAGGGATATTTGAAAGTTGACAATGTACTTCTAGATGTATATTGAAAAGTCTGATGCAAACATGAAAATCTGATGCAAACAGTAAAAATCTATAAAAATAACTATAATTAAGAGGCTAATATTAAAGAAAAAATAAAATCATATACAATGCTAAATTAAAACCAGAGAAAACAGGAAAAGGTAAAGAAGAGAAAAAGAAACAAAGAATAAGAGCAATTAATAGGAAACAGTTACAAGCATAGTAGATGTTAATTTAAAACTAACAAAAATCACTTTTGTTATGAATGGTCTGAATTCATTAATTAAAAGGCAGAGATAACCAAAGTGAATTTTAAAAATGCCATTTACAAAAATGAAATCCATTTAAAATATAAAGACACAGGTTAAAAGTAAAGAGATGTAGAAGACATAGGAAATTAACACAAAAAATTACAGTATGTATATTAATTTCAGGTAAAGCAGACTTGAGAATAGAGAAACTCTCAGGATTATAAAAAATATTATATAATGATGCAAGGACAAATTCAAGATGACATGACAGTTTTTACAGTATGTGCATTGACATCAGATCGTCTAAAAAATCAGACAAAAACTGACAGAAATTCAAGATGAAATGGAAAAGTTTACTCTTATAGCCAGAATGTTAATGTATTACTTTTTTAGTAATTGAATAATCCATTTGGCCAAATTCAGTAATAATGTAATTGACCCGAACACAACTATAATTCAACTTGAACACAAAGTATCTCATTCAATAACAACCACCTGCATTCTCATGCTTACCTGGAACATTTCCTAAAAGAGTTCACACCCTGGGTTATAAAATGTATATCATGTCAAATCTAAAGGAATAGAAAATCTAACAGACCACAAAGAAATTAAACTAGAAGTAACAATAAATACGTAGTCACAATATATATGGTGATTAAAAAACATACTTCTCCAAAACATATGAATCAAATAAATCACAAGATAAATTATAAAAATTAATAAAATAAAACTTAAAAAACACATTAAATCAAATCTGTGATGCAGTTAAAGAATTATACCATTTATATATATATAAAGACAATTCAGTGGATAAAAAATAGATTTTTATATAAATATGTGGGAGCAATTTGACATCTATATGCATTAAATTAATCTAATTAATTTTCCAATAATTAATTTAAAATTATTCAGAGACATCTTTAGAGTGCAGAACTATAAAATTCTAAAAGAAAACACAGGTAGAAATCTAGATGAACTTTGGTTGGTGATGACTTTGGTGACAATACAAAAGCATAATCTGCAAGAGAAAAAATTAAGGAAAAAGATAAATTGGATTTGCTTAACATTTAGAAACTTCTGATCACTGATAAATAATATTAAGATAATGAAAAGACAGACTAGAAAAAATATTTTCAAAATATATATTTGATAAAAAGACTTTGATACATACATACAATTAAAATTCAACACCCTTCCCCTCAAATTACAAATCGATTAAAATGTAAAAAAATTGCTGAAAAAACAACTCACCAAAGAAAACCATCAGATAAATCCCAATTCAAGAATATTTTACAATACTGCACAAAACTATCAAAGGCAAGAAAGAAAGAAAGAAAGAAAGAGAGAGAGAGAGAGAGAAAGAGAGAGAGAAAGAAAAAGAAAAACAAAGGAAGATCTAAGCAAAGAACCTGAGGAGACATGAAAGGTGATATCTGGATTTGATACTGGGACAGAAAAAAAACATGTTAGGTTAAAAACTACAGAAAGATTGAGGAGGGCATAAGAAAGCTGAATGAACTGTGGAATTTAATAATAATGTGTCAATATTTGTTCATTAGCTGTAATATAATGTAAAATGCAAATGACATGTGAAGGAACATGTGGGAAGTCTCCCTACAATCTTCTCAATGTTTGCAAATCTGAACTTTCTGAATTTAAATTTTCATATAACAAAGAGATTTTATAGGGAAAAACAAAATAAAAATTTGAACTGAGTAATCAATTTATTTCAGGCAACAATTATAAGAGATGAAGAGATATCAATGTGCCTCTGTCATTTATATCATTTTGTAGTCTCTTTATAATATTTCCCATGAGATGAACAAATATTTGCAAATCACTATAAGACATACCAGTTTATATCTTGTAGTTGATTCTCACTAAATGCATTTGAGAAATAAACTTGCTATTTTTGAGATACTTCACTTAGAAGGGCCATGATCTTCCTGAAGGAATTATATTAACATTGCAGATACTGAAGTCAGAATACCTTTTTTGAATCCCCAATTCATTACTTATTACTGGGAAAATGTTTGTTTCTAGGAAAGTTTCCATGTTGTGTTTCAGTCTTCTCATTTGTAGTGTATAAAATCAGAGAACTTAGTTTACAAGATGATTGAGAGAAACATTTGAAGTAGTATCCATAAAACATGCAAAAGAATTCTGGGTACATAGTGCTAAACAAGTATAAGTTGTTATTACTAAAGGCAAAGATTTTGTTTCAGGCATCTGTGGGTGTGCCTAGAAATGTTTGATCTATGGTAGATATGGGTCCACATTGCTTGAAGGAAGAAATGTACAAGACCTAAGATATTGCATAATGAATAAATTCATATTACTCTAATAAAATCATGGAAGACTTGTAATGTCAAAACCTAAATTCTTAAAAAGTAGAATGTATTTTATCTTTTTCTTGATGTGAATAGAAGATATTCTTGACCCTTTACTGCATCTGGACTCTAGTTATTCACATAGCAGCTCAAGTAAAAGGGCCACAGGGATCCTCATTTGAAAATTTTGGAAAATTTCATGAATGGGGACATTTATGTAAATCTGAGTAGCTTGAGCAAATATAAACTTTGTATCTGACTTTTTTTTTTCACCTTACAAATCACTTAGACCCTAAACATGTATGCTTATTTTTAAGGACTAAACATTTTGTCATCTCTTTCATAAAATTATCATGTTTTCACAAGTAACATAATTTCTATTGGCTTATATATAAGAAAATCTTATCATTCTGAAAGATTACAAGGAGATCACTTCAATAAATGCATCAAATAACCAATGTACTTAGATAAATATAAATGTATATGCATTTTTTATAAGCATTTGTAATGTTATCTGGGACACAAAGTTAACTCGTATTAAAAAATTTTAATGGGCAGGAAGAGCAGATCTAGTTATTTTGGCTTTTGATACACTTCAGGAAACCTTTGAAGTTTATTTACCTGGGCAGCTCTCAGATTCATTGTATCTGCATACAGTAAATTCAACTCTCCTTATTTCTTTTAAATTGATATTGGAAACTACATGATAGACAATTTCTAAAATTAGTCAGTAAAGTTTCTTTTAAAGATAAATTCTCCATTGTGTAAAAAATATTGACCAGAAATGAAAGCTTTAAAACCAATGTTATATCTTGAACTGGTTTAATGTGTCTGGGTCTCCAATAAGAGAATTAATGTTTAGAATAAAGTAAAATGGTTCTGTTACAGTGGAAGGAGGGAGAAATTGAGTCAGGAAGGTGAAGAAGGTGTGTAGTCCTTACCTTGTTGAATAGACTCAAGAGGACAGGGGTTAATGGGGACAAAATTAATTACTGTAGTATGAGTCAGTCATGTACCCATTAATGATCCAATGTAGCAGGACAGAAAGGTCAGCAGGGCTTCAAGGAGGAAAGGTGTTCCTACTGAGTGATAATAACATTCTTTCTGAATATAAATTTATTTTCAGTTTTGCTATCCTCTGGAAACAATATCGCATCAGAATGAAGAAAATGTTTTTCCTCATGACAGGCAATGGTGCATAGTGTATCAGGGCATATCCAAGAAGTTAGTGGAATGTTCTTGGCTTAATAAAGAACTAGAAAGGCAGCCCTGGGGAGACAAAGCAAAAATACTATGCTATAAACTGAGAGAGGAGATGCAAGTGTATATTCCACTGAGCATACCAGATGACTGCTCTAATAATTCAAATAACCCCTTAGATAATAACTCCCCAAAAGAATTGATTTGAAAGTATACAAGCTATACCACCTTTAAAAATTTTCACCATTAAACATTTGTATATAGATTTTTTTTTCAATTAAGACTATGTTAAAATAATAGGGAAATACTATAGCATTGCTTTAAACAAGTGTATTCATTCTCTCATAAAGAGTAAGTCCTGAGTCAGGCAGCTAAAGGCTGATAAAATGCTTCTTTAAGAATATAGGGAACCCAGACTCATTTTTCCCTTGTCCTTACCTGTGATTTGTCTTCTAGGTTACAAGATGTTTGATGCTTCTTCAGCCCTTCTATTTTTATTCAGAAAGAAGGGAAAAGACATAAAGGGCCTTTAGCCAAAGTTTGGCTTTATTCATGAAAAAACACACTTCCTTTACACATGTTTGTAAATAACTTTTTGGACATGCTTGGTAACACGGCAACCACTCACTATAAGGGCACATAGGGACTGTGGTAGGCCCATTGACCCATTTCCACAATGGCTCTCCAGATCATCACCTTCTAGTATACAAGCCCTGTGTAAGCTAGTTCCCTCAGTGTGGGCAGGATCCGTGAACACAATGGAGTAGTCATTCCCTACATTGTTTTCTTACATGAGATCTTTTAGGAACAGACTGGAGCATGCTCATGCTTATTTTTTTTTTTTTTAAACCAGGGATTGAACCCAGGGTTGCTCAAGCACTGGTCTATATCCTCAGTCCTTTGTATTTTATTTTTTTATTTTTAGTTTTTATTTTGAGACAAGGTCTCTCCAAGTTGTTTAGTGCCTCACTAAGTTGCTGAGGCTGGCTTTGAATGTGTGATCCTTCTGCCTAAGCCTCCTGATCTGCTGAGATTACAGGTATGTGCCACCACACCCGGCTTGTTTGTCTTGAAAAAGTAAGCTGCTATGGGAGGAAAGGACATGAATAAGACCTATAGCAGTTGAGAGTGATGCCCAACCAGTAATAAGATGGGTTCCTCAGTTCTATAACCATAGGAAACTGTGTTCTAGTATAACCTAAATGAGTTTGGAAGGAGATCCTGAGCACCAGGTGAGAATGCATCCTTACCAAGTCCTCATTTCAGCCTCCTGAGTCTCTGAGCAAATATCGTATTTGTGCTGTACCCCAATTTTTTGACCTAGAAAAATAAGAAGATAATACATTGTGTTTTGATATGCAAACTTTGTGGTTGTGTTAGAAACAGATTACTAATACAGGAACTGACTTCTTTAACAGGACATTTTGCTACCCCAAACAAAATTGCTTGGTCAGAAGTAAAAAAGAATAGATACTGGAAATGAGTAATTTTATCTATAAAACACTTTGCAATGGTTATCTCACTCATATGGGAAAACAGATCAGTAACCATTGCTGCAACTTTCTCCTATTTAATATAGCTATCAATATTTTTGACTGTACCACGATTTTTCCTCATATTTTATCATGTATTTTTTCTTTAAATTTTTATATTCTTTAATACTATGCTATTTTTCTATTTTTTTAAAATTGTATTCTGTTTTCCAAATGTAGATAACACCTTCAGGTAATGTAATGAGTTAAATGGATAAGCAAATGAATGAGATAATAATTAAATGAATACACCTATGCCTAGAATGTTCACCATAAAATGGCTAATCCAGTAGTTACCAGCTTAGGTAGTTAAGC
This sequence comes from Xerus rutilus, assembly GCA_028644305.1. Lineage (NCBI taxonomy): Eukaryota > Metazoa > Chordata > Mammalia > Rodentia > Sciuridae > Xerus > Xerus rutilus. Next base: position 99,110,261 of record CM053404.1, on the reverse strand, counting down.
TCTTTTTTATTTTTAAATAAGTTTTTAGTTGTAGATGAACACAATATCTTTATTTATTTACTTTTATGTGGTGCTGAGGATTGAACCCAGTACTTGCCACATGTGAGGCAAACACTCTACCACTGAGCTACAACCCCAGCCCATTAAGGTCTTTCTTTCTTTCTTTTTTTTTTGGTACTGGAGATTGAACTCAGGGGCACTCAAGCACTGAGCCACATCCCCAGCCCTGAGCCACATCCTCAGCCCTGTTTTGTGTTTTATGTATAGACAGGGTCTCACTGAGTTGCTTAGCACCTTGCCATTGCTGAGGCTGGCTTTGAGCTCGCAATTCTCCTGTCTCAGCCTCCCTAAATGCTGGGATTACAGGCTTGTGCCACGGCACCCGGCTTAAGGTCTTTCTTTATAATTGCGTTATAAGGTCCTCATCCAATAGCTGATTTCATGTTACAGCTTTGCCATCATTTTAATAAGCAATATTCTTAAATGACTGACATAAATTACATTAAAAGGAAGCTTTGAATGATAGGCAACATTTGTTTTCTTTTTATGAAACTCAGCAGGCATCATTTAGAACCTCAACTCAGGTGGGAATTTTTGCCTCTCTTAAGGAGAAGTGCAGCTGGAACTCATGTAGCGGTTAATGTAGGGCACCTCCTATTTAATTAGTTTAACCACTTGAGTCCTGCTGAATGAGCCTAGTACATGGGGTTAATCACTTATCAGTGGGAAAGGATAGACACATGTGCAGGTATAGCACTATCAGCCAGCAGGTGATAGTCTGAGTTATGTGCTCTGCCCTGCCCATTGGGTGGCAGAGCCAGTGAAGCATTCAGCCATTGAATTTCCTGGCGGCTTAAATGACTCACATAGTACCCAGGACATATTAGCCTTGAGGATTTCTTCTGTTACTTTTCATTGAATGAATGCATCTTGTTTGCTGTGTTTTGGTTTGCTCAAAGATGGATTTTCTTCCAGATTTCTAAAGGAGCTAATTTTAGTTTCTTTTTTGTCCTTATAATAAAATAATAGATGAAAAAAAAAGAAAGAAAATAGCAGATGATTATATCTATAGAGGAAAATTACATAGGACTTCTTTAATTGATATTTAATTTCTAGTTGTCACCTAAAACAAATATAATAGGTGTTAAGTCTTGGAAAACTAATGGACTTCCAAAACATTTGCTCAACTCTTTATTATATGAATTTTTGATAACATGGTGGATTTTTACCTTCCAAAGAACACTTTATTAACAGTTGTATGATTAGGACAGTCACTGAATAATAAATGACTAACAACTCATATTCATGAGAACAGAAATATAAAGCTGATAACCCCAGAACAGTTATCAGATAAAAGTATTAACACAGATAGTTAAATATTATAGCTAATTCCAAAAGTACAGCTTAAATTCAGTTAAAGGATTGCTGACTCTAGAAATGTACAACATCATATAACTAAATATACACCATATTTAATGTGAAAATTTAAGAATTAACATATGTGAAATCTTGAGGCAAATCCTGAACCCTTGATTTATACTGAGGTATGCATTGTCTAAATTGTGGCCTATGACAAAAGAATTGACTTTTATCTATGGATAATTTTGCCCATGATAGACAGCTAATTGGAAATAAACTTGTGATGACAAGGGTTAGACCAATATAACATTTCTTTCACCTAATCACAAACAGAAAATGCTGACTATAATTAGATCGATTTATTTTTCTTGAATATGATACATAATCCTCTCAAATTTTCTGTTGTCATACAGAAAGAGAAAGAAAAAAATACATAGTACAGTCAAGGAATTCCATACCAGAAATGGAGATAAATTCAGGTGATTTTCCATTATCCATCTCTATACCTCAACTGTACACATGAAAACTGAGCATAAAATACTTCCCGTTTTATTCCTTTATTCATTTTCCCAGCCACTTAAACTGAACATGCCATCATATCCCCGGCTATGTACAATGAAATCTGTGAAGTTGCATCACTTCCAAAACAAAACATTTATCGATACTTGATACTTTCCCTTTCTTCCTCCTGCTACTTTAACTGGGGAGGTCATATATTAGAATAGAGTTAGTTACAGTATGGTGGAGCCTCCACCAGCCTGGATCACTGATTCACTGCTGAGAAAGCTGTTACATTGGATGTTTTCCAAGTCCATAACAGATTTCAAGTTACTAAGAAATAACTTCTTGTTGTTTTCATATGACTAAGATTTTGGATTCTGTTTGTGTGTATGTGTGTGTGTGTGTGTGTTATTACAGAATATTCTATTCTAGTCTCACTGATAAGCTATCAACTTTCTCCATTAATCTTTTGATTCTGATAGAAAAAATATAATATTTTCACAACACCTGGGAATTTATTAAGAAAGTTTACCATCCTAATTTTATATCTATTTTTGACTGAAAAAAAGCCAAATTGTTCCTATTTTTCTATTATTTAGAATTTTAATTACTACCATTGGTTAAGCATGTATCAAATATTTTTGAGTGACGTTGGTAAAATATAATTTCTTCCAAATGTGTCAAAAAATAGCAATGCTTAACAAGCCATTCTTTGCAACTTATTTTGCATCTATAAGGAAACATAAGACTAATTATTATATATGAAGATCATAAATACCCTTTTATCAATAATTAAACCAATTCTTGTGATTGCTTTTTACATGACTTTAATTATGTAATTCATTATTTGCTATGATTTTATCAAGGTAATTGCATAGGTCTTTCATTCTTTATTGATAACCATCATTTACAACAATCCATCTAATGATCTTTCATATAGTTATACCATTTATTTTTTTCTAAACATCTTGGTTTATACATCTTCTATCATCATTTCCTAACTTCCAAAAGAAGGTAAGTAAATTTGGGCATATTAACATAATGAAATACACACACAAAAAAAACAAAAAACCAACAAACAAACAGAGCTCCTCTGTGACTTTTGAACAAAATGGGATGGGTCAAGACTTTTTCATCAACTATTTCTTTTTTTAATTTTTTTTTTTAGTTGTAGATGGACATGATATCTTTATTTTATTATTTTTTTAATGTGGTGCTGAGGATCGAACCCAGTGCCTCACACATGCGAGGCAGTCACTCTACCTGAGCCACAATCCCAGCCCCTGTCATCATCTATTTCTCTTTCGTAATGAAGAACTTCCTGTTGAATGACTAAATTGGTAAGAATATAATTTTTTACTTAGATACACATTGACCTTTCACAAATTTCCAAGTTCTAAGAAATTAATTTAGGTATTATCATCTGAAAATTTATCTAGTTCGCTTATATGATCATATTCACCATTGACATTATTGTCTGAAGTGCTGAAATACTTCGCTTTTATCTTTTAATTTGTCTAAATTGTGATATGTGTTTGCCAGTTTTGTCCTCTTTGACATTATAGGTAGAGAAGGAAAAACTCATTTTATACTGTGTTCAATAAAAATTAAAAACATTTTACAAAAAAAAATGACCCTATTGTGAAGAAATGTTTTTTACTTGAGCTACAAACAGTGAAAAATATTGACAAAGTCTTAAACTTCATGTGCTTATGCCGCACTTTTGCCTTTGCACATGTCCCTTATGCCAATATTTCAAATTTTATCACAGGTGTCCAGAGAAGGAACGACCACTTAGATCACACGTTTGGACAAGAAGAAGTTACCCATTACATACCTGCCCTTTTTTAAAATTTATTTTTAAATTTGTTCTTTTCAGTTATACATGACAGTAGAGTATATTTTGACATATTCATACAAACATGAAGTATGTCTTATTCTACTTAGGAGCCCAGTCTTGTGGATGTGCATGATGTGGAGATTCACTTCAGTATATTCATATATGTATATCGGAAAGTCATATTGGATTAATTACACTTTTTCCTATTCCCATTGCCCCTACCTTCTCTTCTTTCCCCTTTCAGTTTCTGTATATATGGAACTGAAGTATTTTAGCTATCTCAATCATGCCTCAGCAGATGATCTTATAATTAGAAGAGTAGACATCACTTTGGAAGGGTGTTTTATTCATTTATCATCCTCTACCTAAGTAAAAATGAAATCCCACATTAGTAACTCCTTTTGATTTCAAACACTTATATTAACATACGTATCCAGTCACTTCCTGACATTCTCTCTTAAATTTTATTCCATCACAGTATCAAACTGTTCATTGTCTCACACAGACATCACAGTCTTCCATTTCCATTTGTCTCAGCCCAAGTAATCACTTGTTCCATAATTCTTAGCCTTTCTTCACTTTAACTTCCCATTCTTGTCTTCAACGTGTTCTCTCCATAGAAACTTGGTTAAACAACCAGGAACAGAATATCCTTTCCTATGCCATTGAACTTCAAGTGTACCTCAATCACAACACTGGAATATATACAAAACCATTCACTTACCTGATTGTGAAGTCTTACTAGATTATTAACATTTTATAAAAAGCATTCTTCTTGATAAATTTATTTCTCAGTGAAAGAATGTACTGGTATAATAGTCAATAAATAATTTTGAGCCCTTGCTTAATAAAAAGCCTATATTTAAAAGGTAAGATATCATCTAGATGACATAAATTCTGAAGCCATGCAATAGATTTGACTCACAATGGTTAGTACTTCAAATATAAAAATCCTAACACCTTAAAAACATATTGTTACTGTTGCCAAGTTCTGGTAAACTTTGCAAGATTCTATAATTCCTGGTGAAGAAAGTATATATTGAAGTCATACGATCTGAGAGTGCATAATATTTGTTATTTTTTAGTGATATTTGACATTGAGAAAATAATTTTACCTAAGCTTTTTTTTCTGTAAAGTGGAAAAATAGTAATAATACCTAACTTGTATGACAGAGGACATAATTGGATGTGAAAGCATATGCAAATTATACTTAAACAGCACTTTTAAGTTTTTCTTGAAATTTAGGAGAATTCATGCATGTAAAGTTTGCTATGAAATTGAAAATTACAGACATTTAATTTTATGGTCTTATATTATTCCTAATTCTAATGTATCCATCTATATTAATTAAATTTATTATAGTAATATCTTTTATCAATTTGTACTTTAAATACATTTATGATGCAACAAAAAGCTATGCACTTAAAAATGGCAAGATAGAAGGGCTGGGGTGTATAGCTCAGTGATAGAGCATTTGCCTATCATGTGAAAGCCCCTGGGTTTGATCCATGACACCACAAAAATGAGTAACAAAAACAGAACTTAAATATGTTTATGACAAAGATTTAAATGTCCTCCTAGAAAGTGCTCACAATAAGTCTTTAAGTAGCCATTGCAACTATCACTATTTACTTAGAAAATGTTTGTTTAATATAAGGCCTAAAAATCAAATATGAATATGATTATGTATAACTAAAATATTGCCTTGACATCCCTTGTTTGAAATTCCTAGGGAAAATCTTGGGGCATTTGTATGTAGTACAGATGAATTAACATTAACTTACTCTAAAAATTAATTGGAGTTGGGCACGGTGGCACATGCCTGTAATCCCCTCAGCTCAGGAGGCTGAGAGAGGAGGACTGAGAGTTCAATGCCAGCCTCAGCAAAGGCTAAGCACTAAACAACTCAGCAAGACCCTGTCTCTAAATAAAATGCATAATAGGAATAGGGATGTGGCTCTGTGGTTGAATGGCCTTGAATTCAATTCTCAATACAAAAAAAAAATTTAAGTTAATTGGGATGCATTGGGATGCTTATATTCATATTTATTTTGCCTCTAAAAGGTTCTTAGTAGTAGTTGTAGTATCTGACACTTGATCCTCTGAATTTATTATCTCATTGTTCTTTACCTGACTCAAAATCACTCTTTCAGATGCATTGTGAAGATCCTATCAAAGCCCTCTTATTTTATTTTATTTTATTTTTGGTACCAGGGATTGAACCCAGGAGTGCTTAACCACTGAACCACATCCCCATCCCTTTTTATTTTTCATTTTGAGACAGGTCTCACTAGGTTGCTTTAGGACCTCACTAAGTTACTGAAGCTGACTTTGAAACTGTGATCCTCCTGCCTCAACTTCCTGAGCCACTAGGATTACAGGTGTGCACCATTGTGCCCTGTAGTCAAAATCCTCCTGATGGTAAAACAGCCCATCTTTTGCCTCTAGATACCCTAGAAATATTCATTTATCCATTCATTTGTTCATTAATTTCTCCATTCAATAATTATTTATTGAACATCAATTTTATGTCAGATGCTGATTTAGGTATTTAAGAAAGATTTATAAATGAAGCAAGTAGATTATTGTCATTTTGCGGTTTACATTCCAGTACATTTCTATTTGATTACAAATTTCATAGTTTTTTGTTGTCCTTCCTACCAGAGTATTTCTGATGCTGTAATTCTGTTGGCATTGCACTTCCCAAGTTATTCAGAAGGTGGCAGCCACAAGCCCTTGTTATTGTGGAACAACTGTTCAAGTCATGGAGATTACATTTAAAGTTTCCATGGGAATTGTTGATTTCCATGGCTTGACAATTTCTTACAATGGATTTGCCTCCCCTGATCCTTCTATTGAACACTTTTAGAAGGAGACCTCATCATAATAGGAAAAGATGTGTATATAACCTTGTAGTAATTATCCTACTTACTCCTACCTTCTTGCTAGAACTCATTGGCATTAAATACATTCGAGCTTGGTGGTATCAAAGCAATATCGGGAGCTGGACTCACTATTCTTCCTCTGTGTAATTTAGTTTTGTGTTGCAATAATAGCTTTGGGGATAAAATTTGTTGATAATTCATGGTATTTGTTCCTCTTTGTGTATCTCTGCCTTCCGTTCTCTACTGTGCTTGTCAGGAAAGTCAAGACAAAGTTTAAATTCTACTCCATGTGGCACTCAAGCACTAGGCAAATGAGAACAATTAAGGTACTAGTGGTAGTGTCACAAAATATCCCCAAAGAGTTAGGAAACCTGGAAATTATTAGCCCTGAACTTATGTATCTGCTATGTTCCACCATCATATATCTAAAAGATACTAGAACACTTTTACAAAAAAGACAGGATATTGGTAATTTAATTACCTTAGTTTCCTTAGTTATTGTAGGGTAGCAAAGTACTAAAAATTATGACTCAGAACAACAATTAGCATTTATTATCTTAGACAGGTTGTGTGGATGAAGTACTTTAGAGCAGCCTACCTGGGTGGCTGTGGTTTAGTGTCTCTAATGAGGCTTGTTGAAGTCATCTGGAGACTTGACTAAGGATGAAGAATCTTCTTCCAAGTTGGCACAGTCACATGTTTGTTGGCAGGTGGCCACTCCTTACCATGTGGACTGCTTCATATTGTTCATTGAGTGTCTTCATGGCATGGCAGTGAGCTTCTGGAGAGCAAATGATCCATGTTGTGATGATTTTCATGACCTAGCCTTAGAAGTCATACACCTTCTTTTCTTTAATTCCTTCTAGGCAGTTCATACCACACCTTTTCAATGTGAGAAGATGCTACACAAGGGCATGCATAATAGGAGAGGAAATTAGAATTTTGCCATCCACTTTGTAGGATTAGTCTGAAAATGAAGACATTTAAACAGAAACTGGATCACACACTGGGAAGCTGGTGTTGAGAACACCATCACCAATGTAGGAAGAAAACTTGTACCACTTCGTAGGCAATCATGCTGAAACTGTCAAAATTTTCACTGGAGATGAACTGGGATAGGGTATTAATGGAAGGGAAGGTAATCAAAGGTGATTTTGAGAGGTCTAAAACAATTGTCTTTGAAAGGATTATGCCATCTTTCAAAAGATTATGAATTTGTGAAAGGCAGAGAAGTCTGAGGGTAATAAATCACCAATATAAGGCAAAGCATGAATAAAAAATGACCTTATGGAAATATATGGAGAAATGCTCATCTCCAGCAGCCATAGGCCAGAAAAACTCAAGGACTATTCTTTTGATGATTCATATTCTAATCACTTGATAACAGCATTCACCAATCCTCATTGAAGTACTGTTACACTTTCTGCATTATGTAGTACTACTCAGAAAAATACCATACATTTTCAAAGTTTCAATTACATCTATGAAATTGAACCCCTAAATCATACATCATATCTGATTATTATCATTAGTTAAAGTTCCCTATGTCCAGTATCCCACAAAACACTTCAACTTAAATACTCAGGTCAAAAATATCAGAAATAGATTTTAAAATTTTTACCCTCAGTCGCTCACCTCATTCTCTTTTAATATTCTGTTAACAACAGCACAAAATCTAAGAGCATTACAGGGTCTTGAAAGCTCATTCAGTTATTTTATTCCCCTATTGTCTTTAATTCCTTCCTGAATCCGTCAACAAATTCTCTCTATTTTAAACTTTCTAGAATTATTCTCAATGCCACTAATTATTCTAGCAATTTTAATATGACATTTTGGTTAGCAAAAAGTCATTAATAACTATGCTTTAAAATAAAACTAAAATTATTAAGTACTAATTTGGAATTAGTAAGATAATGATAGGTAATTTTTTACCTTAAGGAATATATGATAACCCCAAATCTATGGTGAACACAGGAAGTGTGTGTTCAACATACTAAAATTTGTAAAAAGCAAAATTCAAAATATATGTAAATGAAATATATATATATGCCTCATATTATATAAGCTTAAAAGAGAAATTATCAAGTATATACATAAATTTTTGAAATTTTCCAGAATTATAGAAAATTGAAATATGTAGCAATCTTAAGTGTGTTCTGCATATAATGACAAAAATGTATATATCAATGCAAATTAAATATTTAATTTTTAATGTCTACTCATCTTATCACTGAATCTACAGTTTAATCAATGAGTTACATTATGGCCTGAAGTTTAGTCAAGTCAAATATTCTGTTCAGATTTGATCTTTGGGCACAAAGATTTTGATCAGTTTTGAGGAAATGAATGCTATCTTTTTGTGCATGATTTAAGAACAGTTGCCAATTTTTCTATTCCTTTAATAACAAGCACCAACTTAGTCACTTCATTGCACAAATCCAACTTTGAAATAAAATATCAATACCCAGCATTATAACATGTAGAAAGGAGAAAATGTCTTCAGATAGGCACAGACCTTGGCTATGATTGGACTGTACCTTTGTATTCCTTTAAAAAATACACAAAGGACATAAGTCAGATGAAGAATCAGCAGTGTCAAATTGTATAATGCTATGATCCAACTCTTGGGGAGATGAGAACTCATGTCATTTCATATCATTCTTTTGTTTCTTTTAACTTATGCATCCCATATTCCTCTGATATACAAAATTTTCCTACTCTAAAGCAAAAGTTTTGCAATATTGCATTAATAAACTACTATATATATATATATATATTATATATGTATTTTTTCTTGTGTGTGTGTGTGTGTGTAGAACTACAGATCAAATCTGGGAACACTCTACCACTGAGCTATACCCACAGTCCTTCTTATTTGTTATTTTTGAGACAGGCTCTTACTGTGTTTCCGAAGCTGACCTTGAACTTGCTAGCTAGCTTCTCAAGTTGCTGAAATTTTAGGCATGCACCAGTGCACCTGGCAATGATTTTTTATTCACATCAACCACTTTAGTTCTCAATCAGCTGTGATAAACTAATTCCTTTCTTCTGCTTAATCATTAATAGTTCAACAAAAACAAGTAACACATGCTGAGTATCTGCAGTAAATATACATTATACACTATTCTCATTGAATTGTTGATAAAAGTCAGTGAAACTGTTACTATTATACATACTTTACAAATGCGGAAGCAAAGTTGTACTATTCAAAACTTACCAATGATTGCACATGAAATGGAACTCACATAAAAAAAGTTGGAACTAAAATTTTTAAATATATAGAATATACCAGAATCTTTACTTAAAACTACTACACTACTATGCACAAGTAACTTTTGTTGATTAAGAGTTGTCAGCACGGCATATTTAAAAACCACAGGAACAGAAATATTCTTAAAACACATTTCACTTGATACACATTCTTCTTTTTCCAATACCCTCAAACTGAAAATAGCATGCATAGCAAATGTTCCACATAAAATAATTATTTTCTGTTTAATAGAATTACTTGGCTATAGGTACATTCTATATAGAACAAATTTATAAATTCTATGAATATTTACTTTAATTTTGTTTTCAAATATCCTAAAATTAATGAATATATTTTCTTAAGAGTTTCTGAATCAATGGACATATATTTTCTATGAAAAATCTGTACCTGGAGAGTGAACAACTTAGGGCCTGAGAACTTAGACTATTTATACTGGAATATGCAAACACACCAAATGTATACTCTTAAACACAAAATAACAATGGCTGTTGTTAAAATGACAGAAAATGTAAAAACACATTGTAAAGACAGTGAAATTAAATACAGTATTCAAAAAATGTTCATGTTCTCAATTTATTCTTGATCATTTGAGAGTGTGATATATAAATTTGGCAACTTAGTTGAGAGCTAATTAAATATAAACTTGAAATACCCTCCCTAAATTAAGTGTTACATGCAGGTAGGAAAATCAAGAGTATTCTAACTTCAATTAATGTTTTCTATAACTGAGAACCTTGAAAAACTAGGTGGATTCCATTTGTCTGTGACTTACTTAAAAGAAAATTAAGATATTTAAATTCTTAAAAAAATTCCTTATTTTCTAACCTCTTTAAGAAGTCCTTACAATGGTTTGAAAGTTTGTTTTACTCTAAATTCATGTGTTGAAACCCTAACCCACAATGTGATGGTAATAGAAGGTGAAACCTTTGAAAGGTAATTAGAGTTAGTTTAGGTTCTTAGGATGGGACCTTCATTATATAATGAGTAGCTTTATAAAAAAGAAACCTTTTTCATCACCATGTAAGGACGCAGAGAGAAAGAACTACTAGCAAGTCAGGAGACGAGACCTCACTAAAAAGGACAATGTCATCTATATATTGGAATTCCAGCCTCAAGAAGTAGAAGGAAATAAATTTCTAGTGTTTGAGCCAACCAATTTTCGATATGATATAGCAGCCTGGGCTGACTAATATCTTCCCCATTAAATAAATATGGTGTTTTATTATTATTTAGATAAGAGTAATATGTACAATCCAAAAGGAGTAGAACTCAGGATGGTTATATATGAGTATATAAATATGGTTGTATGTCTAACTAGTTACCTAGCTTCTCTAAAACTGATAAGCTATAATTAAAATTGTAAAACAAAAATAGTACAGAAAAAGCTACTAAAATTGTCTATTGAATATCAAAATGTAATCATTCATAAAAATCAGTTCGTAGTATATGCAGCCTAAGGCACTGGCCTAAAACTAGAAACAGAATATCACTCCTTGGCTTCTCTGCTAGCATTTATAATTCTGAAAATGAGAAGAAGTGTGCTGACTTCTCAATGGGAGATGATGTAAACCAGCCATCCCACTCTCCATCACTCAAACAGTATATTCAGAATGACACTGGGGCTGTGGAGTAATTCAGTTTTCAGTAGTTGTCTAGGACAGATGAATGGAAACAGAAGCATGAATGAGGGAAATGAGTGGAAATTTTCTATGCAGAGTGGCTCATGATGAGGGAAATCATGAACATTCTAAAGAAGACATGATTATTATATGAAGCCCTACATATCATTTTGTTTATTGTACACTACATTATTTAGGACACATTTTTAGCACCATAGACTAGGTCCTAACTAAGGGTGAGATAAGGCAATAGAAAAGGAAAAATAGTAATTGGTAGCATTAAAAGGAGCATATCTCTCTGTGAGGTTTAACCTATTTAGTTGCAAATTTTTAATTCTGCAAATATTTCAATGAAACTAACACAGATGCATTAAAGTAGGTTGGCAATTATAACCCATATGTATAATTATATATTATTATATTAACATTATTACATTATAATTATTATGATATAAATGTACAATTATTATAAATACATATTATATAATTATATTCTATATTTAAGTTTTTATAGGTGTATCTCATCTGGAATGATGGGATAAGATTATAATTCATTGGATGGTAACACTAGAATGCTTAAACAAAATGGTTAGATGGTGGTTGAGGGGTGATGTGATCAAAATTGAAGTTATAGGAGGATTTCATCACCATTAGTCAATAACAAGATCTTGAATATGACCCCAGAGAAAGCAGGTAAGGCAGAAACAGATGGCAACATCATTAAAGATAACAGGTGGTTGGGGTAGGAGGATGATATAGAAAAATGAGAAGGAAAGGTCAAAGCAGGAGAAGAAAAACCAGGAATTTTGAAAGATTACTCAGATATTGGAAATTGCCAAGAATTATGAAGAAATACTATAGAGAATGGCAGTGATCTAGACATTAAATTGTGTATAATAAGAGAAAGGGACCCAGTTTTCATATTATGAATCTTGAAGAAGTTTGTATTATATCCTACTAAACTGAATACTTAATCCAAAGTGACAACAAAAAAAAAAATATACACCTGATATTTACTAGGGGAATTTTCTAGTATAAAGGCTTCTTAATCCATACACGGAGTGTAACCACATGACATGCTCGGAAGAATGGAATGTAAGTAAAAGCAGAGATTACAAACTATAGATTACTTCTGTGGTTGTGTTTTTCCCTCTTTGTGAGTGAATGACATCATAGATAAGTGCTGTCCTTTCAATGACCATTTAGAGTAAAATACTCAGCAAATTAGGAATAAAGGAGAAATTAATAAATCTTACAGAGCATATATTTTAAAACTCAAAGTGTGTATTTATATATATATATATATATATATATATATATGTTTATAATGTCAGATTTAACAATGATTGCTTTTCCCTAAAATACAGGACAACAAGAAGATGGTTTATTCCTGCCACTTTTATGTGGTTGAGGTCCTAAATAGTGAATGATTATTAAAAATAATTGTGAGGATTATAAAGAAAAAAATGGACTGTTTTATTCACATAAATGGAATTATGTTCACAGAAAATCCGGTGGAATTAAAAGCATACTGAAAAAACTAAATTTAGCAAACCCAAGAGTTATAAGCTGAATATAGGAAAATCAATTGCTTGTAGGCACTCGGGGAGAAAAAGGCATGAGATATGGCCCTAAGAGAGATACTGACATAAGAAAAGCAAGAAATTCTTTTGGATGGCGGAAATGTTTTGTGACATTATTCATGTGGTAATATGACAGCAGACTGCATTTAACAAAACTCATTAGTATTTCACCCGTAAGATCTACTCCTTTTATTTTTTAAGATGCCTAAGTTGTTTTGAAAAGAAAACATAATTAAAATCCAATGAAGAGTGAAATAGTTTGTATTAAATAAAGTGATCTTAAAAATATTAAAGTAGAAAATAGATTAGAATTTAAAGACCTCATTTATAGTACCAAAAAAATAGAAATTTTGGTTTGAAATAAAAATAATATTCAACAATTAGATAATAATTTTTAAAATTTTCTTCAGAAAATTAAAAGGTTTGAGTTCAATATATACCTTACTCATGTGTGGGGTACACACACCTCCCAAAATCTACCCCACTCATCCAACAGCATTTATTTTAGAACTTGATAAGAAAATAATAATGCACACTCTACTGTAAAAGCAAATGTGTAAGTGTAGGCTATGAGAAAATTCTGAAAAAAAATGACACTGGGGATTTTTGATATTTAAAAGTATTATTAAACTATTATAAATACTTGAAAAATTTTGCAACTTTTACAATTTATAAGGTGAAATTATTAGAAATTGTTCAAATATTTGCCAAGTGTGGTAAGCTAAATGTCCTATGAAAGGTAACCAAGTTCGAATTGCTGGCACTTGTCGATGTTTCCTTATAAGAAAAAAAAAGACTTTGCAGGTAAAATTAATTTAAAAATAATGAGAAGTGAAGATTGCCCTGGATTTTCCAGATGCTTCTAATGTAATCACAAGGGGCTTCATAAAAGGGAGACAGGAAATTACAATGAATGGTCACATTCCTTGGGATGAAGGAAATAAGAAGTAGGAGAAAAGCGAGAATAGGATCATAAGTCAAGGAAGATATACTGCCACTAGAAGCGGGCAATGGGAAGAAATGCATTCTTTCTTAAAGCCTGTAGAAGGAATGCAATTTTCTCACATCCTTGATTTTAGATGTCTAACCTCTGTAACTGTATAATTTCTCTTTTTTGTTCTTTTTTAAGCTACTAAATTTGTGGTAATTCACTTATCAGTAATGGAAAACTAATATAGAAAGATTTGTTTGTTTTCATATTCCCGTAAAGAGGAAACAAAAATGACAGTGATAAATTGTGGGGAGCTAGCTCTATGCTACGCCCTTATGACTGTGTGTAAATGAGAAAGACACAAAGGAAGGAGGAACTACATGATTGGTTTATTGTTGGTTCCACAAACGTGAAGCTCGTGGACAGAATTCAGGGGGCTTATGTGTCTTGCCATATGAACAGCTGTTGCCTACGTGCATTGTCTCTGATTGGCCCAACGGCCCTATAAGTTGAATGCTTGTTCCGCAGATAAACGAGTGCCTGTTCTGACTGGACTCCCTAGCGTGTCTGATTGTTCTGTGGCAGCGGAGGGCTGGGAACAAGCAGCTAGTTGGCTCCAACTCTTCCCAACTTCCACGGCTAGGTGAATGTGGGGGTGCCTCTTCGACCTGCTTGCTCCGGATGGACTGCAACCCCTGCAGTAAATATGTGAATTTTTTCTGTATCTATTGGATCACAAAAACAGTTTTAACAACTATGCCAAATATTTCCACTTTGACAAGTCTTCCAAGTATAAATGTGGTGTTTATTATTTATATTGCATATTTTATTATAAAAAGATACAATTATATATCATGAATATGACTATTATTGAGAAAAGTGGAGAACTTCTGACAGAGAATAAGAGAAATAATCTTAGGTATGGTGGTCAGTGACAAATATGTCTTTGAAGAATGACAAATTGGAAAAGAGTAGGAATGAGCTTTTTAAGAGACTGAAAAAAAAAAAACAGGGTTCATAAGGAGTAACAAGAAAAGTAAAACATGTTCAAAATAAAAATCAGAAAGTTATCAAGAACCTGATTGTATCAAGACTAAAAATCCATATAGAAACATATTTGAAATTATTTTAAATAGTTTATAAAGTCATGGAAGAGTTTTACAAAGGGGGAGGGAAATGGTTGTATTTTTACTTTATAAATTATTATACCTCCTATGTGATGTTATGTATGAAATATAGTGAATCATGAATGAAATGTAGGATTCTGTTGTAGCACTTTAATTAAGAGAAGATGGAAGTTGACATAGGACTGCAGTGGAGGGGAAAAATAAATGAAAATAAATTTGTGCACATGTGAAAAAGTTGACAGTCTGCTGATAAATTAGATGTGGGACTGAGGGGAACAGACAAGGACTAATATGTCTCTGTTGACAATCTAATCTTCTTTCTTTAAGAAAATGTACGGAGTATTTGGTTTACTGTAATAATATGTTGTCTTGAATTAAAAAATTTGTATTTTGCTTAGTTTTCTTTTCTTTAATAAAATTTACTTTGTCATGGGCTATGTGTATGAAAAGTTTCATAATGTATGTTAAAAATTATGTGAATATGTTTCAGTTTTTAGTTATATATAGACTAATTAGAGCTGACTTAATTTTCTGTTTTTACTATTAAAATGAGTTTGTAATAATTGCTATTTTGCCTGTATTATAATAATGAAAATTATTTTGGATGTTAATCATTAATGTTTTGAAAATTTTTGTTTATAAAATATTTACAACAAAATATTATACATTTATTTCTGTTTATAAGTGCCCATAAAAACATTCAAATACTAATTTTATAATAACCCTTCAATGTTATTCACCAACACTACTGTCAAAAATTGTAAGAATTTAACTGTCAGAAATTGTTTTTTATGAGCATGTGTATCTCTGCTCTACTTAGTTAATATATAATTTTACTGCAGGAAAACTGAAGTAAGAATGAATTTCAGATATATATATCTTCTTGTTAGAAGCAAATTGATTTCTAAATATTTGTTTTCAGATTGCTGCCAAATTAATAAAATTCTGAGGTATGCAGTAAATTGAAAAGGTAGACTACTAGAAGTCTTAACTTATTTTTATTTTTAATTTTTATCTTTAATATTTTAAAAACAAAAAACAGCAAGCATAGGTAAAATAATTAACCATTCTTCCTCTAGATTCATGAAGAATTATGATTTTATACTAATCCTCTTATATACATACTTATAATTTTTAAAAGTTTTTGTAGACATAATACTTCATGCCTGCCTACATCTTCTAATGAAAATGATTTTCTATTATACAATAACAGTGACCATATGTATATTTACATAAAACTTCGACATTGATAACATTGGAGTCTACTACATTCAGATATCCTTAGTGGTACTAGAAATAAATTTCTTTTCATCTTTATTATTTTCCAATCTGAGATGCAAAGAAAGGTCAACCTTACCTTTTACTCTCCCTCTCCCCGCAAGTGTCCATTTGTCTTTCTCAACGAAATATTTGTGGGATATATTTTCAGCTTTAAAGTCTTAGGTTATAACAGTGTAGTCTTTCAGTATTGTTTCCTTTAGTATTTGGATTTTTACTCTCTGTCAAATTTGGATCCAAAATGTTGATTTTAATGTATAAGATGAATAAGTTCTGGGGATCTAATATACAGCAGGTGATCTTTTGTCGGAATCTGCATTGGCTATTAATCCAGGAAACTTGCTTGGGCGATAAGGGGATGAAGAAAAGACAAACAGACATACAAATAGCGAAAAGCTGGGGCTGGGTAGTTCACTACACCTTGGTAGGAAGACAGTGACACAGAACCAACTCAGCATGTTTATTACAAAGTTTTAAGCACCAAAAAGATTTACTGTGAGAGTTTCTTCAAGAGTAAACAAAACCGAAGTCCAGGGTATGAACAGTTTAATTATAACTACAAACTTGTGCCCATATTTCTCTACCCTTGGGCAGCTGGCGTTTGAACCAGAGGCCAAGAACTGATAAATATGTGGCTAGCACAGAACCTCTTTTTGAAAGGGGAGTTATCATAGCAACTGGACAATCTTATCTGCACCTTATCATCTAAAGTTCCCAAAGACAGGCATTGCCTCTGTCTCTGGACAGCCTAAGGACCATAATTCTGTCACTGCTTCTGAAAATCTATTGTTAGCAATACTGTATTAATACTTGCAATTCATGGAGACCAACCTTAGGTGTTTTTATTTTTGTATTTTTGGTTTTTTTGGGGGGGAGGTTTACTAGGGATTGAACTCAGGGGCAATCGACCACTGAGCCACATCCCCAGCCCTATTTTGTATTTTTTGTAGAGACGGGGTCTCATTGAGTTGCTTAGGGCCTCGATTTTGCTGAGGCTGGCTTTGAACTAGGGCTCTTCCTGCCTCTGTCTTTGGAGCTGCTGGGATTACAGGCATGCGCCATTGCACTCACAGGGCAGATCTTAAGTGTCCTTAACACCAAAAAAGGCAACTATGTGAAGTAATGAATGCATTACTGAGCTAGATGTTGGTAATCGGTTCACAACATATACCCATATCAAAAAATCATGTGATAAACATGAAATGAATGTGATTTTTTATTTGTTATACTTCAATATACCTTGGCAGGGTTGGTTCTAGAAGATTCTACTGCCAATGGTGTCATAATCTGAGTCTATTTAATGGCAATTTTGGTCATAATTTTTCCTTTCTCTTCCCTTTACTGTTGACACCAGATTCTTCCACATCACTTCTACTTCGCTCCTATTTCATCATTACTTATTCACGTTCTGAGTTTGGGGATAATTCATCACATCTATGAAAGAAATTGTTAAAGTTTGAAAAATGTATTGACTTTTTCTGACACCGTGTGTGTATGTATACTTAAGTTGATCATGATTAATATTCACTCAATGCATTTTCTTCATCAGAATGCACTTCCTCGAAAAGCTAATGTTGAACCCAGGATGTAAAGAAAGAACCACTGACTCCAATTTTAAATCAAATTAAGCAAGCTTATATCGTGTGCACATTAGCTATATAGTGGCGGCTGTCTCTCTCTGCAAACAGCCAGAGAGCAGCAGCCTGGTCTCAGAGCAGAAAGGTTTTCATATCTAAAAGAGTTACAAAAATAGGGTTTTCGCAAGCATCATACAAAAGCAGATAGCAAATTAATGAACTTATAGTTTAACATTTCTAGGTAAGGAATAAACTCAGACTTTAACCTTGTAATTTAGGAGGCGTTGTTGAGATTTTAGGGAGAGTGATTACGCAGTCAAAGCTATCTACTCAAAAAGCCAGGTGCTGAGGGGTTCAAGGAATAGGCAAGAATTCCTAAAAAGTTGAACAAAAATGAACTTTATTTTATGACCTCGGGACAAGATGGCTCCCATATCTAAAATAGAATTAGACTGGGTCTATCGGCTAACAAGAATAGATGAGTTCCATGTACATTTTAAAATATTTATACAAGTGGCATCAAACAATACATTTTCTTTTATGTCTATTTGATTTTTCTCACCATTAACTATAAAATTTATTCATATTTTTGCATTCTAATTTTTTAACTCCATTTGTTCTATAGTATTCCATTGTATGAATATGTGTTTTTTTAAAATCTGTTCTACCATGGCATTCCCACCAGCACTGTATGAGAATTCTGATTGGTGCATAGCTTTACCACCTCGAGTATTCCTAATCTTTTAATTTAGCCATGCTACAAGACATTATTGGATTATTTATTTATTTATAATTTATTTATTTATAATTTTTATTTATAATGTTCAGCAATTTTAATATTTTAATGACATTTTGGTATGCTTTTTACAAAATATCTATTTACATTTTTAAATAATGCTTCTATTGTATTTTCTCAACTTTATTGATTTGAATTCTTTAACTCATTTTCACATGATATATGTCTGAAAATTTTTGTCATGTGTGACAATATGGATGAACCTGGAGGACATTATGTTAAGTCAAATAAATCAGACATAGTAAGACAAATTTCACATGTTCTAACTGAATAAGAGAACCTAAAACAATCAAACTTATAGATGCAAGAGGATAGAATGGTGATTTCTGGAAGTTGAGAATTAGAAAGAATTGCAAGATGATAGTCAATGCACAAAACCTCAGGCAGAAGGAATACGTGGTTTTTGTTTTGGAGATTTATGGCACAGCCTATTTAAGAGTCACAAAGTACATTTCAAAATAAAGTAAATTTCAATGTTCTCACCACACAAAAAAATTATGATACAAATTTTTTAATAGATATGTTACTTACCATGTTTTAATTTTCCACACTGTATTTGGAAATCATAGCATCATTTTCTCCTCAATATGTACAACTATAATTTTTCAACTTACAATACAATTAATAAAAATAAAAATTCAGGCTGAATAAGCAAGGATGAATTACCAAACATAAATATACCTAGCGAAACTGATCAACTTTTGAAACTCAGTAAAAGTTTAATTTTTTTTTATGATTAAGAATACAAAGAGAATAAGTTGACAACACACTATTAACAGGTTCGTCAGGCCTCTTTACCATGACTATAATTTCAGTTCCAACATCAAGTTGTTTTGAAAATATAACTGCTTTCAACTGAATTCAAAATTTATATTACAAATCATTAATTAGATAACTGATACATCAGTTAAGAAATACTAGTCCATTGATTTGTAGACCATTGAGTTTTGTGAGACTATGTAAATACTGTAAAAAGTAATACATTTTGTTTCTGAGAAGGTATTCATTGTTTCTTTTTTTGTCCACAGCCTTTATGGCATTGAAGTAAGTTTCTTTTCCCTGAGTTTCTCAGTATTTTTTATCATGAATGAGTGCTAAATTTGTTAAAGGCTTTCTCTGAATCTGTTAAGATGACTGTAATATTTTTGTTCTTTTATTTGTGTGGTGGTTCACATTTATCGATTTCCATTCATTAAGACATCCTTATAACTCTGAGATAAACACAATTTGGTCATGATGTACCATCTTCGTAATATGTTGTTTAACATGATTTGCTAGTATTTTATTGAAGATATTTGCATCTATGTTTATAATGGATATTTGTCTATAGTTGTTTTTTTCCTTAATATATTCAAATCTGGTTTTGGTATGAGGTGATATTGACTTCATATAATTAATTTGAAAGTATTCTATTTCTTTCTATTTCATGGAATAATTTGATGAGCATTGACATTAGCTCTTCATAGTCTGGAATAATTAAACTGAGAATCCATCTCGTTGTAGGCTTTTCTTTATTGGAAGGTTCTTCATTACTGCTTCTATCACATTGCTAGTTATTGGTCTCTTTAGATTTTCAGTGTCCTCTCAATTCAATTTTCTCAAATCATATTTGTTTAGAAATATATATATTATATATATATATATATACACACACACACATATATTCAGGTTTTCTAATGTATTGTAGGATAAGTTTTCAAAATACTCCATAATGATCATCTGAGTTTCTGTAATGTGTGATGTCTATAGTGATTTCTCATTTTTCCTCTGTAATTTTATTAATTTGAATTCTTTTTTTTTTTTACTTTGGCTAAGTATTTATCAATTATTTTTATTTTCAAAGAACCAGCAATTCATTTTATTCATTCTTTTTTATTTTTTGTTGATTTCACCTTCAACCTTAATTATTTCCTTTCTTCTACTGGTTTTGGTATTGTGTTTTTATATAGCTATAAACTTTTCTCTTAGAATCATCTTCACACTGTCCCAGAGGTTCTGGTAAATTGTATGACTATTCTCAGTTGATTCTAAGAATTTTACAGTTTTTTCCCTGATTTATTCTATTACCCATTCATTATTCAGCATATATTTTTCAATATCCGCTGTTTATATCGTTTATCTAGTTTTAGTGTTAATTTCAATTTTATTCCATTATGATCAGATAAACCATATGATATCCTTGTAATGTCATAAACAACATAAGTATGCTCTCTCTTACCAATTCTCTTCAGTATGTATTAGAAATTCTAGGTGGTTCAATAAGATATAAAAGTAAATGATAGTTCTTGTATGCAGTAAAGGAAAAAATATATTGTCTCTCATATTATAATGGATGGACAATGTGGAATAGTCCAAAGAACAGACAAAGAAATAAATCTAATGCTGTTAAAGAACATAGGCTATTTTATGAATACCAATAGCATATTTATAATAGATTAGAATTTGAAATTTAAAAAACCAACACTATTTGCAAAATTTCTAAAAAATGACATACTTAGGTATAATTCTGACAACTTATGTAGAAGATATTGATAAAGGGTTTATATTTGAAATGTATAAAGATCTCTTAAATCCCGCAGTTAGAAAACAAACATACAAAGCATGTATCAATATCTGAACAGATATTTGCCAAAGATATACATATATGACAAGAAATGTATAGATACTCAAGAGGAAAATAATATAATCCTTATTTTATGGATTATAGGTATCAATATAAGACAATATTTTGATTAGTAGAGTTACATCTGGTTATATATAAACTAGTTACACATATTTGAACATATACTAGTTAGCAAAACTGCATGTATGTTTTCGTCTTTCAGATCAAACGGCCTAACAATAGCAATGAACACACAGGAACAACAGATGATGGGAACACTTCAAAGGATACCATGGCCAAATGAGAGAATTGCAATGATCATATATGAAAACATTTGAGGAATGAAATAAACTAGTATTCACTGACTTATAAAACAAAGTATAAAGTAAATATCCAAATGTCCATACTGATAGAAAATAAATGATTGGATAGCAAGTATTTGTGGAAGAAGAAACAAATCTCTCATGCAAAAGAATTCCAAATATTACATGTAACTATTTTACCATTGAAGAGGTAGAGCAAACTCCCTGCTCCTAAAATGTAAATTGTGCAAAGTGACATACTTCTACCAAATACAATATGAAAAAAGAATAAAAGAAAAGTCTATTAAAAAACAGTACTTTAAGCTGGGCACGGTGGTGCACACCAGTAATCCCAGCACTTTGGGAGGCTGAGACAGGACAATCACGAGTTCAAAGCCAGCCTCAGCAAGGGTGAGGCGCTAAGCAACTCAGTGAGACCCTGTATCTAAAAGAAACACAAAATAGGGCTGGGAATGTGGCTTAGTGGTTGAGTAACCCTTGAGTTCAATCCCTGGTACCAAAAAAAGATTAACAAAACAAAACATTACTTTAGCCAAGTGATCAAAGTTCTCATGGACAGATATCCAGTTGTTCAATGGCTCAGGATACAAGCAGGAGTAATATTGCTACTCAGTGAGGCGGGTGAAAGAGGAAACTCACTGAATTTAATATCAGATAGAGTCTCTTAGATACTCAGAAATCTGGGAGCAGTGAACAGATATCAGGAAATAGTAACATTGGAGCCAAGCCATTTGTGGCAGTGTCAGTGGTACTGGTTCACTGCAGAGGAAAAGGATATCACAAAGGAAGAAAGAACCTCATGGTCTATCTTGCCTATGAGTAGAGTTCTCAGGGTGCTCCTGATATCCAGACTTCCAGCAGAGATTGGCATCTGTTCAACCTTAGGTGTTTGTTTGTTGATCTAATCTCTCCAGAACAGGCACTGTCCAACAATATCCCTATGGCCTAATTAGAGCTAACCTCCAGCTGCCAAATATCCCTACAATATTCTACAACACCTACCTTGAAATTGCATAGTGTTCATGTTTGTCCAGAAGAAAACTCTAAACAAGAGTACTTTCAATTTCATCCTAACTTATAGTGGTATAATGGAAAGTTGAAAGCTATTAAAACCAGCTTCCATTTTAGGCCGCTATATCTGGAAGCTTAGTGACCAACACAGAAAAGAGGAAGCAATGACCACCATCCTTGTCAACAGTTTTGACCAACTCAATGAAGACAATTCTTTAAGTTTTTATTAAGAAAAACTTATTTTTTGTTTATTATTTGTCTGTGTGTTTTCTGTGCTGACTGATGCATATATACTTTTAAAAACTAACTGTAAACAAAGATTGACCATTACAACTCTCTCATTTGGTCATCGAATTCTTTGAAGTATTCCCATCATCTGTTGTTGTCATATATGTATATCTTTGGCAAATATCTGTTCAGATATTGATACATGCTTTATATGTTTGT
Source organism: Xerus rutilus (assembly GCA_028644305.1). Lineage (NCBI taxonomy): Eukaryota > Metazoa > Chordata > Mammalia > Rodentia > Sciuridae > Xerus > Xerus rutilus. Next base: position 99,087,110 of record CM053404.1, on the reverse strand, counting down.
TTTCTAACTGTGAAATCTAAGAGATCTTTATACATTTCAAATATAAACCCTTTATCAATACCTTCTACATAAGTTGTCAGAATTATACCTAAGTATGTCATGTTTTAGAAATTTTGCAAATAGTGTTGGTTTTTTAAATTTCAAATTCTAATCTATTATAAATATGCAATTGGTATTCATAAAATAGCCTATATTCTTGGTATACACCTTTAATAGCATTAGGTTTATTTCTCTGTCTGTTCTTTGGACTATTCCACATGGTCCATTCATTATAATATGAAACAGAGACAATATTTTTTTTCCTTTACTGCCTACAGAACTATCATTTACTTTTATGTCTTATTGAACCACCTAAAATTTCTAATACATACTGAATAGAATTGGTAAGAGAAAGCATACTTATGTTGTTCATGATATTACAAGGATATTATATATTTTCTCATCATTAACTGTTTTCTATTACTGCTTTGGTGTTCTTGATCAGGTTTAGGAAATGTTTCTATACTCCCAGTTTGGTGAACATTTTTGTCATAAATAAATATTTGATTTTTTCAAGTGTTTTCTCTGAATCAATATGACCATGGTTTTTCTTCCTCATACACTTTATGTGGTCGATTGTATTTATTTTTTTCAATGCAGAATGAGGCTTGCAGATGTGCATTACATCTCACTTGGTCATGATATATAATTCAATACATACATTTTTAGGATCAATTTCCTAGTATTTTGTTGCAGTGGCTCTGGTTTAAGGCTTGTTTTTATTTTTACATTTTTTTCCTTGTAATGAATACCTAGTTTTAGTATTAGCCTCATAAAATTATATTTCACAGGTGTCTGGTTTGGTTTTGGGCTTGTAGAATTATTTAGAAATCACTGTTTCTTCTTTATCTACTTTCTGAAAGTGATTGTGCAGAACTGGTATCACTTTGTTTTAACAGTGTGTTTAAGCAGAAGTTATATTTCTTTCCTAACTATATCTCTCCCTATGACAAGGTTTACCAGCTATATTCCTGGCCAGAATGTGTTAGTTATATTATTTAAAAATTAGGACTCTTTTTACCTTTCATTACTTATATTTTAAATATATTCTTTTTGACTTTTTACCAAATTAAACTCTACATACTACTTAATTCCATTCACACAGAAACAAAGCTTTTTCTTATCATTGTAATGTCTGCAGTGTGTAACTCAGTACATAGCAGACACTCAGAAAATAGTTCTTGCCTCATCATGAAGCCTATACACAAAAGCATTAGGCAAAAATGTTTTACAAAACAAAAAATCAAGTTGATCACGTAGTATAAAGAGGAAACATTTTTTAACTTTTTAATACTAATGAAAACAGTAGAAATTTGCTACCACAGACAAATGAGACATGGTAAAATACCTAATACCAATTTGTTTCCCACAAATGAACTGAATAAAACAATATGGAGCTTGATTGTCACCAAATTGTATTGCATATAAGCAGCCATATGCTTTTTCAACAGTATTCCATAATGTGAATGAGATCATTGAAAAATGATAGGTGGACATTGGCATATTAACATTATAAGACCATAATTTTCAAATTGTTAAAATCCTGTCATACAAATAGATAATGAGCATATGTCAATGTCACATTTAACACATTAATGAGAGCACCAACAGAATGGCAGACCTTGTTAAAATTGGGTGTGAGAAACTAGGACTTACATAGTGTGGAAAGGAATGTTGAAATAAGATTACTAGTTTCAGGAACCGTGAATGTTCTGAGAATTTTATACTACTTCAGGCTAAAACTGAGCTTGACATAGTTTCATGGATAGACTCCTGGGTTAGAATTATAAGATAGTTAATATTCACAGCAGTATCAAAATCAGAATGTAGCTTTGATTTTTCCTGAGTTCTAAAAGTTCCAGTATCAACAAAATAATATGATAAAAGTTTAATATGTCAGAAAAATAATACCAGACAAGTTAAACAGGTTGAGGTAGGTTTTAAGACTATAGCATTAGGAGTAGAAAAAGTCATTTTCAAGCAAATTGCCACCTGGGATCCAGTTCTTTGTCCTGTGTAATCCTTCCTCAGGAGTCAAAAGATTCACTCTTCACAATCCCTAGACAGAGTCAGAGAAAAACAAGACATATCAATATAAGAGAGAGATTTGAATTCAACTCTACTGAAAGAAAAGGGAGGAAAATTTTAAAGAGCTAATTCCACTAACAATAAATTGGTAGAAAAATACTTGAGGATTTAAAAGGGGATGTGGTCAATGTGATTAGGTCATCTGAGTTTGTTAATTGATATTATTATTTAGATGAGACTTCTATGCTCTCCTAGAAGCAAGGCCACTTTCTTTCCTCCTTTCTTTTTTCCTTCCTTCCTTCCTTTCCTTTTCTTAGACAGAGTCTCAGTAAGTTGCTGAGGCTGGCCTTGAATTTGAGATCCTCCTGCCTCAGCCTCTCAAGTCACTGGGATTATAGGTTTGTGCCACCACGCCCCCCAGGGACACTGTCTTTCTTTATGATTACACTTCAAATGGATGGCCTTCAGGTACTTCAGAAGAACATTCCTAGGTAAAGTTGGCAGGAGGCTAGGGAAAGACTTAGGTCTCCAAAGGGCAGAACATTAATTTATAATCAAAATTATTCTATTGTAAATCTCTAAAAAGATAGGTCAGGGGCCTAGAATCAAGAATTTCCTGAATAAACTTTACTGAGGGGCATTTTGGATTAGATGACACCTTCACACAAGGTGTTGCCTGATAAGAGAGCAATTCTGAGCTTAGAGATCACAAATCTTTTTTTTTTCATTCAAGTTTTATAAGTAAAGAGGAAAAAAAGTAAAGTATATGGATTTTACTAATAATATACATGTAAAATCAAAATATCAACAATGTAAGTATTGCAATTGAAATACAATTTCTGCAATGGTCTATTTATGGCAACATTCTTTTCTATGTGATTCATATACTTAGATGCAGTAAGTTGTATGAACTACCATGAGTATTGTTTTGTCAATGAGTAGAAAGCCATAGGGTACCATGGTTACAGGGTTAACTTCTATCATGGCATTTCACCAAGTAAAGGATGAGTAGCTCTATGGTTATGTCTCCACAAGCAATAGAGCAAGCATCAGATCATTTATATCAGAAGACTTCATCATCATCATTTTCAAAAATAAAATGTAATTATTGTGTACTTATAGTAGACTGTATTCAATAAAACTGAGAAGTACTTTGAAATGAGTTTATCTGGCATACACTTAATTATGAATTATGCTTATTTAATAGGCAGGTGGTGACAATGAGCACAGAGTTTTAAACACATGTAAATAATTACATTGTCATAACAGTAAAGGGCTTGAGTGAAAGCTCTATGTAAATGTCAGGACTCAGAACAGTGTACCCTAAGTGTGGAAGTGTGGAGCCTTGGCATGCTAAATACTGTGAACTTGAAAGAAAGGAATTCAGAGGCAAGATCTTCTGGACCCTCTGCTGCCACTCTTTCTCCTGCTCCACCTATTTCATCAAGGCTGGTTGTAGTTACTAGAGCTCCTCCTCCACAAGGAAGGTCATAGAAAATAGATTCCCTCTTTCTCAAAGTCAGCCTAAAGATACTTCTTAAAAATAAACCTAGAAGTATTACTTTAACCTAAGTAGGAGATAACAATGAAGAAATTCTGTGACTTCCCTTTTCTGACAGCAGATGGTAAGGCCTTCATTCTGGAAGGGGTCCTACAGATGTGTAGGAGGAAGGAATGTCACACAGAGAGCCCAAGAACAATCAGAACAGACCTTGAACATTTTCCAACTCACTCAATTGCCATCGGATTTCAATTGTCTGATCACATTTCTGCATTGCTGTTTATTCTTCATCAAACCTAAGCAGGAAAAATAGACAGTTTTGCCCAGGGTCTTTGAGTCTTCATCTCTGAAGGCTCCTGTGTCATGTAAAACTTTGATTAAATAAATTCATTATATGATTCTCTTACTAACCTATCTTTTATTGAAGGAGCATCGGCATGGACCCTTTTGAAAAGTATTACACTTTCTCTCCTTCCTATATATTGCTGATCCTTTTTCTGAGAAATTGGCAGATAAGGCCAGGAAATTAATGTCTATATTTTACTGATTCGTTGTTTTTTTTTTAAATTCACTGAATGTTGTCTTATAATTTACATTAAGATTCTTCACAATTTATGAATCCTGAAGAACATGTTGAAACCAGATATCATTATAGATGGTATCTACTAAATTGAGATGAATGAGAAGAAATATTTTTCCCAAGTACACATCAGAAAATAAAGTATTTAAAACAATATCACTTTTTTTTTAAGGTCCTTGCTTCTTATATAATAAAGAGAGAAAGGTACAATAGTCCCTCTGAAAAGGCCATGGGCATGTGAAGCCCACTGGCTACACCTGCTGGGCCTGCTAAGTGCTTAGGACAGGACCATTAAGAGTTCATTACGAAAACACAATAGAGAAGCCGGGCGCGGTGGCGCATGCCTGTAGTCCCTGCACTTTGGGAGACTGAGACAGAAGAATCCTGAGTTCAAAGCCAGCCTCAGCAATGGCGAGGCGCTAAGCAACTCAGTGAGGCCCTTTCTCTAAATAAAGCACAAAATAGAGCTGGGAATGTGGCTCAGTGGTAGAGTACCCCTGATTTCAATTCCTGCTACCAAAAAAAAAAAAAAAGAGAGATTATTTTCATGGTAGCAATATTGATTTATATCAGGTATCTCTGCAATATCAATCAATAATCAAGGATTTGCTGTAGTCCTTTTTTATTCTGGTATTATCTTTGATATTCTTCCACTCAGAAAACCCAAGACAGAGATAACACAAGTAACACAAGGTGATATGAAAGCAGATAGAAACTTCTTGATGAAAAAAAAGTTGAATTATTATTATAATTATGTTAATCAATACACTATTTCAGTTTGGATAAGAGTAAACTCTTATAGTAATATAATAAGTTACTAATATTTTTAATATTTGATCAATAGGTACAAATAAGTCCATGCTAAACATCTAGCGTCTATTAAGTTCTAAAGCCCTGGAATATATTTTAACAAATCTCACAATATTTATATAAAATAGACAACTTAAAGGATGAGCTTTTCTTTCTCATTCAGAATTTTTTCCATTGTCAATTAAATAAATAGCATAATTAATTAAAAAATTAAAAACACTTACCCAAATCTTTCTAAATTTCCTTTTGCTTCTGAGTGAAAATATGGAGTTTACAAATTGAGAGAACAAACTTTTCATACTTTGGCCATCTAGGAAGAACCAAAGGTTACATTTGTTGTTAATATCTCTAGCAGTTTAATTTTTCTGCATTAATAAGAGAAAAAGTTATTATAGGAGGTTAAGGTGGAGCACATGTGTATGATTGTTAGTAGCCTCATTAAAAGTAATATTACTTCAGCCCATGCAGAAGTGAGAAACTTGTTCATAATTTTAACAAGTAATTTTAAAGCATGATAAAAGTCACAAGAAAGTAATAGGTTCTTGAAATAAAATACTATAATGAGAAAAGACATCTCTACTATCTAGGCAGACTGTATGAAGAGCAAAAAATCTTTTAAAAATTATGGCAAAATATACAAAACATAAAAATTAGCAATTTTAAGTGTATGATTCAATACTGCTAATATCTTTACATTTTTATTCAACCAATCTGCAAAACTTTTTCTCATCTTGCAAAGCTGAAACTCTATACCCATTAAATATGAGGTCTTTATATACTCCTAAATCCAGGTCTTTATCTTATCTTTAGGTCTTTATATACTCCTAAAGCCCTTTATATCTCTCATTCTACCTTCTGTCTCTTTGAATTTTATGCCATAAGTGAAATCATAGAAGAGTACTAGGTTTTTGTAATTAGTTTTTTTTCAGTTAGCATAATATCTATTTAGTTCATTCATGTTGTAGCATGTCAAAATTATTTTCCTTTTTAAGGATAAATAACATTCCATTGTGTGAAAAATGAATGCCACATTTTGTTTATCCTTTAATCCGTTCATGGACAATGGGGTTGTTTTCATCTTTTGCTATTGTGAATAATGCTGCCATACTGAGTGTACAAATATCTTTTCAAGATCTTTATTTCAATTCTTTTGCATATCAAACCAAAAGTGAAATTGCTGGGTCAGATCATACTTCTATTTTTAATTTTTAGGATCCATCAAAGTGGTTTTCATGGTGACTGCATAGTTTTCTATTCCTACCAACCAGGGTTCCAATTTCTCTATGTCATTAGAAACACTGTTATTTTATATATATATTTTAATTTGGTAGACATCCTAGTGGGTGTGCAAGGTAATCTCATTGAGGTAATAACAAAATTTTAATACCACTATTAACAGGCAAATCAAATAGTCTAAAAAATTTTAAATTACATATTGTTTTCTTTCTATTACCTATAACTTTTAAACATTATTAACGTTAATACATTTTTACAGTAGCGTTTTTAATGTTCACAAATATCTACATATATATTTACATGCAGATATATATATATGTACAGAATATGTATGCATATATACTTATATGTATTGGATGACAACATTATTTAAAACTTCACTTAGTAAATATAAAATTATATATAAATTATTATGTAATTATAACTAAAATAATTTTATTTTATGATATAAAAAAAGTTTTCTTGAAGTATGTATCATATATAGACAAAAGGAAATGAAGGGAAGGAAGGAGGGATGGGAATTGGAAAGACAGAATGAATCAGACATAATTTTCCCGTGTTATATATGAATACACTACCAGTAATACTCCACATCACATACAACCACAAAAATGGGATCCTAATTAGAATAAGGTATACTCCATGTGTGTATAATATGTCAAAATACACTCTATTGTCATGCATACCTGAAAAGAATAAAATTTTAAAAGTGTATATAAAGTTGTATTTAAATGAAGAGATTATTATATAATTAAATTAAAATATAATTATATATATATATATATATAGTACAAGGAAAGGTATTCTCCCTCTCTCATTTATGAAAGCAAATATGAAGGTTCTGCTTAGTGACCTATTACTCTTCTCTTTTTTCATAAGTTTGTTTAAGTTTTCACATAACCAAAGATCTTCACTAATTAATTCATTTCAACAATTCACCCAGGATCTTAAAGTGATTGAAGGGTCTAGAACATGATATTTAAGTTTGCATTTTAGAGAAACACAATTCATACACATACACACACATACACACACACATACATTTATATATACATATACATAGATAAATTATATAAATAAATTATATCTAAAATTATATTACATCTATACATAATTTATCAAGACTATGAACAACCGGTCACCTATGAACTATCTAAGTTAGAATTAATTTCTTTGGCATATATATCTATTTTTTTAAAGTCAGCTTATTTACACACAAATATTTACATTCTCAGAACTTAAAATGTTTTCTGGAAATAACAGTAACTTCTCTGTGCTGTGAAGCTACTGTGAAAAATTTAAGAGGTCCAATTAATTAAAATTTTGTTTAGAAATAGCCTTAAAATCTTATATAGAATTAAATTTACATATGGGTTATATTCCAGACTGTTATGGTCAATAAAAATACATTTAGTTCTATTTTTAATAAATTCTTCAACAAGTTTTATTTGTTTAATAATTAATCTCACTTAAGATCATTACATAAAATTATATCCAGATGTAATTCTGTATTTATTAATTATTACAATAGTTTATAAAAATTTTCCTAAACATATTTTCTTACTCTTAAGTGCCAGCTTGATACCTATTTTTTTTTATTTTCTGTGGTCAAAGAACACTCTTTTTATAATAATTTGCTTTTTTAGTACACATGAATGACAGATTTGAATGATTAAGTGATTTCCAATACTATACCTCAAATCTGTCCACAATTACATATGGTAGCAATAATAAATACACTATTATAATGGACTAATTACTCTGATTCTTTGAGGAAAGTGTAAAAACTTTCTATTTTTATAGATAATAGAGAACTCACAGATACTTCAATGCACATGGCACTAAATATGTATACAAGTCTGGAAGAAAAAACAAAAATAAATACTTGTAAGTAGAAACAACCTAAAGAATGGAAAGCTGTTCAATTTGTTTATGTAAATTTTTTTCCATTTTTCACATTCATTAGACATAAGTTACAGATTTCTTGAAACTTACAGTGCCCAGATCCAAGAATCACTCAACAAAATTGATGATTATAAATAACCATAAAACTACCAAACTTTTTTTTTTCTTCCTTTTCTTCTTTTTTTTTTTTTTTTTGTGGTGCTGGGGATTGAACCCAGGGCCACATGCATGTGACACAAGAACTCTACCAACTGAGCTATATTCCCAGTTCCAAAACCAACAAACTTCTTTTCCACTTTATTATTCCTCTACTTGGTTGTTTTGTCCAAATAGTCCTCTAAGAGATAATCTAGAAATATCTGGAGACATATTTTATTGCCAAAGCTAGCACAACTGGGGTTGGGAGTGAAGTGTTAACTGGAATTTAGAGAGCAGAGTCCAGGGATTCTGCCAAAAACTCTCCACGGCACAGGACAGCTCCTGTTTAATCTGTTTTTCATTACTGTGAACAAAATACCATACAATAACAACTCCGAGGAGAAAAAGTTTATTTTGAGCTCATCACTTCAAAGGTTCAGTCTATGGTCAGATGGTTTCCATTGCTCTGGGCTGGAGGTGAAGCTGAACGTTATGGCAGAAGGATACAGTGGTTGAGAGCTGGTCTACCTATGGTAGCCCTGAAACAGAGAGAGGGGAAGGGAAAAGGGTTTCAGGGAAGATGAATCCTTCCAGAGCATGCCTCAAATGATGCACCTCTTTCAGCCACACCCTATCTGCTTACAGTTCCCACCCAGTCATTCCCTTTAAACTAGTAGGAACTGATTAGATTATAGCTCTCATGATCTGGTCATTTTGTATCTCATTATTCCTTCATTAACACAAGAAGACTTTTAGGGGAGACTTCATGTCCAAATCATAATAACCTCTAAAATGATTATCAAGTCCAAAATATCAACAATGCTGCTGGTTAAGAAACTCAGCCTTCATGTTTTCAAAGCTTTCACAAACATGTAGAGAGAAAAGCTACTTTTATTTCGACACATAGAGATCTCATACCAGGTATCTAGATTCAAGTCTCATGTGATGCCTCTTATTCTCATTCTTGGCAGATTTTAAACAGAATAGACACACAGAAGATTCACCAGATTTTAATACAAAAGATTCTGAAAATGTATCCATGTATTTTTGTGTCTCCACAAAAATTCATTATTTGGTTATAACAATTCTGGCACAGGAAGGTCAGATAAGATAAAGGACTTGAAAGGTGCTCTGTGTTTCAGTAGGTTGCAGAGGGGCAAGTCCAATTACAGTCAAAATAATAGGCCCAAGGAATGTATTGCCTTTTGCCTTCTACAAGTATAGTGCTAAGGATGCCCCAAAATGAAATATTTCTTACTAATTCACTACAATCTTTAACATTATTCATTACTACAAAGGATGGTTATATGACAAAAAAAAAAAAAGAAAAAGAAAAAGGGCATGAAAAGAAAAAAGCATAAAATGTAAAGATAATGAAACAGTAAAAATATTCAAGAGGCACTGAAGCAAGAACAAAAGCAAAAGCAAACCCAAACCCCAAGCAAAATACTATTTTTATTATAGAAACATCTTTTAAGCCTTCAGGTTAAAGGGAGATCATGATAAACCTTAATTTAGATGAGTTTGTTCTCGAATTTTATTACAGTAGCAAGAAATTTATATATATTCATACTAGTTTTCCTTAAGTTTTAAAAAATATTGTGTCAATATTTAATCTTTTCTTGTTATTAAAAGTTATGTTTTACAAAAGCTATATTTTACTCAAATTACATTTAAATTAATTTCACTTAAATAAAATAAATTTTCAAAAATAATTTATAGTAAGTTCTAATTTTTTTTCCTGGAACTCTGTAGTAACATTTTCCATTATTTATAATACAAATGGCTGTTGAGTATAAAAAAAACCTAATACTTGCAATATGATAAAATATCCTGTGTTATATTTATTTGTAAAAAAATAATTCCAAGTTTATTCTATTCCTGTCTTTAAGAATAAAAATTAGTATCCTCACTATATGGTGAAGTTAATGAATGTAGGATTAAATCAATTTATGGAAATATTGATTTGTGAAATACTTTGGTTAAAATTGGTAATTCATCATAAAGCATTCATTATGCTGACATGATGCCAACAAGAATGAATTAGCATGTTGCGTTGTGATCTACATAGATTCCATTTTAACAAAATATAGCTCAGAAAAAATGTACTTTACATAATCAAAGATACAAATGCTTATTATCATTAAAAATCTTTTGGTTAAGCTGGACTCCTCCTACTCAGAATAGCACAATATCTCATTTCCTATTCTGTTGAGCAGATCTTGGATGTAGAAATTAAATTTTAAAGTGTGACTAATGCACCAGAGTCCTAATTCTGCCTGTGTCTCAGACACACTTATCATCAATGTGCTTCAGATTTTTCATATCTAAATATAGTTTTAAATGCATCATTATTTGCAGAAATATTTATTTTCACTTATTAGAAATTATTCACACTGCATATAATTAATTATGCATTTCTGATATTTCCTTTTAGGAATCATTTCTTTCGGGTACTACTGAGAGGAATTGTTTCTTGGTATACAGTTATTATGACTCTTAAATAGAAAAATATTGCACATCATTCTCTTCTTTTATACATGCAAGACGAACTAATTTAGAGGAAGTGGGTCTTTTTTGTTGTTCACACTCTTTTCCTCCAGGTCCTTGACAATGTCATTTAACTTTTAGTGTTCAGCGACACACCTTCTCTGGAACTTGCTGAGCCTGGCAGCCTTGGCAAGAATACTTGACAGCTTGTCAAGCCCAAGGCAAATGCATGTAATCTTCCCTCCCAGTAATTAATAATTAATTATTGTTCATTAATCTGTAATGAACGATGGTTTCAAATAATGTGGAATTTAAAAGGAGAAAAGTAAAACAAAGTCATGGCTATTTCAAAATGGACTTTTTATAGGATTTTGCAAGTCAAACTAAATCTGAGGCTAATTGTAAAACCAATGGGGTAAAAAAAAGGACATATTCTGGCATAAAACCCGTCACACAGTGGTCATAAGACTTCTAAACGCTCTCTTTAGATAAACTCTGAATTCCTCCTGAAATTTAAATCACAAAGTACACTTATCCTCCAAGGGGCAAAAGAACACACCAAAAGAGTAGGTTTGTTTCCTAGAATGGCATGTTTTCTCTTAAGAATCTGAAAGAAGGGGCTTTCTGCCAACAATGACACGTGATTACTATTATCTACACTGTCAGAGAGATTCTTTTCTGAGCAGTAGAAATTTTCTGGTAAGAAAAAATAAATAAATAGAATAATAATAAGAAAAGGCTGATAAAATCATTTTAGTAAACGTGAATCATTAGATGTTATTTGTATTCAGCTTTGTTCTGCAGGTATTCACAATGTCGCTGCTGTAATGACAATGTGTTGAGTACTTGTTTGATGGGAAAAAGCTTTCTTTCTTTCTTTTTTTGACATTTGTAGAAATGGTGAAAAGAAGAAAAAAATGTCCTTTAAAACTATTGAAACTAATGACATTCCCCAGTGCTAGGGAGATAATACTACTGCTCATGTGGAAATCATTTCAGAATTTCTCAATGCAGGAAGAAATAATCCCTTTATAATCACTCTGTGCAAATAACAAAAAAGAGTTAACTAAGCTCATCATACATATATGAATATGGGTCAAGGCTTGTAAATACAAACATGTATAGTATTCACATATTCTCTAGCTAACATCATACTCAATGATACATGACAAGGCATAATTCTCTCCAGTAACGTCATACTGAATGGAGAGATTGAACCTTTCAGAATCTCCTTCATCTGTCCTCCCATTTTCTACCTCTCTCATTTTAGAATATGTGGTTTTGTGTTGTGATATGGACCCTTCCAGTTTTGTCAAACTTCTTTTTGTTGATCCTCATGTTCAAAGCCCCCATACCCTGAAGTTTTGAGTTCATGTATCTTCTGACAATATAGGTCAAAATGAAGTTTTTCTCATTGCTCAAGTGATTTTAAGCACAGAAATTTCCTTTTTATGGATTTAAATAAAATAAAATTAAATTAATAAAATAAAATAAATCACATTTAAAAAGTTATTTTACCTTGACAGAGAAACTTTAACTTTCCTCAAGATGTTCTTTTTATTGAAATGTATACATCTGTTCTCTGAGAAAATACATTGTATAAAGACAGATAATAGCTTTAGAGTCCAGTGAGTTTGTTGATGGAATTTATACATTAATTCCTATATTAATGAATGGAAAATCTGTAATACTTTCAAATATAACAATTGGTAGAATAGCAATGACTCAATAACTCAATAGTGAAAAATACCATGTGTAGTAAAACACTTTGAACACTGAGAGGCACAAGAGAAATGCCTATTACTGGATACTTTAACACACAACATTACTTATTACATTGTCTTAAAGATATCTAAAGTTCAACCAAAAATGAATGGAAATAAACAAGGAAAGCAGTAGACTTATTAAAAATGCATAATTTTTCTCAAAGGTAGTGTAAATATCTTAGCAGCATTTTAAATCCTTCTTATTCTTTGTATTTCATCTGAAGTTAAATTTAAGTTTTGCAAATATTTGCATATTTACATATTGTACATTTTTTGTTTTGTTTTTGGTACCAGGGCTTGAACTATGTGGTGCTTAATCAGTAAGCCACATTCCCAGCCCTTTTTTATATATTTTATTTAGACATATGGTTTCACTGAGTTGTTTTAGGGCCTCATTAAGTTACTGAGGCTGGTGGTTTTGAACTTGCTATCCTCCTATCTCAGCCTCCCGAACTGTTGGGATTACAGTCCTGCACCCCGGCCCCTGGCTGTTATAAACACTTTACATGCCAAATTAGCTATCTGGTTAAATTGTTTTGGCATTTTGATACAACAGACTTAGTTTGTGGATATTCTATTTTTTAATAACCTTATATAAATTTCTCACAGATGATAACACCAAATAATTTTATGATAATGATTAGAATATTAAAGATCAGAAAATAATATGGTTAATTTATTTCTAGCATTTCCAATATAAATATGTTGTTATAAATTGTGTCCACATGTTTAAACATTAAAAATTATTATATCATGGTGATGACAATGAGTAATTTCATGATTTTATTTTGCATCTGTACTCAAAATTGTGCATACTACATCATAGAACTTATAATTACAAAGAAGTTGTAACAATGTTTTTTGTTGAATCTATTTTCAATAAGTTTATATATGTACATATATATATTTAAATGGGACATGGAAAAATTTAGAGCAAACTAACAACACAAAATTCTCTGGTTATTTGGAATTCCAATATTTCTGATGTAATCTTTATTAACAACTTACCTGATAAATTAAAATGAAAAAAATTAGCATAAATACATAAAATGTAATTTATGATTTCAGAGGTATAAAATAACTGAGATAATGCGAGTTCCACTGTTAAAAATTAAAAGCTATACAATGAGACAAAGAATTAGATGTACAAGCAGAGTTCTAACATATGTTTGCATGCACAGTGTGCATAGAAAAATCCCACATTCATCAATAAGCCATGAAAATAGCAACCCAGACACTTCAAAAATAATGAAGAAAACGTAGTAAATAAAGACATTTCCAGAAGCAATTCTAGCCATTTTCGGTATTTCAATATTTCAATATTCTGTATTTTGAAGTGTAAGCTTTTTAGACAGGTTAGTCTAATCCTTCCTCTCCCTCTCCTTCTCCCTTCCCCTCCCACCTCCCTCCTTTTCCTTTTCCTTTTCTTTTATTTTTTGGTACCAGGGCTTGAACTCAGAGGTAATCAGCCACTGAGCTACATCCTCCACCCTATTTCATAGTTTATTTAGAGACAGGGCTCACTGAGTTGCTTAGCACCTCGCTTTTGCTGAAGCTGGCTTTGAACTCACAATCCTCTTGCCTCAGCTGGGATATTGAGCTGCTGGGATTACAGGCGTGCACCACAGCACCTGGTCAGGTTAGTCTAATATTTTTATTCCATAATACCTATGTCAATACTTTGCATTCACAATATGCTCAGTTACACTTTATGATCTATTTTTGTTAATTTTTGCATACTTGGTCAAACTCTTTCATGTGAAAATAATATTTTTCAATTTTGCGTATGAGATTACAACCAATAAAAAAATCATAAATACATCCAGAAATGCCCATTGTAATGTCCAGAATTTTGATTTTATCATGCTTTCTCATCTGTTTCATAATGAAATAAAATACCTCATTTTTGCTTTTGACAAAAATGTCACATGTTTGTGCCAAATAATTCCCTACATGTCTAACTATTTTCATATATCATCCCATTTGATCCTTATATAATTTTGTCACCTAGACACGACCCATGACATTAGCTTTACTTACTTGATGAAAAGCTTAAATAAATTATATGCTTGTGATCTAAATACTTAACTCATGTAATTTACAAAAAATTAGTAGTTATTACAAGTTTATACTCTTAACATGTACTAGCTGGTGTACATTTCTTGTGCCATTGTTACTAGATTTACATTCAGTTAGTCATTCTCAACATTAAAATTAAGTGGAGATTATTTTATAAAATACACTGAAAATTATTACATTGTACCTTATATGACTATTTGAATTGAGAGGATTTCTGTCAATATTAAAAATAAAATACATTAATCACTTTATAATATAAATTAAATACTAAACTCACATTGAATTTTGTTATATAAACTGAACTGAGGGATTGAAATGGACACTGGGAATAATACAACCAAAATGATATTTTACTTATTTATATATTTCTATGCACCATTTTATAAAGCATAATTATAGTACTTTTAAGGTATTGGTCCATTTAGCAAATTAATTAATAAGATTGATATTCAGAGTAAAAATTATCACATTATCAGAGGTTAGAAAATAATAAGGTTAATTCAATAGAAAGCATTTTAGAAGTTGGGGAATAAGATTAGTAAGTACAAGGACAATAGTAATGATATAAAATATTTTAGGCTTGTATCCTCTATTTGCAACTTGATTAAACCAATCCATGTCTTTCTCTCATTAAACTGAAAGATAAAATCAAGAGAATAGAAAGTTTTAAAATAAGTATTACAAAATAAATACAGGAGAGTAAACACAGTATATATTACAACATTAATAAATTTCTTGATGACTTGAGAAATTTTAAATAAAGTATTTTATTTTATTGTGCACAGTATGAACTTATCTTATATTCAATGAAGTTAATAAAGCTGACCTTAAAATTATACCCCATTAGATTCCCATTTGGAATTTTATTACTTTTTATTTAAGCATATCATTTTTTTGTAAATTTATTGAAATATAATATGAAATAGCTATTTATATATATATTTTTTGTTTGTTTATTTATTTTTTAAACAAACCAGGGATTGTACCAGGGATTGAACTCAGGGTCACCCAACCACTGGACCACATCCCCAGCCCTATTTTGTGTTTTTATGTAGAGACAGGGTCTCACTGAGTTGCTTAGCACCTTGCTGTTGCTGAGGCTGGCTTTGAACTCGTGATTCTCCTGTCTCAGCCTCCCTAAGTGCTGGGATTACAGGCTTGCACCACGGTGCCCGGCTGCTATTTATATTTTTAGAGGAGAAATTCTTAAGTTTGGAAGATTAACTATACTGTGTGGCAGGCCCAAGCCTTGGGCTGGGGTTGGGAAGAGGTTCAGGGTTCCTGCTTTTCATGCATTTGTGTACCTCAGAGGTAGGCTGGTTAAAGAATTCCCCTCAAATTTAAAACAGCCTACTTCCCCATGTGAACCAATGTGCATAGCCCCTCACTTCAAAGCATTACAGTGACTGACTCCATAAGAACACTGGAGCAATTCCTAAGCCAAGGCATAACAGTCACTACAATGAGGGAAGTTTTCATATTGGCCTGAAAAAATGGTCCAAGACCATCCAAGGTCATCTGTGGTATTATTCCTTACAACTTAAAATTAAGACAAATAGGAGGCAGGAGAGGAAGCAGAATGTTTCCTTTCTGGAGATTTTCTCCCTCTGAGCTGCTCCTCTCTTGTCTGCAGCTTATAGCTAATGCATCTGCAGGTCATCAAGAAACTATCTTCTGGTGTTCTGGGTCAAAATGAGTTTCTACGTCAGGTTCAAGTGTGCCTGATATAAAATGCTTCATACTGCTGGTCTTATGGAGGCAAAGTCAACTTCATCCATTCAGTAAAAGTAACAAATTCAGTATAGCTGCTCTTGAATGAAAACATGGCAAGACTTATACATTTTATTTCTTCTGATTTTAAATTTTAAAAAGTGAATCAATATGTCTTTATAAAATTGGAGGATCAATATGTTCTTAAAAGAGCACTGGATTTAAAAATTGTTTCCCAGTGTAACTCACATAACTACAACCACAATAATTTTAATTTATTTTTAAACTTCTTATTTTGAAATAATTATAAACTCATAAGTAGTTGCAAAATAAGTAAAGAAAGGTGCCATGTATTACATCACAGATAACATCTTAGCTAATTATAGTAATGTATCACAACTAGACAGTTCATATTGGAAAATGTAATAAACTGGAATATATATAGATATTGTTCAGATTTCATAAGCTTTTAAAATTAATGCATTATAGTTAAATATAGGGATTCATTTTGACATAATTATACAAGCATGGAATATAATTTTTTCCAATTCAATACCACCTCTCCCTTGCTTCTACTCCATTGGCCTTCTTTCCATTCATTTATATATTTATTGATAGCTTTTTTTAGTACTTTATAGATATACATAAAGTTGAACTTCACTGTGGTATATTCATATATGTGCATAGAAAAGTTTGGTCAATATTATTCCACTATTCCTCCCTTTTCTCTTCCTCCCCCTTAATCCTCTTCCTATACTCCACTGACCTCTTTACTATTTTCACAGAATGCCCCTGCCTTTTGTTCCTTATTTTGCTGTAGTTTCCACATGAGAAAAACCATTTGACACTTCAGATTCTGATTCTGGCTTATTTTATCATGGGTATATTGACTTATTTGCATGTGTGTGTGTTTGTGCATGTGAAAATTCTATGAAATTACATCATGCATGTGGAAAAAAAACATACAATTATACATTTAAAACATAATAAAATTCTAAGTATCATGATTCTCTTTATTAGATTATTTGTTCTCTTGCTTTTGCATTGATGACTGACAGAATGGTGGTTACCAGGAACTAGAATGGTTGGGTAAGGGATGTTGTTAGGAGGTTCTTTGATGATCATCCCTCCAACATCCTAACAGCATTGTTGGTGACTATAACTGATAATATATTGTCTTGAAAAATGCTAACCATGGATGTAAAGTATTTTCACTACAAAAAAAAGAAAACTATATATGGCAATGAGCATGTGAGCAGATAGATTTAATCATTCTATTTTGTATATATACCACAAAACATCATGTTGTTCACAGCAAATGTATACAATTTTATGTCAATTAAAAATACCCCCCAAATGGTTAAAAATAATCATAATTATAATTTAAATTCAATTTAAACATCTTGGGTAAAACATAATTAGGAATAGTAATTACATTAATTTTTTTCTTTTTGATTTGATGTGAAATGAGAGCTTGCACTTAATATTTAAATAGACGGCAAACAGTTTCCTTTTCTGAGATAGCTACTTTATAATACCTTAGGACTGATCATTTATTGCCATCAATATTATGACTATCAATTAAAATTAAAGCAACCCAGGGACAATATAGAGAAGAATTCTAAAGAACAATAATACTTTGAGACATTAGAAATTCAACATAAATTTTTTCACCCTTTGACAAATCTTTTTGCTAATCAGAGATTGAATGTCAAACAATAAATTTCATTTAACAATATTTTGTTAGGGGTATATATAGTACAGTTTGTCTATGAAGTTTCATATTGTGAATAAATATTCTGGACATGAAAGGTTTAAAGTGGATGGTTATAAGCCTTTCTGATAATCTAAAACAAATTCCACTATATACTTTTCTTAAGAGGTCAATCATTCCCTCATACGCTGCATCCTATAATATTTCTCCTTCCTTCCTTCCTTCGTTCCCTCCCTCCCTCCCTTTTCCTTCCCTCCCTCCATTCTTTCCTTCCTTCCTTCCTTCCTTCCTTCCTTCCTTCCTTCCTTCCTTCCTTCCTTCCTTCCTTCCTTCCTTTCTCCCTTCTTTCTTTCCTTTTTTCTTTCTTTCTTTCATTTGGCACTGAAGATTAAATCTATAGGCATTTTACTATTGTGCTACATCCCCAGCCCTATTATATATTCACTTACTTACTTACATTTTAGACAGGGTCTTGCTATTTTCATATGGGCATCTCTAAATTGCAGAGGCTGCCCTCAAACTTGAAGGCTGCATCAGCCTCCCTAGTTCTGAGGTGCTGGGATTAAAGACATGTGCCACCATACCAGGATATTTTTTATTTATAGGATAACAGCAGCTTTTACATTGTGGATAAATGCAAAATTGTTGTTTCAAATTCTTTTCCCTTAGATATATTTTTAAAAGTTACCTTATATTTTTTGGTATAAAAACATGCTGTCAAAAATGAGGACAATAGTTTCATCTTTTCTTCATTATAATTTACTTGATATTTTTGCCTGGAGATCAAAGAGAATTTATTTCTTCCATACATTCCAGTAATTTTATCCTTCAGCATCAGTTTTTCCCATGATAGTATAAATAGTTTGTAGCACATCTTCTCTTCCATTGAATTATTTTTCCTTGAATATTCCTATTATAAATATATATTATTCATCTGCTTTGTGTATCCTGCTTTTTCCAAAGCATTTTTCTCCTGTGTATTTCTTTAGTAAATAGATTAAAAGAGGGAGATCTGCAACATGAGAGGAACAGCAAACTATGACAAAAATATGTGGACTAGAAAATATTTGTGTATATTTGCAAGGTAATTGGAGAGCTCTCCCTCTGACAGGGAAAATTGTAGATATAGGAGAAGAACATGAATTACTAAAATGTAGGTTATGGTGGTGATGGAAGGAGATAGGCAACAGCACCCAGGAAGAGAAGCTGCTTGCCTTAAGCAAGTGGAGGATCTAAGAGAGACAGTAAGAACATGTACATCCATGCCTACATATTTGTAGATTAGGTTAATATATGGAAATAGTTAATATCTAGTGGTTAGAGGGCAAGATCATCTAATGGTAAGGTAGATGGATGGATGGATGGATGGATGGAAGGATGGATGCATGTGTGGATGGATAAAAGAGAATGGTGAAGATTGTGAGTAATGAATAAATTAGGACAGTGGGCAGATAAAGAAAATATAGAATGGTTTTTAAAACACAGTTGCAGTTCAAAACAATTAATTTGTCCTAGAATCGACATGCATGCTGTTTTAGGACACGAGGGGCTAGCTCAAGCATCATTCAAAGCTTTGGTAAAGTATTAGAAAAGACAGAATAGATAATGACACATTTATAGATAAAATATATGGTCATGATTGTCAGGACAGGTAACCTCACCTTCAATTTATTCTTAAATACTTTTGGGGGCATAGAAGCCTTTGATCATGGTTTTTTAAAAAGTTTGCTCATATTTCCTATTGTATATTTTATCATCAGATTGTAGTACTGGAAAATGACTTAAATAGACACATATTCATACTTTATTTTATTTCCTGAAGAAGAGAGGAAATTAATTGTCTAGGTCATTATTCATATGCCTTTATATAGCCTTGTAGACTAATTATCAAATGAATCTATCAGAATGACTTCATTACACTTTCAATTTCAAACTGTGAAAGTAATCTTTTATAGGTTAGACATAAATACAGGTTATATTACATAGTTATAATCCCACTATATTTATCAATAGATCTATAAATATCACACTTTGTAAAATTAACAAGATGAGATTTCTTTAATGTATGTGTAGAAATGCTTTACGACGGTCATTTCTCATTTAATCTACAATTAACCAGTAAATATGACAAAAGACCATTTTACTTGAGTGCCAATAATTAGTGATTTTATATTTATATGATTTAATGAATGAGAGTTTCTTACTGCTAGTGATAATTTTATTTTACAAATTGGCCAAATTCAGAAGTTTATAGTTCCTTCAGAGTCACTAAATATGGCAGTTTATCAGTTTAAGCAAAAATCTGGACACCATAATGGGGGAATCTATTGGAAAAATACACTAACTTTCAAAAGGAATCTGTGACTTTTGTTTAGTAAACTTAGGAAGGAGATGTGGTTACTTGGTTTCCCTTTTCATCTCTCAGTTTCATTCGTCTTAGAAAGAGAAAACTTGCATTCATTTTAAAATTGCTGATTCTCTGTTTATTCCAGCAAAATGTGTTTTTTTGTTTTTTTTTTTCATTTTAGCCCATTACCTAGGCAGAGAATTTAAGAAATATATGAGTGTCTCGGCTTCTAAAACAATTATGTCCTCTATGTAGCAGAAGGTGTTTTCCATGTTCAAAAGTGTGGCCAATGTAAACATGTTATATTTAAGCAGGAGATAATGTTGTCCAATTGTTCAGATAAAAGCAGAGAAATGATTCAAGGCTGCTATATCTCTTCCTGAAAGCTACACGTGGTTCTTCCTTTTGAAATAGTACATATATATGTCTGTGACACAGCTCTGTCTTTAGACTAACTCTACTTGTACTCATATATCTCATCTGTTTGATTTTTAACATCTCTAATTTTCAGTCTTTTCACTTATAATAAGCTTAAATGACTGTACTCACTGAATAGGCGAATGCAAAATTTTAAATCTGCCTGATCCATGGTTACCACTCAGACGATGTTAACACGTATTGTTATTACACGTCAGTCAATAAATGGCATGTTTTCCATTTTTAAAATAGTATTTTTAGATAAATATTAAACAAATAAAATGAATAGAAAATAAAATAATTTGAATAAAATATCAAATAGATTAAATTAATTAAATAATTGTTTTTATAGTATTTTTCCTTTTTCTTTGTTCAGTGTTTCATTTTCATATAAAAACTTTCTGACACATGAATAAATGGTACCTGATAAGTCGTGAAGGACCTTGTAAATAGCCATTTTTTGGTCACAGATCAATAAATACACACTTAATACTTAAACATCCAATGTCTAGGTAATTTAAGGTGTGAAATGGTTAAATAAATTTCACCTTGACAAAAGTTGCTTCCTATATAAAAACCAGTGCTTCTGATGGAACTACTATGTTCGTAACTCAAGGTAGGGCTTAGGGCTATTGTTAATCTGCTTGATAAGCAGTCTAATTCAAGTAGGAGGAAACAAATTAGAGATGCCCCTATTTATCATCATATGTGTGAATCGCAACCTACCAAGAGTAATGATTTCTGTTTCCCTATAGTCTTCCCATTCTTACTGGGTTCCTTTTTTGACTATGTTCCAGATTGGGATGATATAGTGAGGGAATACTGAAAAACATTTTCCCAAGCTTTAGATGAGATTTTTAGTTCCAAGATGACAAAGTGTCATTCAACATGCTTTATTAAAAGAGAAAGTCGTGTTCCTTCATAATCTGACCAAAAAAATATGCAAAATTATGGAATGTAATCTTTCCAAAATGTAATGTGAAGTAGTGGCTTTTCAAAAAAATCTGCATAAAGCATCTAAAAAGAATATGTTTAGGTAAGCAATAGGTAGAAATGTAGTGCCATAAACAATAAGAAAGTTTCACCTATGCAACAAATAATATTATCAATAAGTCAAGCTAAAACCCTGGCTGAGAGAAAGTTGCCTTATCAGTAAAATTGATGGAATTAATTTTTATGTAAACTGAATTATATGGGTCATGGTTAAAAACTACATACACAGACATCATCTCATCTTAAATTTTTACTAGAAATGAGATTTTTATAAAAATTATTATAGACCACTATCATGGGATAATAAAGGCCAAGATACAGAATAAAATAAGCAATTATCTTAAAACTATAATAAGGATCTGATTGAAAGAGATCCTGCAGTTGTGTCAGAAGAATGTTTGAAAATTGTAAAATGGAATTATATAAAAGAATGTGTGATTTTAGTTTTTACATATGTTCATATATTATTGTGAAATAAATTATATATCTACATTTTCTTCTAGAATATTGCTTAACTTTTTCTTAAATCTTTTTTTTTTTAACCCACTGCTCACATCCATGATATGCTGATCTGAGTGATTATCATTTCTTTCCAGAAACATTTAAATATCATTTTAGCTTTTCTCTGCTGTAACTTTTGCTTTTCACTGAAATGGAAGTTTGAGATGAAACTCTACTTGTCGCTTCTGTTGATGGAGTCTGTGTAAACTGGCAGAGAAAGCCCAATTCTTCTCTGCCACCCCTGAGCAGTGTGTGGCAGCTCTCAGTACTGCAGCTCTGAATGGGGTTTGTGCCCTACGGTGCTGCATTAGACTCCAAAACTTCACCAGACATTTCATTCCAGGTTCTTGTGTTGCAAATCCCAAGAATGAAATCAGTGACAACAAAAGGTTAGAGTGAAAGGAGGATTTATTCAAGTGTGAAGAATAGAAATACAACTCTTGCAAGGGCAAGAGGGGATCCCCACAGGGGTTGCCCCCAAGTGGGCAGGTCTAAGGGTTAATATAGCACTTAGGTCAACACTATTGGTTCAAATATGCTACTAATGGTTTGGAACGTTTGTTTAACTTTTAAGTCTGAACGTCCCCACAGGTCTGTACCATCTTGTATCTGTTGGTTTGGGAAATAGATTGCGGTCGACGGATGGTGGGCTCAGGATTCCAGCTGGGGTGCTGTGTGGAAAGGGCATCCTCACAGGTTCTGCCAGGGTCACCCTAGAGAGACAGGTCATTGTGCCCTGGCTCAGTTGTGCCACGGCTTACCACACATAAGTCTGGGGGCATGCATGGCAATCTCCATGCCAACCTTGCTCCAGCCACACGGTCCATGGTTCTGCAGCTCCAGGAAAAGGATTGGTTTCACCACTACATGCCTACCATCAGAACATCAGTTAAAACAATGTTACTAGCTTAGATCAAATCATCAAATCATATTATTATTCTGTTTAAAATACTACCAAGTAACCTACCTTACACACAATCAAAATACAAATTATTTACAAGACTTTCTTTATTCTCTGTCATCCAGCCAATTGTCTCTGAGATTAATTTTTCTACTAATTGTCAACCCAGTGAGCAAAAAAAATTGGCCATTTTGCAGTCTTTAAACATCCCAGACATACTCACATCTCAGGACCTTTGCATTGTAGTGTCTTTAACTAGAAATTTATACCAGATATTCACAATCCATTCAATAAATTCTCCAGATGTTTACTCAAACATCATCATGAAGTTTACTCAAACTTCATCCTCAGTGTAATCTAAACTGAACTCCCTAAGAAAATATGGCTATTAAACCTTCCAATTGCCCAAAACTACCTGTGACTTTTCCTTGACATTTTTTTTCTCTTTAGTACATTTCAACATCTCACATGGTACATTTTTTGCTTTTTGGTGTTGTTACTGTGGTTTTTCCCTCTCAACAACAATATTCTTGAGTACAGGGGCTTTCTCTCATTTTGATCATTGTTGGCATTCCAAGCAATCAGAACAATGCCTGGTTCACAATTACTAGTTCACTGCAGATTTGTTGAATGAAGATCAACACAAATATAAAATGTTTGGAATTTTAGGTAAATTTTTATGTCCTCATCTTAAAAATGTTTTAAATATCTGCACAATAAAATCTTTTAAGTATCAATTAAATGGCCAACTTTCTTGAAATTATTAACATGAAAAATGAACCAAAATTTGGTAATGGTAGAGTATATGTCACTATATTAAAATAGGAATTCAGGGGCTTTTGAAAAACAAATATAACTGCATTCATGGACTCCATTCAACAAAAATCTACAGGCAATCAGTTCATGATGATCACATTTATTATTTCTGAACACTTACAGAGATAGACATTGCTTCCATATAAACATTTAAATTAAAATATTATGCTTGGTTTAATAAAAGTGTTCAAATATATTTCTGTAAACACTTTTTATACCAAGACAAATGTGGATAATCTTTCACTCAAAAGTCGAATAAAAGAAGTGAGAAAGAATGGCTTTTTGACAAACAGGTGTTATTTCTAAACTCTATGAACGTTTTCTATTCAAAGCCTCAAGTTTTAATGCATAAAATATATGAAAATGATAATAACTTTGGCAGCCAAATACAAGGTGTAGAAAATCATTCAGATTACCTTAATATTAAACTGATATCTCAAGAATAAAATTGCACTTAGATTGTTTTATTTTGTTGTAAAAGATGTTTCTACATAGAGTAAAACCTTATTGGATATTTTATGCCTATCTTATACATAAAAATTGTATTTGTGAAGGAAAGTGTTCTATATTAACTCTAATTAAGCCAAGCCTATAGCATGAAATGGAATTTTAAATTGTTATTAGAAGAATTATATGTGCCTCTTTTACAAAATAATAATAATAATAATTGCATTTTAAAGTATAGGCTGGGGTGCAGCTGAGTGATAGAGTGCTTATCTATCACGTGTGAGGCCCGGGGTTCAATCTCCAGTAGGATAAAAATAAATAAATAGGAATATAAGCAATGAGATTTATTAAGTGCTTAAATGCATGGGTAACTTCAAAGATGAAAATGTAATGAAGAAAGTGAGTCATCATTTAAATACTAATATTTAATAGAGCAATTAAATTTATTATTATATTAGTTTTCCAGGCTTTCAATAGTATTTTATTGAAAAGAGAAAAAGATATAAAAATATAAATTATTTTTTGAAAAGTTATATTTATCATACATTTTAACATAAATTCCAGAAAATACAGGCATTTTCAATTTTAGAAATGGATTTAATGAAAAAGAAAAACTGCATGAGAAACCAAAATTATAATCAAAGCTTCTATTAATTGATGCAAACTACAGTTATGTAGACGTTTTTGCAGAAATGAAATCCCCTAAACAAAGATGTTGAAAATCAAGTTCGCACATGCATTTTTAACAATGCTATCCACACTGATGGGGCTTGGTCACAGTTGGGGAGCCTATGTGCATGGCCAGTCAGTGTTATATGGGAACCCTGTATTTTACACTCTGTTTGAGAACCTATAGCTGTCTTAAAATAAAGTCTAATTAAAGAAAAATCCATAGCTAAGAATAATGACAAAGAGAAAGATACAATTTAGTGGTAAATGCTGTATTTTGTTTGTTTGTTTAAGCAAGAAGAGTTTCTCTTTTGTTGAATATTTGTTCTAATTTAGAATTACTAATCTTTATTAATGTTGATGAGTTATCAAACAGGTTTCTAGTAAGTGTTGCTTTTAGATATGAACTTTATAAACACTGCACACTTCTTCTTTGGGTTCTTGAGCTTAATCCATTCAAAATTTTACATAGATGAGTAATTTCACTATTTTCTAATGCTTGGAAGATTTGAAGAGTAATTTGGCAAATGACAAGCTATATTAAGATATGTTGCCAGCTAAGTATTAGACAAAATTTTAATTATTCTACAGAATACATACTTGGAAAATTAAATTATGTAATGAGTTGTGGATTCAGAGGTGATGCCGATAGCACAACAGGTTTATAAAGTTTAAGCTTAAAAATTATAAAGTAAATTAGAACCCCTGTGACCACTGTTTTCTCCATATAATATTTCTATGAATAAAGTGAATGCAGTTAAAAAAAGGTACCCAGTGTTGGAATTTGCAGATGTCTGACATTTTTACACTACTTATCTATGAATCAAAACAAAGAATTTTGAATTTTTCACTACATTATAGTCATTTTTTACGTTTTTCTCAAATGAAATGAAAATTTGTCATTTCCTAATTTTAGAACAAAACACAATGTAGGGCTATAAAAATGTCCTTTTTCACTTACAAAATTAATCAAAAGAAAATGTTAATTCATTGGTATTGTTGCTTGGAAAATCTATTTTTTTCAATATGTATTATTACCTAGAATTTTTAAAGTATTATATATGCTATATGGTTCTTAATTCTGGATTTCTATGATTTTAATATTCTACTGTATATTCTCATTTTCAAAAGCCCAACAGAATTACAATGTTTTACAATGTTTAGGAACTGGAAATTGATACTAAATGGACATACTATATTTTTTCATTATATAATACAAAGAATGTAGAGAGAAAAAATTTTTGAGAGACAAAAACATTGTCTCTCAAATATTTATTCAAATTTTAAGTTCCAGGTTTTTCTCCCTGGAACCAATGATAGTTCATAATTTCCTTCACTTTTCCCTTCTGAATTATGAACTTCTTCAAGGGCATCTTATATGTCATCACTGAATGGCCAGTGGTTAATCCAGAATCTGACAGATTAACTCTTAATTAAATACTAACTAAATAAAATTACATAACTTAGGATTTTTTTAAATATATTTTCATCTTAATAATAAATGTAACTGAAGATAGATCAGAAATATTCAGAAATTCTAAACAGCAAGATGTAGAAAGTATTAAAAATGAAAAGTTATAAATATCAAATATCAGTTTACTCTAGAATATTGTAGTGATAAATTCAGGAAAGCTTTAAAACCATAGAAATTTAAAAGATTTGGTTGACTTGTTAAAAGACTATCAGCTGGTGGTTTATCACAGTGGTAGAGTGGTTTTCTAGCATGCATAATATTTTGGGCTCAACCCTCAGTACTAAAATAAAAATAAGAGTATGTACTCTTAAATTTTTAAAATACATGACACCAATTCCCATAGGTGGAGTTTGAAAATAATTATAAATGGCAAGAGTAAATGACTTGAAGATATTTATTTTGTCTTTTAATTGCTGTACAAAAATGAACTTTCCAGGCTAATCTTCTGATTAAGTTTTCCAAAAGATGAGGCCAAAGCTACATTATTTCAAAGTAAGTACAAAATAAAGGCACAAGAGGAAATGTGCCAATATTAATTAGAACTTGCTATTATTCAAATGCACCTTACAACTCAAGTGTAGTGGATAAAGGTGAAGATGGTGAAATAGGTATCTCTCAGAGTTAAACTCTCTACAGACACACTGAAACATGAAGCAAAAATTGCCAGAATTCAATTTGTTAGAACTCTAAAATACAGTATATGGTTTACAGATAATGTTGAATCTGAAACTTGAGGAAAAACTTTCAGCTTTGTTACGTGCATTTATACACTCCCATCCCTGGGGCAGCAGCTGTCTTGAAGATGCCAACTGATGATCTCAAAGTGGGACCATAATTATGAGCTTTGGAGAGAACAAAGCAGATCACATTATCAAAGACTTGTTTGTTGGTTTTAATATGTCTAGAAGCTAACTGCAAGGATGATGCAAGATGCTTCATTTGTTTCACTTAGAGCAGAACAGAATAGAAGAACAGCTAGAGGAGAGTATTCCTTGAATACACTGTAAGGCAAAGAAACAACTCATTGTTCCTAGGGTGAAAACTTAGAGTTGAAGCAAAAAAAGAGGAACCCAAAACTGACTACAAGGAAAGTTTGGGGAGAGTGTTTCTCTGGAATTTAGAGTATTTCATGTGTGTGTGTGTATTTAGAAAAACAATGCATTCATAGGTGCATAGAGCAGGACACAAATTCAGAAAAGAGCATAAGCTTTTAAGCTTAGCTTGTATAAGAAAGCAAGCTTTGGAGTGCCTCCCACCATAAACACACACACACACACACACACACACACACACACAAAAGCAGTCATCTGCCAAAATTTGGAGAAGTTTTTCATTACACTCTTTCTTATATTCTTGTATAGTCTCTAATTTTTCTTTACATTTTTATTTTGATGTCAGATATCCAAAGAAATCTTTGTAAAAATACTAGCTGACCATAATTTACAGAAGGAAGATGCCCCTCAAAAATAAACACTAAAACTAAAACAAACAAATAAAACCAAACTTAACAAATCACTAAACAATATAAAACTAAACTCAGAGCAAGAGAGAACAGAAAAAAAAAGTCTGAAGTTGGGCAATTTGATTTTCAGATTCATTACATTACAATATCAAATTATCTTATTTTCACCAAAACCAAAAGGCACACGAAGAGACAAGAGAGTAGAACTGACCCATTAAAATGAGCTATTAATAAAAACTGTTCTTGAGGAAGCACAGACATTGGACTTAATAAAGATTCTAAATCAACCGTACTAGATATGATCAATGAGCTAATGAAAACCATGAAGAAAGAAGTAAAGGAAAATCAGCAGTATCACATCTCAACACAGAGAATACCACTGAAGTGATGGAAATTATAAAAAAGGAACCAAATAGAAATTCTACAGCTGCAAAATGCAATAACTGAAATAATACAAAATAAATCACTAGAGGAGATCAACAGCAAATTTAAGTGAACAAAATAGGTGGCCCTGAGGATACGATTATTGAAATTATCCAGTCAGAGAAGCAGAAAGAAAAGCATTGAAAACAATATATGAACAGAGCCTATGAGACACAGGGGACACCATCAATCCTACCAACATATTCACTAGAGTGGCTACAATAATAACAATAATTAACAATAAAAATAACAAGATGGACAAGGGATATGGAGACGTTTGGACCCTCAGCATTTATGGCAGGGGGAAAAAATGGTACAATGCTGAGAAAACAAATTTTGTGGTTCCTCAAGTTTTAAATATAGAATTTCCATAGTCCCTAGCATTTTGTCCTTTTCACATGCTCCAAATAAGTTAAATAGACATTTAATCAAGAGATTGCTCACAAATATTCACAGCAACATTATTCACAATAGCCAAAATTTACAAACAATCCAAACAGATATCCATCAGTAGGAAAATGAATAAACAAAATGTAAAACACTCACAGAATGAAATGTCAATAACTACACAAAGGAATAAAGTACTAATGCATACTATAACATCGATGAACTTTAAAAATTTTTGTACAAAATGAAAGAAGGCAGACTCAAAATGTCACATTCTATATGATTCTGTTTATATAAAATATGCAGAGGAGGTAGGTCCATACAGACAACAAATACCCGTTATTAGGTGCTAGGAGAATGTGGGAATGGTGAGTGATTACTTAATGGATGTGAGATTTTCTTTTGAAGTGATGAAGTAATTGAAACAAGTAGTCATTGTACAATATTATTAATACCAGTGATTTAAAATTTTAGAATGCTTAATTTTATGTTGCATAAGTTTTACTTCCATTTAAAAACATCCTATTCAGTATTCATTGAATGATTGCATCATTCTCATTGACTAATTCATATTGTAAGGTAATAGTCTGACTCAGTGGCTTGAAAATTTTAAAAAATATTTTATAGATTCTATTTCTGGCTCTCCCATTGATGCATTTTGTAAACTGATATTGGCAGAATTTTTTCAAAGTTTCTCAACCTGAATGGTTGCCATATTATCTAGTGAAGCTGTGTACTTCCAAAGGCCTGGAAGTGAAAATAAGTGACCCTGGTACATATCTGTCACTCTTTCTAGGATCTTTGGGACTCAGCTGGTGTCACAAATCCACATCCCATTGCAAGAGAACAAGAGTTGGTTAATCCTAGCTCATTCAAGACTTGGCTGATGGTTGTTTCTTTAGATCCTCTCTCTAGGACATATTGCACTAAGAATCTACACTGACATACATTCATAGAACATGCTGGGATTAATATCTTTATTCATACTAATTAACTGATCTGTGTGTTCCAAAATTCTGGAAAACAACTTCAAGGCTAATCAGAATTAATAATTTACTAAAAGACATAATTTAGGATAATCTCCAGTGAAAATGTTCAGAATTCTATCAGTGAAATTTGTCATTATTGATATTTTTCAATACACTGGATTACTGTTCACTTAAATATGACAAAAGTGCTAAATGTTTACCTAGTATTCAGCCTAACACTTTCAAGAATAATAAATAAAAACTCAATATTTTGAAACTTGGGGCTAACTCAGCAAAAATTAATAAAACCTGGTTCATGTAAGCATTGTATTTTGAGTAGGACTGAAATAACTAACAAAGGATGAGCTGATGTGAAAATTAAGCAAACAAAAAAACTAGGAATTTAAAGTTACACAAGTGGATGTTAGAGAAGAGCATAGTAAGGTTTCTAATTGACTTTTAGTTGTAAAAACTAATTACTCAGCTCAAATTAAGGGATATGACTATTCTAATACAGACTGGTCATCAATTGGCCATTGGCTTCATAATTTGTATCAAATGAGTAGAAAAACCTAAAATGATACAGTTAATTATTGCATAATAGTTCAATGTCAAGAAGATCTTCGTTATCATTATAATTGGAGTGTTATCATGTACAATGATGAAATTTGCCCTAAGCTTCCTTTTTGATTGATATACCCAAATTAATAGTTAAATGTTTTAATTGTGAATGGGATGGGAATGTAAAAGTAGGGAGCTTGCAGCTGGGTGGAAGCAATTCTATTTCTAGTGATTGATATTGCTGGCCAAATTATTGAAAATTGTTTCTTTTTCAAAAATGCTATTTTAATATTTTATTATGAGAATGTTTATATCTATAAAGGATTGATACACAAGAATGTAGTATGTAATGAATTATACATCTTCTCAAAAGTTTCAAAGCAGTTATTACTACCTGATATTACATAACATGCCTATTTATTTACTTTATTGTCTGTCTCATCCTCATTAAATGGAAAATTTGCTTGTCTGATGAACTGCTTAGAAAGGTTCGTCGTGCATAAATAGCACACTTAAGGATTAGTAGAGTTAGTGAATAAATGAATACATGTGACCAGATGGTAGAGCATTTAGAGAAGGTAATCATGAAGAGAGGCCCTTTTTGTGTGTACTGTCTCATCCATAATGCAACTAAATGTGCTTTGAGGCCTCATCTGGTCTTGCCCAAGTCTTTAACTGAAGGACTAAGACTGAGGCCCACAGTGGCTTAATCTCATCCCTATTAGATACTGACCAACTTGCAGCCAGTAGGTGAAAAACAGAAGATACATCCCTCTACAAATGATGAGGTCAAAATTATAAAAATCAGGCCGGGCGTGGTGGCTCACGCTTGTAATCCCAGCACTTAGGGAGGCTGAGACAGGAGAATCGCGAGTTCAAAGCCAGCCTCAGCAATGGCGAGGCACTAAGCAACTCAGTGAGACCCTGTCTCTACATAAAACACAAAATAGGGCTGGGGATGTGGCTTAGGGGTCGAGTGCCCCTGAGTTCAATCCCCGGTACCAAAAAAAAAAAAAAAAAAATTATAAAAATCATTTCAAATCAATGTCCTTAATTGGGGTTAATTTCAAATTAGAAATGAAGGTGTGTAGTTAAAACAAAAAGGATGGCAAGAGCTGAGATGCTTATCAAAGTCAATGAAGTCTAACAAATTTGGAGTGGAACTACTTTTGCTCTGTTGTAGTAGTCCACATACTAGTATACAGAGACCAATTCATGGATATTT
>CM053404.1:99026593-99055023 GCA_028644305.1 Xerus rutilus | reverse complement strand
AAAAAAAAAAAAAAAAGAAGCCATCTGCTTCAGCAACAGGGTGAAGGTCTGGACCACTGATGGTCTTGGATGCAGTGGAGAGGCTGTTTCACAGTGTGCTGTGTCAAAGTAAAAGTTTGTCCCCAGATGCTATCTGGCGTCCCCTGGTGCAGGAAGTTCTGCCCTGGTAGATGGAGATCCACAAAGAACAGTAGCCAGGGATCCCGCGTGAGAGATGTTTGTCCACAGGAGCAACTGCTAGGGGTCCAGCGTGGCTGGGTGTGCGCTGGAGCCAGGTATGCCATGTAGAAGCAGACCTCGCCCACCCAGGGAGAATCCTGGGCTCGAACCCTGGGCTGGGGCCCCAGGCCGCACTGTGTTCCACCACTGGCCGCTGAAGTCACACTGCTTGTGGCAATTGCTACTGCCTGGTGGCCCTGAGTACAGGTGCAAGTGAAATTCTTGCAGGGAATGATGAGCTGTTAGATAATATCAAGAAGCTGGCTTGGAGACGGTATTTCTACTACTTCAAGCTCCAGTCCTGTAGAGACTAGCACCAGGAGTCCGTCTAGGCCACCATCTTGGAACCAAATTTGATATGGCCAAATTCTTTGTCTTATACTATTTTGAATTAAAAGTAGAATTCCAGTGAACATATGCTTGTGTTGAATGTGAAAAGGATTGGAAAAAATACAGATGACAAGAAACCCTACAAACACCAAAGATAAACAAAAACAAACAAGCAAAAACAAAAAAGAAAAGAAAAGGGAAAAGAAAGAAAGATTGGGATGGGTAAAGGGATGAAAGAAGGCCTGTGAAAATAAAACTGAATTGGAAGGTTTAATTCTTCAGTAATTAAGTACTTACCTATTTATATCTTATGTTTCTCACAATGTATGAAAGCAGCCACAATTTTTTTAAATGTTTATTTTTTAGTTGTAGGTGACAGAATATCTTTATTTTATTTTTATGTGGTGCTGAGGATCGAACCCAGTGCCTTATGCGTGCTAGGCGAGCACGCTACCACTGCGCCATAATCCCAGCCCCGCAGCCACAATTTAAGTAGAAAGTAAATGATAGAGAAAATAGAGTGCAAGAAAAGTAAACCTAATCTTGTTATATTTTTATAAAACAATATATAAATAACTATAGCAATACTACTATATATATATACTATCACTTTATATGGTAGTACTATATATATAACACATATAATATATTACCATTGCTATATATGTAGTTATTTATATATGGTTATATATGTGTGCATATATATATATTTAGTTATATATATGGCTATACATGTCTGACTAGATGTAAATAGTTATATATGGCTAAATATATATATATATGTATATATATAGCAATACTACTTTTTAAATATAATTATGTGATTAACAATTCTTGTCATTGAGCTATAATTGTCTTTGCTAGTCAATACATTAATCTTAATTTCTTTCAAAATGCTAAACAAACACTATTTATTAATAAATTATATAAAATGAACAATCTCATAAATTATTCAGAAATAATTTTTCTGTAATCAACGAATATCATATTCATAGCAATGAAATTATCTGCCATACAACAGGTATATCTGAAGAACCACTCAAATAACTTGTGATTTCTCGCAGAATGTAATGCAATTCTTTGAAATTGAGTTTGTAGAGCCATGATACAGAGGTTATTAATAACTACATTGAAGAATTGAGGTAAATTTTTATGACCCTTAGAAATAAAATTCCAATTATAAGGAAATTTACCTTCTTAATGAGTTGAACTTCAAGCAAACATTAAAGTTAATTTCTATATGAGATAGTATGATGCTTGCCACTAAACACAGAAGTTAATAAATAAGTGGCATGATATTTTTTTTACAGATGCAAAGAATAATCCCAAACATAGTGATAAATGTTACAAATAACTTGCAAAAAACAGGGTTTAATTGATGTGAACCCCTGGGTGTAAATGCATTGCAGTTTGTTTTATATTTTGACAAATGTATAATGATTGAAAAGCTATGGCATTTAAGTACATGAGGAGTTTTAAGTATTTTTCTGTTGATGCTACTAATCCAGTTTCATTGTCTTAAATTATTTTTATCATAAAGTGCTAAGCAGGTACTCAGTTTGAATGAGGTACCATTTCATCTCCTCACCCATGGCTAGGAGTCCAATGTCTGATTCATCTTTTGCTATCAATAGTAGGATTTTACTTGTGTCAATTTATCTTGTATCCCTAAGGTATTGAACAAATATGGCCTTATGTTCCCCTTAGCTTGACTAAACTTTAGATAGGCTTGTTTCTGAAGATAGGCCCCTGACTTCCCTTTCCTTAGATTACATACTTCAGAAAACCTGCTCTTGCAAATTATTTCTCTGTTCTTTGTGTTGTAAATTTTCTCCCACCCTTTTGTCAGTTTTACATCCCAGGAATGCCTTGCTCAGGAACATGGTGTCTTCCATTTGAAATGTCATTATCAAGAAAACAGTGCCCCTAACTCTCAGTCTCTGTGAAGGAAACAAGTCAAACTTTGATCAGTGTCTATTAGTCAAATAGCAAATAAAAATTGTCTAATTCCACTGACAAACTTTCCCCTTTAAGTTTCTTCAGCAGCTTTCTGGTAGTTTACTCTGGTGCTTGAAAAACCTTCCACCTTTTGTTTCTGAGGAGTGAAACTCAGGCATATGGAAGCTTCTCTCTTCTACTACAGTGACTGATCATTTTCCACAAGTGTCCAGTGAAATTTTTCTTTGATAATACTTTATTTTATATTACGTTTACCTACAGGATCATTTTTGAAACTTCAAAAACAAGCAAGTTGTGCATTTAAGATACAGTTAACATGCAAAATATGTGGCAGTCCTGGAAAAAAAATGCCATAGAAAATTATTATTGAATTGTTTTACGTCTTGTTTGGATTTACAAATTTCTTTTTCTTCTTTCCTTTAAAAAAATACATTCTTTTGTTCTTTTCTCATTCAGAAGGGAAGAAGAAAAAATATGACATTAAGATGTGCTTTGGTAGGAGGCGGAATGGAGGAAAGTGCTATTGTGAGTAGAATGATCTCAGAAGGATATGTTAGAAAGTCTGGCTTACTTGTATTTCTTTTTAAAATTCAAAGAAATCTTAATTAGGAATGTAGAGCTGAAAGTCATATAACCAGAAAAAGCATGTCAGACATTATCTTGCAGATTGAGGAAAGTATAACATCTACAAGAGATAATCTGCTGGCTTCCCTGCACTCATATCCTTAATAAAATGTTTCAACAAGAAGCTTCTTTATCTATGACTAATTCCATTAATTGATAATGTGAAAATAAATGAATAAAGCACTGTATGTAGATATGGTTGATAAAGCACAGTAGCATATATGTCAATAATAACAACCATGATAATGTTGTGGTAATACTAAAGAAATCATCTTCTACCAAGTTTTGCATTGTATTGTCTTGTTAGCCCTTTAATATGCAACATTTCTTATGAATCTAGCTTTGATTTTCAAGATAAGCAGTATGTAGAGTTTTCTGAGTAAACATCTCTGCCTGATCTTCAGAATGTTATATTACTGTTACATTGTTGGGAACTTCTGGGAAACTAAGGCAATGTGAAGACCCACACTTCAAACTTGATTCTTGCAATCAAGTCAGAAAAATTCCAGAAATGTCTCTTAGAGTAGTAGCAGGAATAAGTTAATTGAAGGCACAAGAAAAGGTAAAGAGGACACTCTGAAGGAAGAGAATGAGTCTTCTCAGAGCAGAGGGGGGACAGTGTACCTCTCCTGAACTCTAGTTTTATTTGGGATCCCAGAGAACTTTCCAGAGAGTCCCACCCCAGTCCACCTCTTGATGTTTGATGGACAGCAAGATAGCATAAGACTTTCACCAACTGTCATGGCAAATTTAAGTCACCTTCGCCAATGCTGACCAGAACTAATTGGATTCTTACAGATTATATGGATAGGAGGAATTGTCCTTATCTCTCCAAGTTTCAGGATCTGGTCACCAAAGTCTCCTAGTTTCCGCCCATCAACATTATCTCCAACCTACATTTCTCTTGCAGATCACAGGTAGTTTATGAGGAATGTGAAGTTTCTATTTAGGCTAGGCAAGGCTGCGGGTAAATTTCTTCTTGGAAAAAGCAGTGTATTTCTGCCAATAATCTGGAGAAAATAAATTAGATTTTCTCAAAAAAGTAAAACATTTACAAAATAATTATAGTTGTAATAGATATAATAAGGTAAAATATTCCTCATGTTTGTCTTTTTTGATTTTAAACTGTAGTTTATTATGTTTTAAAAGTTATTTTACAATGAAATGTATACTTTTCTTTTTGTATACAGTTCTATGAATTTGAACACATACATTAATTTATGTAAGTACTATATAATCAGATGCCTTCCAGTTCAATCACTTTAAAATATTTTTTATGTTATAAAAGTTATATCCTCTGCTCACCCTTAGCCTCTGGCAGCTACCAATATCAAACATCATATTGTTGTCTAATGTGGTAGCTTTGTCTTTTCAAGAAAAGCATGTAAACGGAAGTATAAGACATGACATCATTTGTGACTAGCCCTTTCATTCAACATCATTCTCTAAGATACTTCCAAGTTACTGCCTATGAAAATAGTTCATTCTTCTTTATTGGTGATTAACATCCAATTGTTTAAGCACAGTTTCTTTATTCTTTTAACTATTGAAGACCATGTGACTTGTCTCCAGCTTTGGTAAGTACAAACATGCCACTATAAACAATCATGAAATAATTTTTGTATGTATTAAAATTTTTATTCCCATAGTGAAAATACCAACAAATGGGCTTGGTGGGTCATTTGGCAGGTGTATTTTTTTTTTTTAGAATCAAAAGCTCATATGTTTTATTATTATTATTTATTTATTTATTCTAATTAGGTTTACACAACAGCAAAATGCATTTTGATTCATTGTACACAAATGGAGCACAACTTTTTACTTCTCTGGTTATAGACAATATAGAGTTACATTACATGTGCAGTCATACATGAACCTAGAGCATTGTTGTCCGTCACATTTCACCATCTTTCTTGCCCCCATGTCCCATCCCCTTCCATCCCTCCCCTTTGACCAAAGTTTCTCCATTCTTCCCATGGCCCCTCCATATTATGAATCCGCATCCACTTAAAGAGAAAACATTCGGCTTTTAATTTTTTGGGATTGGTTTACTTTGCTTAGCATGATATTCTCCATCTTCATCCATTTACCTGCATATCATAATTTTATTCTCTTTTATTGCTGAGTAATATTCCATTGCGTATTTATACCACTGTTTCTTTATCCATTCATCTATTGAAGGACATCTGGGTTGGTTCCACAGTTTAGCCATTGTGAATTGAGCTGGCAGGTGTATTTTTTAATTCATGAAGAACTAACAAACTCTTTTCCAGAAAGCTATATAATTTGCTTTCTCAGCAACAAATGTGCAAGGTTAACAGTTGCATCATATCATAAACTATGTGATTTTTAAAATCCCAAGTAGTTCGTTGCTTTTAAATTGGAATTGTTTACATATGAATGTACCATTAAGGACAACAATTTTATTATATTAAAATACATGGATTATATGATAAAGAACAATTCATACGATTCTAGCCATTAAAAATATTATATTTTTTTGTGATTGAAACATTGGATGGGATTAAAACTTATATTTGATAAACAATCATCTTCCAGAATGATAAAATATATAGTTGACATTGTAGAAAACAATTTGTATATATAATCCTGCTCTCTACAATGTAACATACAGAAAATGTAACCTAGTTTATGTATAGTGGCCTAAATAATAGAAATGGCTTACCCAGTATTATAGTAATCATTAAATGTAAAGAAGACAACCCAGAAAGCATTTATTCTAGTTACATTCTCTTGCTAGTACACTAAACAGAAATAACTTGCAATTTCTTATTTAATTGTCATGCATATCAATTTTTGGTACTGTTTTCATTTGCTTATTTTTGATACTAGCTTTGATTTATTTCTTTAATTTTTGTGGGAGAATAAAAATGAAAATACTGTTGTTGTACTGTACAATTTACTGGCTAATACTCAGGTCATCCCAAAAGTTGGTAATATTGATGTAACAAGATAGTTTAAAATGAATAAACCATACCATACAAACCAAAATAAATGATCAGTGACCAGTAAGAAAAATAAATAAAATATAGTAAATTAAATGAAAAAATATTTTAAAATATTGGAAAACAAACTCCAAATTTCTCCCATATACACAATTTAAATCAAGAAAGAGGAAAGAGAAAATGAGATGAAAATAAAGCAATAAACAAATGAGCATAAACATGTACAAGCCTATCATGATAAAACTGGTAGATATTACAGATTAAAATTTAAAGCAGCTAGAGAGATGGAAGACAATATTCTCACAAGATGAACAATAAGAGTAAAAACCAAATTTGCAGCAGAAATGATGAGAGTCAGGGAAAACAAAACTGAAAGTAGACTGTGTAGCCAACAACTCTAAGTTTTATAATAAGTAGAAATATTTTTTAAAACTCAGTCAAAATTAAGTATACAAAATTCTGAGGAAATATATCACCAGCCTATAGACATGACGGGAAGCAATGAGTTTTTACAGAATATGATCCTACATGGAAGCATAAAAATATAGTTAGAAAGAAATACTGGAATGAAAAAATGCTACAACCCGCACAGCACAAAACAGTTCTCCAAATGCAAGCGATGAGCAAATTGGAAAAAAAAAAAAATAGGGAGAATAAGAAATAAAGACAAAAGGAAATAGTGGAAAGAGGAATCCTGTGGGGAGCCAGCCATGATAGGAACTGACTGAACCAAGAGCAGGGCTCCGTGCATGTATTTTATCGGTTTAAACGTCAAAAGGATTTATTGTGAGAAAACTTCAAGGTAAACAAAAGCGAGGTTGTGAGCAGAAACAGATGAATTGGAACTTACCAGCTTGTACGATATTTTCTCTACCTCTGGGCAGCTGGTCCCTCAAGGCTATTGAGAGCTCCCACATTTCCACTAGCTGGGGACAGCAGGCGTTTGAACCCAAAGCTACTGAACCCATGAATTCCATGCCAAGCATTGACTCTACCCCATTAACAGTGGCAACCTCTGAATGGGCCACTCTAGCACCAAAAGAGTCCCTGAAGCATCATCTCACTCTCCAGGGCGAGGGAGTTCAAAGCAATGATTCATTTCCCGCTCCAGACAGAAAAAAATTGTATAAAACAAATATGGAGTTACAAGATAATAATTAAAATATCTTAACTGCAAAATATCTGTAAAAACAAAAGACAACTAAAAAAAGACAAATATTATAAATCCTATCAGTGTTAGAAATGATTAAATCATGAATATATAAAATGATAAGAGGGCAAGTTGTAATCTCAATAGTAGCTGCTGAAAGAAATAGAAATAATTAAGATGTAAATAAAGTGAAAAATGGAAGAGCAAATTATAATCAATCCAAAAGAAGTTGAGGAAAGCAGAGGAAGAAATGTGGTCAATTAGGAAATACAAAAATGGAGGATATAGTACCAATTATAACAAACACAGTAAATAGAAATATTGAATACAACAGGAAAAGGCAAAAACAAGCATATTTGTTTTAAACACAACAACATAGAAAAAAACAAAAGGAAAAGGATGAATAAAGATTAACCACACAAAGTATAAATCAAATGTAAGTTGATGCAAATGTATTAATATCACAAAATTGATCTTTGAATAAAGAACACTACTGGACATAAAGGGATATCATGGACTTGAATTTATGTGCATGTAATAGCATAACTTCAAAATATATATAGTTTATATACATAAATTAATGAAACAAGTGAAATCTTTATATTGATATTTGAATGCAGCAACCAATATGATCTCATCAAAACTATAGAAGGTATGAAAAAATTTAATTTGACCTCATTGAAGTATACATAACATTGTACCCAGTAACATCTAAATTCACATTTTTTGAAGTGTACATACAATATTGGCCATAATCAACTCCATATGATGGAGACTAGAATCCAAATATAATTGAGAACCACTTCCTCAACAAATTCCAAAATATTGAAATCATTCATTTTGTTTTTTGACCAGTGGATGAATACTTTTAAAAAGCAATGGCAAAACAATCCTTTTTAAATGCCTAAATAACTATAAATTCATCACTGTGTTTCAATTCATATCTGTAGAAGGAAAACATATCAGAAGAAATTATAGAATGTTTTGAACTGAATTATATTAGGAGAATTCTTTCTAAAATGTTTGAATTGCAGCTAAAGGGAGGAATAGAGGGAAAATTGTAGCCATAAATACATTATGAAAAAAAAAAGAAAGTTTGAAAAAATCACTACTATCAAACAATTAAATCAAAGCCAATTATATGAAAAATAATATAGTAAAGGGAAAATTCAATGTAAAAGAAAATATACATACAATAGAAACTGACAGTCCTCCAAGTTGTTTTTTATAAAAGATGAATTTACCAAATTCTAATCAGAAATGATCAAAAAAGATATAAATCTCAAATTATTAATATTGGGAATTAAAAAGAAGACTTCAATGATTTTGTTGGTATAACAATTTTATACTGACATTTGACAATTCAAATGAAATGAACAATATTAAAAAATACCAAATACAACATTAAAATGCATAAAATTCTGAATGATAATCTAGAACAAAAATTTTATCATGTATTAATGTTTTGCAGAGAAAAACTTTATTGACTCAGGGAATTACTCTAAGTTTTTAATCTTATATAGAATCATAATTCAATTTTTATCAAAATCATCCAAAGAATAGAAAATTTAAAAAAAATCTCTTCCCAAATTCTTTTGAGGCCGGCATGAATATGATCCTACAACAGTACTGAATTATTTTCTTTAACTGTATTGAAATAGAGCAATTGACAGGTTGACTTTAGTGCAAAGATACTGCTTCAGGTTCCTGTGTGTTACTGTCTTGCTATGACTGAAAGCAGGTTATTCTGCCTTGCAAAGTATTTGCCTCATTAATATGACTTCACATATGACTAATATGAATATTTATACTTATATTAATACCAATATTTATCTTAATATTATATATGTAGATAAATGTATAAATTTTGTTTTCAGATAAGCATTTATAAATATAGATATGTCTATATCTATGTAAAGACAGAGACTCCTTTACACACAGAAGACTTGGCATATACTAAGTGCTCTGTGTATTATAGCAGTATTAATAATAATGTATTTGGTAAGTACGCTTATTAATAATAGTAATTACCATTT
Source organism: Xerus rutilus (assembly GCA_028644305.1). Lineage (NCBI taxonomy): Eukaryota > Metazoa > Chordata > Mammalia > Rodentia > Sciuridae > Xerus > Xerus rutilus. Next base: position 99,045,739 of record CM053404.1, on the reverse strand, counting down.
TCATTTTGTCAAATACATCTTGACTCAAGAAAAATGTGCCTTTTAATTGTCCTTAAAAGCACTTCTGCATTTACTTCACATGTTTAAACATATTGATAAGATTTATGAATACATATTTTTTGGTAAATATTTCAATATTTTATTTGGAGAACCATTTAAGTGTTCTACATTCCATATGTTAATATGTTGAATTTAATTATATCCTCTTATTCAATTTTTAATAACCACTACAGCAAAATTAGTAGCACATTACATTTTTTATATAATTAAATAAAAATTCAGGAGATTCTGATTATGTGTTCTGTCTAACCATCTTTTTTATCCCTCCAGAAGGTTCTGTGGCAGCTATTAATAATTTCTCTGAGAACAAGAAATGCCAAGTAGTGAGTTTTTCTAAACATGGGATTCATTGATTGATAGAACTTGGCTCAATGAATGTTGTCATATAGACTATGGAGATATCTGCATATAAAATAGAGATGTGCTATGACAAAAACAACTCCATTTGTATAAGTTTTGCAAGCATTTATGCTTCTTGGTGCCTTCGTCTCTAAATTTGGACCTGAGTTATTTCTATTCTGATAGGGGACAACCTATAGAACAATTTTGGAGGTCCTCAATCTGTTTCCCTGCTTCTCCTGTTCCTCCTTCCCCTTTAGAGTAAAGCTTCCTAAAGGGCAAAACCTCTGAATTTCAAGTCTGTAGTCACCATCTAATCCTTGCTATGTCCTAGACTCATATTAGGAACAACATTAAACTTCTGATCCATAAATTACAGTCAACTATATCAATTTCAGATGAGACTATTCATAGTTAAGAATGATCAAGTCCTATTTGGTGATAGAGGAGGGGATGGAAAAACAACAAACAAACAAACAAAAACAAGACCAAAAATCTACCATGAGGACTTAGTGCTGGAAGTAATGCCTACTCATCCTCCATATGATGTGTAAAAGGCCTGGGGCCTAATATGGGTAATAAATCTTATAAAAGGAACTTAAAGAAATACAATTAGAGGGCCTGGGATTGTGGCTCAGTGGTAAAACGCTTGCCTCACATGCGTGAGGCACTGGGTTCAATCCTCAGCACCACATAAAAATAAATAAAATAAAGACATTGTGTCCATCTACAACTAAAAAAATTATTTAAAAAATACAACTAAACCTGGCAGACAGGGCCAAGTACAAGTAGAAGATGTTAATAAGAAAAAAATCCATTTCCTGACTTGATAATGGTCTAGTAAAAGATAGTCTTCTAAAAGTAAATGCTATGGTAATTCAAGAAGAAACATAATGTCTGGAAAGTTCCTGGAGTTTCTTGGCTACTTGGGCTAGTGTTACACTAATTCACAAAGTAACTTATTTTATTTTATTTTTTTTGGTACTGGGGATTGAACTCAGGGGTACTCTATCACTGAGCCACAGCCCCAGCCCTATTTTGTGTTTTTATGTAGAGACAGGGTCTCATTGAGTTGCTTAGTGCCCCGCTATTGCTGAGGCTGGCTTTGAACTCGGGATTCTCCTGTCTTATCTTCCCTAAGTGCTGGGATTACAGGCTTGAGCCACCATGCCTGGCTACACAAAGTAACTTATTTAAAACCATCGGTCACTCAAAAAACTACAGAGGTAGGTGGAAGCTATGGCCAGATGACCAGAGAATGCAAAGTATACTCTGTTAAAGAATTAAGACATTTGGAAAAATGGTCAGAAAAGTCTGGTAAATCATTATTGCCATATGAAAGAATTAACAGGAAACTATTTTTATTACTTGCAGATACTGCTGAGTAGAAAGGATTTGGTTAGTGATGGGTTTCCACAGGCCTGCAAACTTTTATAAGTAGAAACTTCTATGTGCTGTGATAGCTATCTTACTACAGTGAATAAAGGAGCAGGAATGGGCAAATACACTCGGAGAATTGGAATTGTCCTATCCGCTCATTGACTATGAAATGGATGAATTATTAACAATCAGGCCTAGGCTGGCCACTTGATAACTAATGGATTGCCTTTGATTTAATGTCATTTATGCAAATGATGCTTGATGATGGCCCAGCTCAGGTAAATGATGTATACAATGGAACCTACATGTTACATTTTATAATGTTATTTCAGCAAGACAATCTTACTCAATTAAATTAATATAAATACTTTGATCTTTACTTTGAGGGTCAGATTTCACAGAATTTGTTATCAATGCTCCTGACACTGTGGTTTTCCACCTTTTTGTGTGTATTAACTTTTTGCTAGTTCATGCTCCCCCTTTTCACCACATTTTATGTGTTTTTGTTTTACGCGATGTGTTTAAAATAGGAAAATATGCTTTTTAGTGTTTTTAATATATTTTATTTCAACAAGTCAGCATGAGTTTAGAAAAGTACATCCTAATTTTGTTAGCATTATTCTAATTTATTAGTGTCTAAGCTACCAGAAATGTCTTTAGCAATCATTGTTTTCTCTTTATCTGTGCCCAATTTTATGTCTTCTTTTCTACAGTCAACTCTATCAATTTCAGATGAGACTATTCATAGTGCTTTACACTTGATATGCCTACAGTAACGGTTGATGAAGGATCTGAGAAGAGGTAGATTAGTATACTATAGTTTTTCTTCTAATATTGCCTTTTTTAAAATCTCAAATCTGAAACAGGTTCTTTCTGGACTTCTTTTTCAACTTTGTTATATACCAGTTGCCAACTTGCTTTCTGAAATTGTCTTAAAGTGATCCCACTTATTTCTGAAATGTGAGAGGCAACACCATTTTCACTCCATGTTCTTAAGTTGTAGAAGTGAAGGGTTATTACTTTTACGTTGGTAGTGCTTAATAAGAATGCCATATTTATGAATTTTTAGCTCTATTTTTCTAGACATTTTCTAGAGAATTTGCATGGCCAGAAATGTTAATCAATCTCAGTGAGATAGAGATCCTCATAATGTACAATTTTGGCAATAAATTAGCAGATAAGAAAATGACTAGGAGAGTTTTCTATTACTGCCCACAGACAAGGTGATTTTGCATTTTATTACCTTTGAAAATGTATTGGGCATTTCTATCTATAGAAATGTTATCACACTCAGAAGCTAAAGTAAAGGAAGGGTTAATTTTATCATTGATAACTCTCACAAGGAATGCATGATTGTTACTGCAGGAAATAATTTTCTCTGTTAATATCTTATTTGCTAGATTAATTTTTTAATGATTCACGGGGGACTTATGAATGGCATATTTTAATATTAAATTAGTTGAAATGTTACATTAAAAATAAACCAATTAATCATGAAATTAGAACGCTTTTTATACCAACGCAAATAATTAATGCCCTGTTTTATTTCACATTTTCTTGCAGACTATTTACAGAGTAAGCGACTTGTACTTACTAAGTATACTAGACAAATTCAGATTTGAATATGAACCCGAACACATATATAGACATCCACATCTGTATACATATATCTATACATGCAAACAATTTAACATTAGTTTATTAGTAAATTCTTTCACCATTTTAATATCAGCCTGCATCTGATTTCTTCTTATGCCACTTCAGTCTAAGAACAAGCAGTGCATCTTGCAAGTTTGCTTTGTGAACACAATATCAGAAAAATAATTTAAAAAAATTTTTTTAGTTATAGATGGACACATATTTATTTTATTTATTTTTATGTGATGCTGAGAATCGAATCCAATGCCTTACATGTGTGAGGCAATCACTCTGCCACTGAGCCACAACTCCAGCCCCTAGAAAAATGAATTTACGTTAATAAATGTTTAATGGCAAAGGACCAGGATACTATGTTATATAAATCTACACAAAAATGACTGGTGTATTGGTCTGTTCAGTATATTGTGCATGAATGGGTATTGTTTTTCTTTTGTGACTCTTATTTTGAAATCACTTTTAGCTAACAGATACTTAATGCTGCTCTTAATTTTTCTCAATATTTGAGATACATGATTTAGATAGGTAAAAATGCCTACTATGATTATAATTAACATTTCCTCACAAGAATTTGATTTTAGCTTTATGTTTTCTCTGGTTTATTTCACCATATGCTAATTATGTAACTCAATTTTCAGAAGAACATCTTTCATGCTTAATTAAATAGTTTTGGCAAAAGTAGTTACATGATTTTATATTCCAAATACCTTGTTTTATTTTATTCCTCTTTCTAAGACATTCAAGTATGCCATCTCTCCCCCTATTGAGCTTAGGTTAATGGCCAATCATAGCAGTGGCTTTATATTTATAAAACTTTTCCTTAGTTTTAACAGAGCATGTGAATATATCTTTAAGGATTAGGCAATATTAAGAAAATCCAAAACAGAAGGCAAAACTTGCATTTAAGCATAGAAAAATACATTAAACAGCAAGCGAGTCATTTTACTCTGTATATTTGTAACTCTTAAGCTTTACTGAATGATCATACTACTAGATAGTATGTAGCAGTGTACGTTAAAGATATAAAAAAGGGAGTGAATCTCTGCTCACAAAAATCTTATTTATTTTTATTGCATATAAATATAGAAGTAAACTTCAAGTTATAATAGGCAATTTGAGTTTATATATGAGAAAGAAAACTACATTATTCAATGTTGAGGAATGTAATTAGACATTCTAGTAGTTATTAAAACAATTAGATCCACTTATAATTCTCCTCATATTACATAAGAAACAGAAGAAAACATATGGATAGTATGGTTTAAGTGGAAAAGTACCTACTTTGGACATTTAAATTATTACAGGTTAAGGTGACCAATAAAATTAACGATTATAAGATATAATTGATTAGACTGAGAATATTATGAAGCACATAGTAGAAAAAGACAAAAAACATTAAAAGTGAGGAAAAATATAAAGAAGATATATTTTTTTTAATTCACACAAGGTAATCCCACCACAAAAGAATAGTCTTGTGACTACAAAAATTATTATACCGTCTCACAACTATATCCTTTTTGAATACTATTTATTTTCACTGTAGAAAAATATACTGGACATTTAAGATTTCTAGGAAAAAGTCTAAGTGACATTTCTAGATGTGTGAAATATAAACCCAACATATAGAATTGATATTTTAGTAAGTTGTATAGAAGCACTTTTGAAATATATAAAATATTCAGTGTCTTAAACTATATATTACTAAACTGGTAAATTAGCAATAATTATTGAATGATTGGCTATATATGTTAATATATTGGTATATAATAATGAATTGTTTTTTAAAATAGACTTTGTATACTGCAAAGGTTAGTCGCTGTTCTGTTTATTGGTGATAGTACAAACACAAGAGAGACACAATATTTTAGTTTCATAAAGGCTTTATTTTATTTGAGGAAGAAAGTAAAAATTAAACACATAAACAAGAAGTAGAGATTTCAGACGAGATAGACATAAAGATTTTTGAGAAGATGAAAATTATGTTGAGATTTAAATGGCAAGTTTGTGGGAATAATATTCCAGGAAATTAAAATGAATAAATTTGGCATGGATAGGGAATTGTGGAAAAGGACAGTATGATGTAGCATTCCAAAAGCCAGATTCTGTAGTACTATAATCAACATAAAGAATGTAATGGTAACTGGACGCTGTGGCAGAAGCCTATAATCCCAGCACTTAGGGAGGCTGAGATAGGAGAATCGCGAGTTCAAAGCCAGCCTTAACAATGGTGAGGCGCTAAGCAACTCAGTGAGACCCTGTCTCTATAAAAAATACAAAATAGGGCTGGAGATGTGGCTCAGTGGTCGAGTGTCCCTGAATTCAATCTCCAGTACCAAAAAAAAAGGAATGTTAATGGTGAAAATATTTTAATAAATGTTATTTACCCCAGATTTTCAAAATATAATTTTTGACAAACATTAAAAAGTACCCATTTCAATCAGTCATTATGTGTTCATTTGTTTATTTATTGTTCATAATATGGTATTTTGATACATGTACACATTTTAAAATGACCAAATTAAGCCATTAGACATATGAATACCTAAAATGATAAAAATTTTCTCATAGTGATAATACTCAAATCAGTCTAGAAACTTTATAACATATACTATATCACTATTATAATCACCATAATGTGAAACTGATCTCTTCAATTTATTTCTCCTGACTGAAATTTTTTGTTCTTTGTCTATAATTGTCTTCATCTCTTCACCATCCCCTAGCCTTTGGTAGCCACCATTTTACTCTCTCTTTCTATTCAGTGGTTTTAGATTTCACATACAAGTGTGACCATGCAGTATTTGTTAGGTTTATTGTGCTTAAGACAAACTTTTTAAATCATTTTAAGTACCAATGAAAGGGTTTGGGAAATTGTAAGCAGAGTGGCCGACATGATTTCTTTCTTTACTTTTAAGCATGGAATTTAAAAGTTAATGGTAGCTTAAGAATGTCAAATTAAGGTTTTTGCTTTTGTTTTTCTGCAGTAAGTCACTTCAGAAATATCAGTAGAAAATTAGAGAAATATACTCATTTTAATTATTTATAATTAAAATCATACATGTACAATTTATAATTTTATAATGTAATTATTAATCTTCTCAAATATAATATTACACAAGTAGACAGATTAATGTATGGATGGATAAATGATAGACAGTAACAAAAATATGTATTCATTGTCTAGAACAGAGATGGAAATTTTTTTCTGTAAGTTAGGGTAATAAATATTTTAGAGACAGGCCCCATAATGTGTTTTGCAACAAAACAACACTGTCTTTGTAACATGAAAACAGGCATGGACAATGGGTGAGCCTGTTTCACTGAAAATTTATGAAATTAGACAATGGGCCAAATTTGGCCAAATCTTACCAGCTTTTATTCTAGAATATAGGATGTATAATTTGTAATCTGCTACAAAATTTAATAAATAAGAATATATTATCAAATTTTATTTATTTATTTTGTATAACATGATGTCCTGATAGATATATACACTGTGAAATAGCCAAATAAGCCAATATACATGTGAATTACCTCAAATGGTTATCATTTTCTGTGATGAGAACATATATAATACATATAATTTTACATAGTATTTTACATACATAATAAGAAATTATTTATTAATATATAGGTATTAATATATAATTATATTGGTATATTATGTAAATATATCATATATATTATAATATATCAATAAAACTGCAATGTATAATATATAATATATAAATTATACATTGCAATGTATAATATATAAATATATATTATATGGATATATTACATAATTTATCATATTTTATATAACATATAATTATAAAATAAATATTACCCCCATGTTGTAGCTAATGTTTGTGTTATATAATCTTATTTTATTAAATATCATGTCATTATATATATTTATAAAATGTCATGGTGTTTAATATATTTACATTAATATCATTCAAAAATGTTAAGGATGATCTACAACATGGAGTAGATAATATATACAGTATATCATAACGAATAAATGTGTCATATAAATACAGTCAAAGATACTATTCTTTAAAGTTCAGATTCTTTTCTTGGTATACAAACATGAGATAATGAAGCTAAGAAAAAGTAATTTAACATGTGCACAGAATTTACCAATGATGTCTTTATTTAATTGAAGGAAAACATTGCTATATTCTAAAACTATTTGAGAAGTTTGCGTACATGTGTATAAGTAAACAAGCTAATTAACTAAACAAATAAATCTGTTGAAAATTTATGTATCAGTTCTATGTTAATATTCTTATCAATACAATAGCCTAGAATTTAGTAAAAGTTGCTCCTACTCTAGATAGGAATTTAAATTCCCAGGTCTCCACATATCTGACCCTTCTCTATTATCTTCTACTCAAGCCCAATTATTAGTTATCACTACTACAACCCAGTTTGTTGTCAAAGTTATGTTGCATTTCTGGTCTCTTCTGACATCCATCATTAATACCTGCTGCCCTTGAGCAAATACTTGACTTTCAAAACCTTATCTTAAATAATTGCATGTCATTTATACAGCCTTCTTTTTTTTTTAACCTTCTGGTATTTTTTATTTAGTTAATGAGGGCTTCTTAAAAAAAATTTGTACCATACAATGGTCTAACTGGGAATGAGTTCACAATTCTTGTCTCTGACTGTCTCAGCATGTGTTTCTTCTGTCATTTTAGGAGGGAAACCCCCATGTTGCTTTTTTTTTCCCTATGCCTTTCTTGAAAAGGAAATATATTTGTTTTTGTTTTCATCTTTGCAGCCTCTGCACTAAGGATTTATGTAGAGATAATTGGTGGAGTCAATTACGTCAAACTTCTCTTGGCACAGTCTGCCTATTCTGGCTAAGCATATGGCATGCTATGAGTAATCAAGACTATATTTTAAATTCAATCTCTTCTATCATTCATTTAGTATAAAATTTCTCCAGGCAATGGCAAACATTCAGTGTGGTTGCCAGACTTAGCTTATTCTGTGTACTCAAGGATATTTTAAGAGAGAATGCAAGTTTTGTGCTTGCAACAGAAAATTATTGCAGTGATGTTACTATCAGCAGGTATGATCTGTTTAACTGCTTGTCTGTTACTCTTCCCTAAACTCTTTGAGGTCTGGTCTTTGAATCTCTAAAGCCTAGAACAGTTAATGACATACAATAGGTATTAAGTAAATATTTACTGAATGAGCCATCCCTCTGAGGGTTGCACCTGCTCTGAATTAACTTTATGTCTGTCTTTGCAACACTGTTAGATCTTAGATCTTCTAGATCAGTATCCCTAGGGTAATGCTTGATTTCACTTTAAACACATGTGAAAGTAAAGGGTACATGAGTAAACAGAGAAGGAAGGAATAATCAATGACTCCTTTCATACGGATGAGATTGTGTTTTCTTTGTCAAAGAGTTAGAGTGAGTCAAATTTGCCAGATTCCTTCACTGTAGAACATTCCACTCGTCTAATTGTAAATACTTGAATAAAGTGGTATGGTCCTTGAACTGGTGATGAAATACTTATATATAAGAGATCTGGGAAATATGCAAATAAAATTATTTTTTTAAAAATTGAAGTAACATAGTTTCTTTGTTACAAGACTGAATAAATACATTTGAAATTTATAAATGAATAAATATATTTCATTCTTGGAATTCTTGGAAAAGTGAGAATAACTAGGACATTGAACCAGAAATTAAAACTGGAAGTTTCAAAGAACAAATATGATGCTCTATATGCATAGTATTTCATATTTATTATATAATTTAGCCTACTACTTTAAAAACTGTGAAAGTCATCCCATACATTAAAAAGATGACTATTAAAACTGTGACAATTATTACTTTGAGAATGGTCTTATGAAAATTCGTCATTACTTACATTTTAGATGGGGAAAAAATTTCCTACAAATTAAATTAAATAATTATTTAAGTAATTTAAATTAAATAATTATTTAAGTGCAAATGTCACTGTACAATTTATTTAAGTGGAACTATTTTCTTTGTTAATGTTATTTAATATCAATGTATTTGAGAGAAAATAAACATATATTGCTACATTCATATATTTCCTATAGTCATTTCTCAATAGGGATTAATGTTGATTGGTGTGGAAAAAAAAGTCATATTATGTTTGTCAAATTATATAGTTAAAAGTAATGATGTCATACAAATATTATTCTACATATTTATATCTTTGAGTATATACATATACATGATAAAATGTAGTACTAGAACCTCAGTATTAAAATTCTCAGATCTTAATAATAGCTGCAATTGTTAGAAATTTATTAATAGTCAAATTTCTATGATCTAGTTAAATTTGTGTAAAACTTTAAACAAATTGCAATATGTAAGTTATTTTACTTAGTTTGTGGATTTAATTTCAAGGTAAAAATGGTAATGTATTTAAAATTACTTCAAAAAGATTTTAACATGTGCTTATATACATGTTATAATACTCTGTGGGGAAGTTATTTTACAATGTTATGCTATTCTCTACCCACATCTTGCAAGTAAGTATGCTAAGTATACTCTACTGTCTTTTATAGACTATTTCTTATTCTAAAAACCTAGATTTCACTAAGCAGTAATTCATTACCATAAGTGAAGAATAATGACCTCTCATCACTAGAAAATATGTTAGTTTCTGATGAAAACTTCACTCTTTATCTGTGTCTTCATTTTTATATGGTGTATTCTGTCCAGGAAACAACTTAGCAATTTAGTGATGTGAACATAAGTTCATGCATTTCTAAATTTTTGGCCAGAAACTGATGTTTTTGCATCTCAGACATTACACCATTCTGTTGCATTATATAATATAATGGTCTTATACTCTGACAAGAAGAATTTCCAACTGACTTGAAAATCTTAGCAGATGCTGTCTTTTGTTTGTGCAGATTACAAATGCTTGATTCAAGACTAGATAGGTCATTGAAAACATGGATTATTTTAATAATTTTACAGGTAAAAATTTTTTTATTTTTGCATATGATTTTAAGTGTAACAGTAAAGTGAAATATACAACAAATTTACAACGTATTGGGACCCTTTCTTTCTTACCTAAACTTATTCTATTGAAGCCTTTCCCTACACACATAACAAAGATATGACATTTGTGAATACACTTTAGGATCCATATTATCTAAATAATTTATGAGATATGTAATTGTCATGTACTTGGGTCAAAGAATTGCCTTTGATTCTAATAGATTTTTGGCATAATTTGACTGCTATGGTAGAATATGTTAAAAATGAATGTTTAGATATATAAAAACCTGTGCTGAACTTACCTTTTATTTTTCAACTAGTGTGCAATATTATAGAGTGATTTTATTAAACACTAAAATTATTCAATTTCTATAAATAATTATGTAATGTATGAAAAGGGCTTGAATTAGAAAACCTTGTGAATCATTATTTTTTTTCTTCAGATGATCTCAAAGACTAATAGCAATTTTATAGTTGGCTTCTTGAGCATGAGATGCAGATTTCAGTGATAGCTTGCCATCTCTCAAGTGCAGAAAGAAAATATTTGTATGTGCTTAGTTCCCACATGCTGAATACTTAGGAAGTAGTATTTTATACTAGGAACAATAAAATTGCTTTAGGAATTTGAATACCAGGGTTCTATTTTTTGCTTTAATTTCTCATATATCTTCAAGAAATGTGATTAGATGATAGACATTTACTTGATTTTAGATATTAAAAGTGTTTAAATTTTGCTATTATATATATATATATGTAGCTATTATATAAAGCTCTTCTTACAGATTCTTTTGTGATAATTTTTATTTACATTGGCACATACACCTCAGCTTATAGCATTAAATGTGTTATGCTGGCATTTTTCCTGATTTCTTTGAGTTCTTTATTAAATTTAGTCAACTCCTAATGCATTTTGATTAAAGTATTACAGTACACTTTATGTACATTATTTTATAAAATATGAGATGACATTTATTGAAACTGCAGCATTGACTTAAGAACTAAAACATGAATAAATTATAATATGATGCTTTGTTTTTCTTTTCTTCCTTCCCTTTCTTCTCCTCCTCTTTCTTCTTTTATTTTTAATTTATTTCAGTACTAATGATTGAAGCCAGAGATGGTGTATCACTGAGATACACCTCTCAGCCTTTTTATTTTTTATTTTTTTTATTTTGAGACAGGATCTTGCTAAATTGCTGAGGCATGCCTTGAACTAGGGAGGGATCTTCCTTCCTCGGCCTTCTGAGTTGCTGGGATTGCAGGCAGGTGCCACCACACCTAGGTCAATGCTTTTTAAAAACATTATTTATTTTTACTAAATTATAAACAAATTTTAAAACTTCTTCAGTATGGATTTTTAAATGAGAAATCACTCTTTAAATTTTTGAATCAGAGACTGAAGGTATATTTAATTTGTAGAGCACTTAGCCTAGAATATAAAAGGCCTTGGATTTAATCTCTAGAAATGAAAAAATAATAATGATTAATAATATAAAATTTTGTTTCAGAGTCACAGTTAAAAATGTTACAGTGCAGTCTAAAACTATTTTTGAACATTTTTGAAAGGAAGTTGTCAATGTGGTGCCTTATTAACCTGGAACATGTAGTGTCTATTTCATACAAATTCACAATATAATTAAAAAATATGAAATTAAGTTTGCTGTCACATTTCATTCTAATACTTATATACCACACAAACTTTGTCAATCATTCCATTAATGTCATTCTGAGTACAAACCTGCTTTTCATAATTTTATCTTTACTAGTCATATATTTAGTCTGGAACAATTCTTGAGTCTTTGCTTGGCTCTATGATCTGGACAATTTTTAAAATTACATGACAGTACTTTTTCTAGAACATTCCATAGTTTTACTGTGTTCCATGTTACCACATGTTTAGATATATGTACTGCTTCTCTGGGAGGAATATCACAGATGTGATGGTCTGGTCTTTGATCATCGTAAGCTATTAGGCAGCGCATGTTTTTGATTTGTCTGCTGATAAAATTGACATGGATCATGCATGTAAAATGATATCTTCTAAATATTTCCACTGTGAAGTTATGTTTTCCTGACTGTTATTAATTTTTATTGATGGCTGTGTATTAAGAAATTATAAAAAGCCCAATCTGTATCAATGTATTCATTGATTTGTTTATGAATATTTTCATGGACTCATTATGGAGTTATAGTTTGCTCTCTTTTTCAATAGGTTGCAATCTGTTATTAACACTATTTACTTTTATGTTCATGTTTTCCTACTTTGGCTACTGGAAACTGTTTATTGCTAACTAATGTGTTCTTTTTGACATGGCCATGCATTTTTCTTGATTTATTCATTTTAAATAACTTTAAGAGATTAAAACAATTTACATTCTACAAGACTTGTCCATGGTAAGTAGACAAATTCGTATGTTTTAGTACATATATACAGATATAGATTCATCACCACAGTCCAGATTACAAACTCTTTTCTTAACCCAAAATATCCCTCCTTCATTTTTCAATCTGTTTTGATATCCCCCAGAAGCTCTGGGCACCCCATGCTCTGTTTTTTGCTTTTCTAAAAGTTCTGCACAAATGGAATCAGACAAAATATAACTGTTCATGGATCTTTCCTCAGTTATCATAGAATAAATATTTTTTGATATTCACCATTTTGGTTGAATGTACCTGCAGTCTATTCTTTCTAATTTCCGAAAGGTATTCCAAAGCATACCACAATGTATTAATTTATATTTTGTGAATATTTACAGCCTTTCTACTTTCCCTTATCATAAATAATGCTAGTCTGGGGGATTATATATGTGTTTTTATGTGCACATTTTGTTTTGTTTCAGTTTTTACAGTAAATGGCAGAGAGAATCAGCATGGTGTTGAGAGAATGCACAGAGGCAATTTTTGTGATAGGAGGAAGATAAGTAATTATATTTAAATATGAATAAAATAATTACAGGATAACAATATTATCTTGGAGATGTAAATTAGAAGCAATTTTAGAAAAAAATAAAACCTTTGTCCACCAGCTAGGTAAAGTTATGTAACCAATGAGTAAGTGATTAATGAATGAATTAATATACATTGAAAATTTTACTCAGAGGAATGTGTGGATAGTATCAAGAGGTAAGGGAGGATAAATATTAATTTCAAGACAGTTCAGAAATTTTATACTTTCCTTATATGATATTATACTTATTTATTCAAAGAATGAAATATATATCATGTGAACTCACATGAGTCAGAGATTAACTATTATTCATTTCCAGGAAAAAATAAAAAATAAAAATTTATTATACATTCAAAATTGTAAGAGCATTCTTGTGTGCATGGCTACTTTTTTTTTATCAGAACTAGCCGTACCCTGATTTCTGAGAAAAGCCACAGGTGATCTGAGCTTGTTTTGCAGTCTGAGCAATTTCCACACCAGGATCCGCAGTTCCTGTTCTCCCACGCCTCCTGTGCCTCCCAGGCCTCCTGGGGGGTAGGGAAGATTTAAAAGCTGAGAGTGCTGAAATAAAGGAGATTCTTTTTCTTCAGAATCGTTGTTGTGTGTGTTTTTTTCATCCGCGGCTCCCTCGCCGACCCCAGCGCAGGTGCTGGCACAAAATCATATTTTTTCATATTTAACTAATATATATTCTTTATATATTAGTAATTTGTGTTTAAATATATACTTTTTTGTTTTAATTTGGTACTAGAATTGAACTCAGAGGTACTTTACCACCAGGCTAACGTTCCAAGTGCTTTTTGTGTTTTATTTTGAGACAGGGTCTTATTAAGTTGCTTAAGGCCTTGCTCAGTTGCTGAGGCTGGCCTCAAACTTTCAATACTCTTATCTCAGCCTCTAGAGCCAGTGGGTTTATTAGGAGTTCTCTATCATGCCTGGCTTAAACACATACTTTTGAATATTATCAGTTTTTTTCATTATTACCTGATGAATTTTAATTATTGAGCAACTTTTTAAAAATATCATATATAGACAGTTAGTTCTATATAATTGAGACTCTTACAAGTAAATGTGATTAACTGAGCTATACATACCAGGAAGTGAAAAGCACTTAAAGTGTTAAGAAGAAATATCTTCTCCCTAAATGTAGCTCTAAGTTATAGAACTGTCAGCATTGCCTCATTTTGCTTTCACAAAATAAATATAGTACCTCTAAAATTATTTGATTAAAAAGTACATTTTCTTTAAGTATGAGAGATATAATTTAGCAACTAACTGTAATATAGCCCTAAAGATATGAGACTGGATATATATCTTGTGAAATTGATGAGGATTCCAATTTCTTCTTTTTTTTTTGGAGGGAAGGGGACTGGAGATTGAACTCAGGGGCACTCAACCACTGAGCCACATCCCCAGCCTTAGTTTGTGTTTTATGTAGAGACAGGGTCTCACTGAATTTCTTAGCACCCTGCTCTTGCTGAGGCTGTCTTTGAACTCGTAATTCTCCTGTCTCATCCTCCCTAAATGCCCAATTTCTTCTTTATCAATGTTACTGTCTCAATGACCTTACAGAGAGAAAGAGAAGAGAGGAGAGGAGAGGGGAAAAAAGGAAACTAATGGACAAAAAAAGAAAAACAACCTTATTTTTTTCATATATCATATGTTTAAGACTACTTGGAAATATCCTCATAAATTATAGTAATCAAAATCAACAAGTATGACCATCCATGCATTTTATAAAAAATTAAACACTAATAAATGATGTTATCTAAATAATACATTTAGATTAGTAATTCATGCCAATAAATCTAATTTTCCTTTAAGATTATAATATACCATTTATATCATTCTAAATTTTCAGGTGAAATATTTTTTGTTTATAAATTGTAAATTATGAAAAATAATCAGTTATCAAATAGATTCTATAAAATATTCTCTGGCTATATTCCAAGTTCTCTCTCTTACCTGAAACTGTGAGAACTGAATTTTGGAAAATGTTAGGCTAAGTAAGTGCACCATTTTCACTAATATATATTCAAAGGATCATCAGTTTTCTCTTTGCAAAATGTAGATGTCAATATTTACCTAATACTATTATTATGAAAATAATACATAAAATGTATATCATACATAACACTGAGTTAGTAATAATTACCATATTGTTTTATCATTATATATTTTGTTAATATCACAAATAATTTTAAACTCAATTTGCTTTTTAACTGATAAATAAGTGCACAAAGTGTATATCAATTAGGTACCATGGGAGGGTTTCATACACAAACATATTTTGTAATCATATCAAACAAATCTCTCTCCTAAAACCTTCATAACTTTATCTGTTTAAGAAACATCAAGCTTTATTTCCATGCCATTTCATTTATTTACATAATGATAATTAAGCTATAAAAACACAATATCAAGTACAACTGGCATAAACAGATTTGGACAACACAGGTAACTCAGAGTTCATCTGGTAGAGCAGAAACAGGCAGACTCACTGGAGAGTACTTTCCTAGCCATCAACATTTAGATGATATGGGAGTTAGCCATTTATGATTTATATAAAAAGAGGGTTAATTGGTTAGAGGTCAAACAGGCTAAGAGAGCATCTACCTTGCCTCTTTCTTTTAGTTATTTGACTATATGTATTTCTTCTTCATAGAGACTTAGAGCATCTATTCTGAAGGCAGAGTTTGAGCCTGTCTATTAAGAGGGGCCACTGCGGAAATTCCCAGACATTCTTACACTGATATGTAGATCTTAAAACATTTATAACTTCAATGTTGAAAACATTTAAAATCTTTTCTTCTAGCTTTTTGAGATATAGAGTATACAGTTGCAACCTATAGTTACCTACTGTGCAACAGCACTCCAGAATTCTTACCCCTGTCCAGTACTTTTTCATGTACCTGGTATCCATTGGCATCTTTTGTGAAAATGTCTGTTTTGATACATGAATCTTTTAAAATTAGGTTATTTGTGCTTCTTCGTGTTTTTATGTGGTTTCTGTTATTTTTCTTGCTGTCAATTTCTAGTTTCATTCTACTATGGTCTGATAGGATGCATGAGATTACATCAATTCTTTTTTGAATTTGTTGAGATTTATGTTGTGACCTAGAAAATGGTTTATTTTGGAAAAAAATTTCCGTGGGCTGCTAAGAAGAAGGTGAGTTTGGCTGTTTGGGGATGAAATATACTGTAGACGTCTCTTAATTCCATTTTACTTATAGTATTATTTAGGTTGGAGATATCTTTGTTGATTTTTCATTTTGATGACCTGTCTACTGGTGATAAGGGTGTGTTGAAAACACCCAGTGTAATTGTGTTGGAGATCTATCTGTGATTTATTTTTATGGAGTTTCTTATTATTTATTTTTTTTAATGTAGCTAAGACCATTAACATTCCATATTAGTATGTATATATGTTTGTGGTTTTCTGCCATTTTGATTTTTTGCTATATTGAATACTGTTGGTTCTCATGTAGAAGATCAATTCTTCTATTGATCTTCTTCTATTGAGGAGCTTTTGAATTTATTTTTGAGTTCCTCTCTATGTAGTTTTTCTTTGGGCAATCTTTATATTGCTGGCTTGGTAGTCATGTATTCTTTTAATTTATTGTTCTCATGGAAAGCTTTTATTCTTCCATGAAATTTGAATATGAGCTTTGCTGGGTGTAACAAACTTGATTAGCAATTTTGTTTATTCTTTTAGAACTTGAAATATCTCATTCCAGGCCTTCCTCAATTTTATGGTCTGAATTGAGAAATCAGAATTGAGCCTTATTGGTTTGTCTCTTAATGTGACTTGATATTTCTTTCTTGAAACTTTTGATATTCTTTTCTTATTTGTTATGTTAAGCATTTTGATATATGTCTTGAATAACTTCTCATTTGAATTTGTCTTTTTGGGATGTTGGCAGTCTTCTTTAAGTGGATGTCTGTGTCATTTCTGATATGGGAAATATTTTCTCTATCTTATTGAAAATGTTCTCATCTATCCTATGATTTTCAGGTTTAGTCTTTTGATGTTGTCCAAGAGTTTTGTATATTCTGAACATGTTCTATGTCTTTTTTTCCTTTATTGCATTCTATGTACGCAAGTCCATATACCCTGTCTTCAAGACCAGAAGTTCTGTTTTCAAAGGCTGACAGTGTATTTTTCCCCCAATCTAATCTGTTAGTGATAATTTCAAATGAATTTTTTTTTTTTTTTGGTAGCCAGTGATTGAACTCAGGGCTACTTGACCACTGACCAACATCCCCAATCCTATTCTGTGCTTTATGTAGAAACAAGTTCTCACTGAGTTGCTTAGTGCCTTGCTGTTGCTGAGGCTGGCTTTGAACTCATAATTCTCCTGTCTCAGCCTCCCAAAGTTCTGGAATTATAGGCGTGCACTAGAGCACCTCACTCAAATGAATTTTTAATTTGATTTTGTCTTTCATTTCTAGAATTTCTGATTTTTTTCACTGTTTCTATTTCTTTATTGAATTAGTGTTTCATCTTCTGTATTTGCTTTCTTAAATCTTTTCTTAGATTTTTTTCACTTCATTGAATATTTTAATAATCAGTATTTTATAATCTTTCTCTGGGTTTTTATCTACCTCACTATCAGTGGGATGCTTTGTTGGGGATTATGAATTTTGGGGGGAGATTTGTATGCCTGTTCCCTAATATTTTCAGAAGTGTTGAACTTGTGCAATGAAGTGTGTTCACCATTCTTCTTTTTACGTGTGTTTTATTCTGTGTAACCATCTTATTTATTTTGGGACTTCTCTCTGTTTCTGATATATGAATAGATGTCAAGGGGTGAGACCTGACCAGTGTCTTACCTGGAGTGCAGATGCACTTGCCTGGCCACAGTAAACATCTTTGCAATAACTCTTACTAGGTGCAAGCTATTATGTTGTTTTTTTTTTTTTTTTCCCCCTGCCTGGGGATGCAGAGACCAAATGGTTCAGGTAAAATGTCCTTTGTGCTTGTTTTATTCTCTCTGGCTCAGGTACTCTCTGGGAATATTTTTTCTTCTCTTTTTTTTTGTCAGCTGCTGGTAACTTTATGAGTTTCCAATCCCCTGTCTCTGTTCATAGATGTAATAGCTGCATGGGTAAAGCTTTCAGCTTCTGTGAATGTTTTCTTCACCTGACTGCATGTTCTGTGATGGTAGAGGGCTGCCTGCAGGGAGGGTGTCTTTGCACTCCATGCTTATGGAGAAATCACAGCCTTCATGAAATGCTTCCACCCCAGCAGACCACTTTGTATTTGTTTTCACTATGATATTTACCCTACCAACTCTGTGCCCATTAAAGTCAGCATTCCTCTGTAAACCACAGATTTCCCTAAGTCAATTTTTATTTATTTTTTAATTCTTTATTTACCACCCATGTATCTCTTTTGTCTGCAGTCCTCGGCCCACTCTGCTGCTGGTGGTCAGAGTTGATGTATCTCTAAGGTATTATTTCTTATGCTCAATTTGCCAACTTTTTTTAGCTCTATGAAAATTTTATAATTACGATTCAGTATTATGTTTTAGTGAGGTTTCCTTGTTATTCACCTGACAGAGAAGTCTTCAAGCTTTATAATTGTGGTGCTGAGGAGCTGCTGAGTCATGCTTCCTTTCTTTACCCTGCATCTTCCTCTCTACTGCTTTCTTTTGGGTATCACTTGCTTGGAATATCCTATTTCATGTCTCCACTTCCATTCTAGGTATGTCCTTAGAGATGAAGTCAGAGTCATATAGGTAACATATAGTTGGGTCTTTCTTTAAAAAAAAAA
>CM053404.1:98930696-99018546 GCA_028644305.1 Xerus rutilus | reverse complement strand
TTTTTTTTTGGTACCAGGGATTGAACTCAGGGGCACTCGACCACTGAGCCACATCCCCAGCCCTATTTTGTGTTTTATGTAGAGACAGGGTCTCACTGAGTTGCTTAGTGCCTCGCCATTGCTGAGGCTGGCTTTGAACTCGCGATTCTCCTGTCTCAGCCTCCCTAAGTGCTGGGATTACAAGCGTGAGCCACCGCGCTCGGCTATATTTAATTCTTTGAGGTAATTTTTTTGCAGTTGTGAAATTAGAATATTTATAAATAAGTCTACTGTTATTAAGTGAAATTAAAGAAGAAGAAACTTCAAATAAAAGCAATGTGAACAATTAAAAGAGCTCTTGCCAGATCACTACCACCAAAACAATAAAAGTATGATAATGTTTTTGGTGTACTGTTCATTTGACATTTTCTTCCATTTCTATTGCATTGTTTGTAAATTTATTGTTAATTTTGTGAATTGTATTTATCTGTAGCTGAAGTCAATTAACTGTGGTTCATAAGCCAAATCCAATATCCCACCTGTTTCTCTGGATAAATTGGAAACAGCTAAGCTCAGTTATTTTCATGTTGTCTAAGGTTCTTAATGTTACAATGGAGAACCGAGAGGTCTCACAAAATTTGTGTGGTTTGTAAACACTAAACCATTTGCTATCTGGCTATCAGATATTGTCAATCTTCTTCTAATTACAAGCCCTTTGGCAAATTGTAATATGCAAATGTAATTGCAGAGTTTGTTTTTGTTTTGCATTCTATTAATATAGTATTTTAATAAGAGGAATTCAAAATTTTAATGCAATCCAATTTATCAGTATTTTATTATATTAATTACATGTGTTTTATATACATATACATATATATGTATATGTATATATATTTATTTGCATTGGAGATTGAATCCAGAGATGTTTTACTATTGACCTGCATCTCAAGACCTTTCTTTTTTATTTCGGTAAGACAGTATCTTACCAAGTTGCTTAGATCCTTGCTTAGTTTCTGAGGCTGGGCTTGAATTTGTAATCCTTCTGCCTCAGCCTCCTGGGCCACTAGAATTACAGGCATGCACAACAATACCCAGCTATTAATTATAATAATTTTTTATATCTTTTCTAGGGAATCTTGGTTTAATGTCAAAGCTCAAAGTTTTTATTGTTTTTTGCCTTGAAATTTTATGAATTTTGGGGTGTAAATAGCTGGCCTGTGGAATCAAGCTTCATTTGTTTTGCAGAAGAGTATCCAATTGTCACCATTATTTGCTTAAAAGGCAAATAATTTCCCCTGTAAAGCCTTTGAATTTTTGTCAAAAATTAGTAGTTCTATTTTTAATATTTTCTCTATCTTGTGCCATTAAACTAGTTTTCTATCTTTATGTGTATGCCACACTTTTTTGTTCGTTTTGTGATACTTACACATGCTAGGCAAGCACTCTACTACTAAGCTACATTCCCAGCCCATACCATAAGATCTTGATGATTGTGTCTTTATAGTGAGCTTCCAAATCTTTTAGAATAAGTTCTTGAACATTGTACTTTTAAAATTTTTGCAAAGTTATTTTGGCTATTCTACATATTTTGTACTTTCATATGAAATGAAAGAAAGAAGAGCATTGTTCAATCTCTCCTTAAAGTGTTCTTTTGCATATTTTAAAATATCCTTATATCAATAGATATGTTATAATAAGATTACAGTGTTCTCACAATCTTTCCAAGGATATTTTCCTTCTATAACCTTACATGATATGTTAAATTTATAATTTCAAAACTCAATCTTTGTAAATTAGTATCAACTGCCAAATTTATTCAGACTTACCAGATTTTCCACTAATACATTTTTATATTTTATAGTTAATTTATCCATAAATATTCAAGTAGTAAATTCTAATGGTCAATGCTAAAGCTCCAGCTACACCGATTGATAGTAGGCAAGCATAAATGATTGACATTCCTGTTTTAAAGAAGTTCATAGTTTATCGAGTGCTTAAAAATTTAAACTTATAGTAGTATAGTAAACAAACAGAACTTTAAGTTGGCAATCTCAGAAAATTAAAACTGCATTATCATTAAATTAGGACTAATCAAAGCCTTCAATTAGAATATTGCATTTAAAAGGCACTTTTTATATTTTTTAGTTTTTAGTTTTTCATTTTTTAAA
The DNA here is from genome assembly GCA_028644305.1 of Xerus rutilus. Taxonomy (NCBI): domain Eukaryota; kingdom Metazoa; phylum Chordata; class Mammalia; order Rodentia; family Sciuridae; genus Xerus; species Xerus rutilus. Next base: position 99,016,399 of record CM053404.1, on the reverse strand, counting down.
TTTATTTATTCTAATTAGGTAAACATGACAGCAGAACGCATTTTGATTCATTTTATACAAATGAAGCACAACTTTTCATTTCTCTGGTTGTACATGTTGTAGAGTCACACCATATGTGTAGTCATGCATGAACTTAGGGCATTGATGTCCATCTCACTCCACCATCTTTCCTAACCCTATGGCCCCTCTCCTCCCCTCCTTCCCTTTGAACCAAAGTTTCTACATTCTTCCTATGACCCTCTACATTATGGATCAGCACCCACTTATCAGAGAGATCATTTGGTCTTTGGATTTTTGGAATTGGCTTACTTTGCTTAGCATGATATTCTCCAACTCCATCCTTTTAACCACAAAAGTCATAATTTTATTCTCTTTTAGTGCTGAGTAATATTCCATTCTGCATATACACCACAGTTTCTTTATCTATTCATCTATTGAAGGGCATCTAGGTTAGTTCCACAGTTTAGATTTTGTGAATGGAGTTGCTATAAATATTGAAGTGGCTGCATCACTGTAGTAGGCTATTTTTAAGTCCTATGAGTATAGACCAAGGAATGGGATAACTGAGTCAAATAGTGGTTCCTTTCCAAGTTTTCTAAGGACCCTCTATACTAGTTTCTAGATTGGTTGCACCAATTTGCACTCATACCAGCAATGTTTGAGTGTGCCTTTTTACTCACATCCTTACCAACACTTGTTGCTGCTTGTCTTCTTGATAACTGCCATTCTGAATGACTGGCATGAGATGAATTCTTAGAGTAGTTTTGATTTGCATTTCTCTAATTGCTAGAGATGTTGAACATTTTTTCATATATTTGTTGATCAATTGTATATCTTCTTCTGAGAAGTGTCTGTTCAGCTCCTTAGCCAATTTATTGATTGGGTTGTTTGTTTTGCTGTTAAGTTTTTTGAGTTCTTTATATATCTTGGTGATTAGTGCTCTATCTGCTGTGAATGTGGTAAAAATCTGGTCCCAAAATGTAGACTCTCTGTTTACCTCATTGATTGTTTCTTTTGCTGAGAAGAAGCTTTTTAGTTTGAAGCCATCCCATTTATTCATTCTTGATTTTATTTCTTTCCCTTTAGGAGTCCTGTTAAGGAAATTGGGGCCTAATCAATGTGATGAAGATTTGGGCCTACTTTTTCTTTCATGAGACATAGGGTCTCTGGTCTAATTCCTAGGTCTCTGATCCAATTTCAGTTGAATTTTGTGCATGGTGAGAGATAGAGGTTTAGTTTTATTTTGCTGCATATGGATTTCCAGTTTTCCCAGCACCATTTGTTGAAGAGCTTATATTTTCTCCAATGTACATGTTCGCAACTTTGTCTAGTATATAGTATAAGATAACTGTATTTAAGTGGGTTTGTCTCTGTGCCTTCTATTCTGTACCATTGATCTACATGTCTATTTTGGTGCCAGTACCATGCCATTTTTGTTACTATAGCTTTGTAGTATAGTTTAAGTTCTGGTATTGTGATGCCTCTTGCTTAACTCTTCTTGTTAAGAATTGCTTTGGCTATGCTCAGTCTATTATTCTTCCAAATGAATTTTATGATTTCCTTTTCCTTTTCTATAAGGAATGATGTTGGGATTTTAATTGGAATCACATTGAATCTATATAGGGCTTTGGGTAGTATGGCCATTTTGACTATATTGATTCTGCCTTTTCAAGAGCATGGGAGATTTTTCCGTCTTCTAAGGTCTTGTTCAATTTCTTTCTTTAGTGTCCTATAGTTTTCATTGTAGAGGCCTTTCACCTCTTTTGTTAAATTGATTTATAAGTATTTTTTTTGAGGCTATTGTGAATGGGGTAGTTTTCTAATTTCTTTTTCAGAGCAGTAATCTCTGATGTATAGAAATACATTTGATTTATGGATACTGATTTTATATCCTGCTACTTTGCTGAATTCATTTATTAATTCTAGAAGTTTTCTGGTGGAACTTTTTGGATCCTCATAGTATAGAATTATGTTGTGGCAAATAATGATACTTTGAGTTCTTCATTTCCAATTTGTATCCCTTTAATTTCTTTTTTCTATCTAAATGCTCTGGCTAGAGTTTCAAGGACTTATGTTAAATAGAAGTGGTGAAAGAGGGCATCCTGTCTTGTTCCCATTTTAGAGGGAATGCTTCCAGTTTTTCTCTGTATAGGATAATGTTGGCTTTCTCTTTAGCATAGGTAGCTCTTACAATGTTTAGGTATGTTACTACTATTCCTAGTTTTCCTAGTGTTTGAACATGAAAATGTGCTGTGTTTTGTCAAATTATTTCTCTTCATCAATTGATATAATCATATGATTCTTATCTTTAAGTTTACTGATGTGATGGAGTACAGTTTTTGATTTCTATAAGTTGAACCAACTCTGCATCACTGGAATAAACCCAACTTGATTATGAGACACTATTTTTTTAACTATATTTTTGTATGCAATTTGTCAGAATTTTATTGAGAATGTTTACAGCTATGTTCATCAGGGATATTGGTCTGATATTTTCTTTCTTAGATGTGTCTCTGTTTGTTTTGGAATCAGGGTGATATAGCCTCATAGAATGAGTTTGGAAGGGTTCCTTTTCTATTTCATGGACTAACTTGGGGAGTATTGCTATTAATATTTCTTTTTAGGTCTTGTAGAACTCAGCTAAGAATCCATCTGGTCCTGGGCTTTTCTTGGTTGGTAGGCTTTTAAATGGTGTTTTCTATTTTGTTGCCGGAAATTGATATATTTAAGTTGTGTATGTCCTCCTGGTTCAGTTTGGACAGGTCATATGCCTCTAGAAATTGGTCAGTGTCTTCAGGGTTTTACAATTTACTAGAACATAAATTTTCAAAATAGTTTCTAATTATCCTCTGTATTTCAATATTGTCTGTTGTAGTATTTCCTTTTTCATCACAAATTTTAGTAATTTGAGTTTTCTTTCCTTCTTGTTAGGGTGGCTATGGGTTTCTCAATTTTATTTATATTTTCAAAGAACTAGATTTTTGTTTTGTTGATTTTTTTGAATTATTTATTTTGTTTCAATGTCTTTGATTTTAGCCCTAATTTTAATTATTTTTTGTCTTCTATTATTTTGGGTGTTGATTTGTTTCTCTTTTTCTAGGGCTTTGAGATGTAATGTCAGGTCACTTATTTGTTGACTTGTTCTTCTTTTAATGAATGAGCTAAATGCAATAAACTTTCCTCTTCATACTGCCTTTACTGTGCCCCAGAGATTTTGGTATGTTTTACTGGAGTTCTCATTTACCTCTAATTTTTTTTATCTCTTCCCTGATGTCTTCTGTTATCTATGCATTATTCAATTGCATATTGTTTATTCTCTAGGTGTTGGAATAGCTTCTATTTTTTCATGGATTTCTAATTTTATTTCATTATGGTCAAATAGACTGCAGAGTAGTGTCTCTGTTTTTTTGTATTTGCTAAGACTTGATTTGTGGCATCAAATATGGTCTATTTTGAAAAGGATCCATGTGCTATTGAGAAAAAAAATATTTGCTCATTGATGGGTAGAATATTCTATATATGTCTGTTAAGTCTAAATTATTGATTATATTACTGAGTTCAACATACTCTTTGTTTAGTTTTCTTTTGGAAGATCTATGCAGTGGTGAGAGAGGTGTGTTATAGTCACCAAGTATTATTGTGTTTTGGTCTATTTGAGTCTTGTATGAGGCATAGATATTTATAATTGTTATGTCTTGTTGATGTTTGATTTCCTTAAGCAGTATGAAATGTCCTTCGTCATCCTTTTTCACTAACTTTGGTTTGAAGTCCACTTTATCTGATATGAGAATGGAAGCCTCTGCTTGTTTATGCAGTCCATGTGAGTGATATTTTCCCCCATCTTTTCACCTTTAGTCTGTGGACTTCTTTTTTATGATTGAGTCTTTTGAAGGTAGCATATTGTTGGGACTTTTTTAAATAATCCAGTCTGTCAGTCTATGTATTTTAATTGATTAGTTTAGGTCATTCACATTCTGGGTTATTATTAAAATATAATTTGCATTCTCTATCACTTTGGTTTATTTTTTGTCATTAACTTGACTTGGTTTCTTCCTTTTATTGTCTTTTCCTTTATTGTAGTTCCTCTCTTTGCAGATTTTTATTGTTGTTTTTCATTTCCTCCTCATGAAATATTTTGCCAAGAATGCTCTGTAGTACAGGCTTTCTCACTGTAAATTCTTTTAAATTTTGTTCATCATTATAGGTTTTTATTTCATCATCACATCTGAAGCTTAATTTTGCTGGATATAAGATTCTTGGTTGGCCTCCATTTTCTTTCAGAACTTTGTATGTGTTTTTCCAAGATCTCCTGGCTTTGAAGGTCTAGATTGAAAAATATACTGAGATCTGAACTGGTCTCCCCTATATGTAATCTAATCCCTTTCTCTTACAGCCTTTAAAATTATATCCTTATTCTGTATGTTAGACTATATGCCTTGGTGCAGATATGTTGTAATTTTGTACATTTTTTGTCCTGTAAGCCTCTTGTATTTAATTTTCCAATTCATTCTTCATGTTTGGGATATTCTGATATTATTTTATTGCAAAGATTATGCATTCCTTTGGTTTAAAATTCTGTACCTTCCTCTATTCCTATAACTTTTAGAATTGGTCTTTTGATGCTATCCTATAATTCTTGGATGTTCTGTTCATGGTTTCTTACCATCTTTACTCTGTGGTCAACTTTGTTTACAAGATTGTAAATTCTATCTTTATTACATGAGGTTCTGTCTTCTAAGTGGTCCAATTTGTTGATGATACTTTCTATTGAGTTTCTTATTTGGTTTATTGTTTCCTTCATTTCAAGAAGTTCTGACTGTTTTTTTGTCAGAATCTCTATCTCTTTCTTGAAGTAATCTTTTGCTACTTGTATTTGCTCCTTATCTCTTTATTAGTGTGCTCAGTGGTGGCCTGTATTTGCTCTCTAATCTGTTTGTTGTAGTGATCAATTTTTGCCTGTATTTGCTCACTTATGTCATTGTTTTATTCACAGATTATTTTAATTATGTATAGTCTGAACTATTTCTCTGACATTTCATCTGCACTATCAATGAATTCTCTTACTGTACTATTTTGTTTGTTTGGGACACTTTTTCCCCTTGTTTTTTCATGTTGATTATGTGTCTTCTTTTCTTGCAGTTCAGATCTGAGGTTGCATTTTCTACTCTATAATCTTGTAGTGACCTTGAAGATTACCTGTAACTCACCTTTGTGTTTGCTTCTAGTCCTTGGCAGGTGTCCCAGATGGATGCTACTGCAACTAAAGTTGATGGCAGCAGTAGTGGAGGTAGCTCAAGACAGCAGTGGGGGTGACCCAATTTGGATGCCACCACTTTCAGAGATGGGTCTAAAAAGGGTGGATTTACAATGGTATTGGGCTGTCTCTTCAGAGATGCAGTGCTGTGATGTGCTGTGGTGTGAACAGCAGCTGCCTCCAGGCCCCATCTGTTGTCTCAAGGTGGAGGTTACTACACAGGGATGGGTATGGCGATGGCTGCAGTGTACCAAGATTGAAGAGGGCTGGGGAGTGACAGTATGGACCTCCACTCTGTGAAGGGGAAGTCCTGGGCCTGGGCTCTCATACAGATTGGTGGGGGAGGTCCTGGGCCTGATTTGGGCTTGTGTGTTCCCCAGGAGCAGTCCTGGGCCTTGGCCTGAGCCTGGGCTTTTGCTTGGTTCCTAGAAGTGGTCCTTGGCCTAGAGTTGGTCTCTGGAGGATTGATGGGGGCAGTCCTCCTATACTATACAGGCACAGGCTTCTGTATAGTTCCAGGAGACAGTCTAAAATATGGTACTTTTTAAAAAAATGAAAATATAACTTTTTGTAAGAATCTATTTTTTTAAGATTTCTTGTGTATTTCTGCAACAACAGGAGATATTGCAAAGTTATCATACTATTTCTTTAACATTCATGTATCATTTTATTTACAATTGCAAAGTAATTGCTTATTCTGTGTAATATTAATGTTGATTTGCTTGAAAAAGTTATTTGAAAAAGTAATTTTTCTGAATGAGGTGGTGGCTCAGTCGTAGAGCTCTTGCCTAGCATGTGTTAGGCACTGAGTTTGATTCTCAGCACCATAGATAAAGAAATAAAATAATGATCCATCAACAGTATATGTATATGTGTGTGTACACACACACGCGCATGCACACACACACATACATATATATATAAAGTAATTTTTCAGGGCTGGGGTTATGGTTCAGTGATAGAGCACTTGCCTAGCATGTGTGAGGCATTGGGATTAAGCTTTAGCTCCACAAAAAGTAAATCAATAAAATAAAAGTATTGTGTCTATCCACAACTAGGAAGTTATTTTATCAATAACTTTTGATTTTTGATAAAAGAATACAGAGATTAAATTATTTGTATTATAGAGAAGAAAATATCTAAACATTTCACAGAAAACAAAAGTTAATTTTGTGTCAGAGATAACTTGTTTTAAAATAGCATTCTAATAGCAATTACAATGAAAAAATGTTGTTTCCAGCTAGTTATTTAAGAAGTTGAACTAAATTTTCTAAAATTGATTGCACTGTATCATTTGAACTTAATGTTACTGTTTATATAACATTTAGTAAATACAGTGTGTGCAAATTTAAATTATGTTTACTATTTGAGAAATTTCCCAAGAAATTGTTATCAATCTGTAGCACAGGAAAATATTTTCTAAAAAGGACATTCTGTGATGGCTAGAAAACTCTTTCCCAGGTGTGTATATATATATATATATTTAGAAGTTAGAGAATTATAGAGTAAAAATTCACCTCCCAAATGATTTAGGTCAAGATCTATTGAGTCATCTGTGTGGATAGAATGTTTCTAGAGTTACTCTTCACTGTTTCACACCCTTTACCTTGTCATTTCCCTGTTAACACACACTAGTCCCGTTTGAGTTATGTAGAAGTTGATGCGATAACTACTATTCTTAGAGTTATCAATTGGTACTTTCCTGTTGATCACTCTTCAGTAACTGAAGGCGTGGAGGACCTTGCTTTTCAAGATGAGTGGTTTTATGTCACATTCTTCTTCTCTCATTAAGTAGTTATTATATTAAAAGATTTCTAAGAGGATATAACCCATTATGCCTTTCCAGTTCCATTAAAACCATAATGAAAAGCATAGATAGTCCAGATTTTCCCACAATATATTATATAGAATATACCACTAAGATGTCAGACTTTGGATGATAATCACTGTTAAATTCAGAAAATTTTAGTCTCTCAATAAGTTTAACAAATGTACAGTACAGATAACCAAGACAAAATGACGTCTCATAATAGAAAAGCAATCGTAACAGTGGTATTAAATTGTATAAACAAACAAATTACTTGAATTCTATCCTCAGCCCTCATATTATTATTATGTAAATTTCTATTGTGAAATATTTATAATTATACTATGCTGACTTTTTTATTTTTATTAAATTCAGATATACAATACCAAGATTGAGAAAATTAGTTGCTTAAAAAAAAATTAGTTGCTTAAAAACAAAATTAAACTGTTTCATGTTTGTTTCAGCCAGCTTTTTTTGCTGCTGTGACTAAAAGATCCAACCATGACAACTGTAGGGTAGGAATAGTTATTGAGGGTTCAAAGTTCCAGAGGTCCAAGGACACCTAAAAGAAAATATGGTTTCTATAGACTCCGGCCATTGCCTTTGCAGTGCAGTAGGTAGACATAAAAGATAGCAAAAACATATGTCCTCTATTTAAGGAGTCTTCCTGGAATCACCCACTTATCTGTTCACAGCTCATTAGTCAGAAATTTGTCACTTGGCTACAACTAGCTACAAATAGGACTTAAATTATCTGTTTAAACCACAGTGGAAAGCTGGAACAATAAAATTAGTGTATGTACCTAGGAAGATGCTAAGGGATAATTAGTTAAAGAAAACTGGAACTTTCTATAACATTTGGATGTGGAAATGAATTTTAATATTGATCTTGAATCTTGTAAAAGGCAGTTATCATTCACAAAATTGATTAATTCAAATGGTTTTTCAATTGCGTCTTTTAATATTACTAATTATACAATAACAAATCACAATTAATATATGTATAATCTTTTCCCTATGATATTTTACATATATTGTTTTCTCTTGTTTTAATGAACTGCCTGGAAATGACAATAAAATGTTATAGACTAACTTTAAATAATCTTGTTTCATTATAGGATTAATAATAACACTTGAGATCTTTTGTTATTTAGCATTAGGCTTCAAGATAAGAAGTGATTTCTCACAATATGTTGTTATATTAAAATTTTCATGGTTTTTTTATTTAGCAGATTTATATGCCAATTTACATTACTATAGTTACTCCTGTAACTAATTATTCTTATAATGCTGAATTAAAATGTGTTTACTGTGTCCTACTTATGTTTCCCAACTTCATTTGTTAATGTCTTGTGCTTTTGAATACAGTTTTATATAATATTTATTTTTAATGTTTATATTGTTTATATATAGAAAATCTATATATACACATGCTACTTACACATGCACACAAACACACACATATTTATATCTTTATATGTTTGTATGGTGGCTTACTGCATTAATTTGTGTGGATTCATTCAGATTTTCTTCCTATGCTTATAGTATACATAAAAAGGAAATTACCTCCTCTTTGAAGGTTTAGTAAAACTCACTAGCATGTAAGTCATTTGTTATTTTAGAAAGAGCTCTTCCATGGTAGAGTGTTTCTGCATGCCTATATCAGTACAGAATAGGAGAAAAAGAATTGAAAACAACAAACCTAGATAACACTTTCAAGATTTATCACTTTAAAAGTTATCAGGTAATCAGGGCAGTGGATGTAGGACAATTTTGGATAATATCTAATAAATACAAAGGACAATACCACCCAAGGTATGTTACCTGAGGATTTATATCTGAGAGATCTGACTGGTCCAAGATAAAACACCTACAAATAGTGATATTTATTTTTTATGTGTTAAATTGAATATGAATAAATGATCAAAGCTAATTGAGCTGTATATAAGTCCCTTATTAATAAGTAGATATAAAGATCTTATAATCAATTTCTTCATATATAATTTTAAAACTTTCCAAAAAATCACTATTTGCAGTATAAAATAAGATGCTGCTGTCATGTAAGCATCCTTAATATATCATAGTTTTTCAGAGTGCCTGAGTGCCTGTGTATTAAGTACATGCTGGTACCATGATTAGAAGGATAGGTCAGTGGAAGTGCCAAAGGCTAAAGTAAAATCTCTGAGAAAATTTAAAAAAAGAAAAAAATAGATGTACAAAAACATTAAAACAAAAATTTCACGTATTAATGAGGTACCATGTAATATTTTATTATATAAAGATATTTTTTCAATATTAAATCCAGTTAAACATGTCAGTCCCCACAAACAGCTATAATTTTTTACACTGAAGATGATTAAAATACTTATTTTGTATTTTTCAGATATGCAGTAGATAATTTTATCTATAGTCACTCTACTTATTGTGCATTAGCACACCTATCTAACTGCAATTTAGCAGTCATTCCTTCTTCTCTGCTGCTCTCACCAGCCTCTGGGGACCTCCAAACTTTAACTTTATGTTGGCTGATTTATTTAATTCTTTTGATTTACTCTAATGCTTATATATAGAAACTACTCTGAGATTTGAGGCTGCATTGAAGGCTTTAGATATTTAATAGATTTTTAATCCTCATCAAGTCTGAATTTGAATATGTACCCAAGATCATGATTGAGAAAAGCTCTGGTCAGTTTTTATCCTTTTATCCTGCCACTCTCTAGCTTATTTCTAATCACAAAATTTGTGAATAAGAGATGTTCTAGTCACACTCAAATGTTTAGGCTTCCCTTCACTTCAGTAATTTAAACTCATGAGTATTTCTGTGGCAGTTCTGTGATGTCTTCAAACATGGTATCTTTTCTCATTTTTCTTTGCAAAAATGTTTTAAAGAAGCTATCTCATTGTTGGAAGCAGAATCTCACATGACAATGTTGTATGCCTTAATCCATTTGTCCTGCTATAACAAAATGTGTGACACTGGGTAATTTATAAAGAACTGAGGTTTTTCTCAGATCAGGATACTGGACAAGGTGATCCAAGTTCACCATCTGTTGAGGGTTGCTGACTATCTCCAAGATGGTGCATTGTTGCTGCAACCTCACATGGCAGAAGACAGAAAGGCAAAAGGGCCTAGTTGAATACCTTCAGTGCTTTTGTAAGGTACTAATCCCATGGAGGAAGATGGAGCCCATGTGGTCTAATCCGTTTTTAAAGGCTTTTATCCCTAAACACCTTGCATGTGGGATTCAGTTTCAAAATTAATTTTGGTGTGGTCAAATTTAAAACAAAACAATGCCTTTTAAAGATAATTTAGCATTTAGATTTTACCTGTATCTTCAGGAGTGTGCTACTTTACATGCATGCATGCATGCTTGAGAGTGTGTGTGTGCGTGTGTGTGTGTGTGTGTGTGTGTGTGTTTATCAAGGACTGAATTTAGGGTACTCAACTAGTGAGCTACATTCTCAGCCCTATTTTTATATTTAGTTTGAGTCAGGGTCTTAGAGCCTCGCTAAATTAATGAGGTTGGCTTTGAACTCGGGATCTTCCTGCCTCAGCCTCCTGAGCTGCAGAGATTATGGGTGTGAGCTGCTGGGATTACAGGTACATGCCACTTCACCAGGCTTACATTTATATTTTAATAAGTATACATTTCCAAACAAATTGAAGTCAGTATTTCAGCATAGATTCATTGCATATTCAAATTTCTTAACACATTAACAATTTTAATATGCTTTAAAATTTTTAGTCAAGAGAATGATGATATATATCTATAACATAAATTTCTATTGTAGTAATCATTTTATATTATGAGCTTAGGCAGTTTATTTAAACAATTAAAACACTATTGCTGTATGTAAGATAGAAATTCCTAGTTACTCTTTTTTTTTTTGGTACTGGAGATTGAACTCCAGGGCACTTGACCACTGAGCACATCCCCAGCACTATTTTGTGTTTTATATAGAGACAGGGTCTCACTGAGTTGCTTAGTGCCTCACTGAAGCTGGCTTTGAACTTATGATTCTCCTGTCTCAGCCTCCCTAAATGATGGGATTACAGGCTTGTGTCATCGCGCTCAGCTCCTAGTTACTCTTAGACTATGGCTCTTTTCTGTTGAATAAAAGGCAAAGGGAGTATAAATGGGATTTTTTAGGTAGTATAATGGTATATTTTACAAAGACATCAAAGAACTGACATGATAGAAATAGATTTGAGTCTAAATTACCAAAGTGAAGAGAAATCTAGGAAATTGAGAGTGACATGTAAGAAGTCTTCTCTAATTCACAAATTTGGTAATTAAAATGAAGCTGGAGCAATAGGACCAGACAATGTAGAATTTGTCATTATTTTGGATCCTATGTCATTTTACAGGGAATAACTGCAATCCATTTTTTCTACTTGCATTTTTTTTTATTTTAAGCATTATTGCTAATAGTAGGTTATAGGATAATGCATTTAATGATAGAGTATTAACAAAGGTAAATGAAAAATGACCCAGAGGAAAGACAGCAGCATAAAATACTAAAGGCTTATTTTAGCAACAATTAAGGGCAGTTGTGTGGGGGTGACCCAAAGTGTTCTAAAGCTAAGAATCATCATCAATATCTGCAAAAATAATAAATTTATTCAATATCTTTGTGAATATTACTTTTAAGAAAATAAATATTGAATATAATAAAATATTACTCTATTAGAGACAAAATATCATAAAATTGCATCAGTTCAACAATTACATAGTTAACTGATAAAATTTATTTTATCCAACTGTTACTATAACCAACTATTGTTATCATTACAGAAATATATAGCTATCGTATCACTTCTGTGGTAAGGCCAATTTATGGTAAGTGTTTACACATGGAATTTTAAAACAGAAAGGGTACACACAGGTTAATTTTTACTCTTTCAAGTTTCCAAACTTAAAATTCTATTTCAAACATTGAGAATTTAGTTTAAGTATTTGATTAAAAGTTCTACTTAACTGAAATGTGTATATGAAGAGTTTCTAATGACTGGCTCCATCAAGAGATTTGGAGAGCTTACACAAGAAAATAATATTATATTAATTGACACTATTTAAGTCAATCTACATATTTTAAAAATATATTTAGTTCATAACAAATAATTTATGGTCAATTTATATTTTAATATTCATAGCATAGTCTTAGGTTGAAATTGTGGAACATCTTTTGAAAATGCTCAGATAAAAATGTCCAAAGGCCAGCACCATGGCTCTCTGCCTATAATTTCAGCAGCTTGGGAGGCTGAGGCAGGCAGATCACTAGTTCAAAACCAGCCTCAGCAAAAGGAGGTGCTAAGCAACTTAGTGAGACCCTGTCTCTAAATAAAAATACAAAACAGGGCTGGGGATGTGGCTTAGGGATTGAATGCCCCTGAGTTCAATCCCTGATACCAAAAAATAAAAAATGACAAAAGATCAGTTTTCAGATACTTTATTAAAGTTACAAACCTAGAAACTTAAGATGTCTATGAGTAGAATCATATATTAGTAAGATAATGGTCTATTATTTGTCAAATTGTTTTAATAAATGTTCAAGCCTCATAGTAACAACAACCTCCAGGGTATTTGGCACATGCAACTGTGAATAGTTGTCATGATACACTCATTATCCACTTTTCTTTTTAGATATACACAGACCACAGGAGAATAAATCAATCAAATGAAAGTTTGATTTATAAAATTGAATTTCTTTCCACTAATTTGGAGACTTTTTAAAATGTTTTAAATAGTTATACACAATAACAGAATGCATTTACGCACTTTGATATATCATATATAGATGGGCTATAATTTATCATTTTTCTGGTGGTACATGTAGACTTACATTGGTCATACAGTCTCTAGGGCGTTCCTAGTGGCAATTTAGACGCCAGCTCCCAAGAAAAGGAAACCTATCTCATTGATTACCTCCCACTTCTGTGCTCGTGGACAAGACATGACAGCTTATATTTTCTATAGGGCTCTCGCTTGCATAAACAGGCCATGGCAGATTGACCTTTAAGCTGACTGGTCGAAAGGGACTATATATTCCTCCCCATTTCCGCAATAAACTAGTTCCTGCGCTTACTGGTCTCCCTGACACATCTGATTGTCCTTGGGTGAGAGGGCTGGGTGGTGGCTGTCAGTTGTCTCCTGCCTTTCCTGGTTCAACCTCACCAGGGTAAGGCCTTCTCCTTCCCCTGCAAGATAGGGGGGAATACAGGGCTAAAAAATCCCAGCATTCTGGTGCCCAATGTGGGGGTGAAAGCAAAAGCAAAACTAGATCGCTGGCAGACCTGGCCAAGGGAGTCTCGAGGTAAGAGCACACCCAAAAAGATGGGGCAGGCTAATACTAAGGAAGACCCCGCTCTTAAGGTATTAAGGTACATGCTTAAGAGTCAAGGCCTGGAGGTCTCTGATACCCAGCCCGAGAAGGTCTGGGAGACCTTCATGTGGGCAGCCCTTTGGCTCCCAGCCAGCAATCTTTTTGACCGCTCCACATGGGGGAGGGTGGAACAGCTTGTCAGGAAGAGGGAGGTCAACTTGAGTCAGGATCCACCCTTGGGGGTCTTCCCGACCCTGTCAGCTCTCAAGGCCTGCTTCTCCCCTGTACACCCAAGGAACCCCTTGGGGACAAGCCAAGGTCATCCAAGGGAGCCCAAGAGCAGATCCCCAAGAAGAGCCCAAGTGCAACCCTGAATGGGAGCTCTTTGATAATCAGCAGCTTGAAGCATCCCATGGGCTGCACCTACCCTCCCCCACAAAAGGGAAGGGTCCCAAGACCTGGCCTGAGGTGGTTCCTTGGGCGGATACCTCCCCACCATTGGCCCTGGAGCCTGACTCGCCGGCCCACCCCCATGAGGGCGAGTGGCCTCCGCCATATTTTCACCCTTCCCCTGAGGAGAACCGATTGCCATCTTGTCCAGATGGCAGGAAATTGCTTCCGCCATCTTGTCGCACAGACAAGGATGCACCGCCATTTTTCAGGCATTTCCGGTAAATGCCAATCCGGGTGGGAATCGACCAGCAGTTTGGTACCCCTGAGAAGCACAGGAGCTCAAGGAACTTAAAAGGGCAGTTTCAGAGGACAGACCTAATTCCCCATGGGCTGGACCATCCTTCAAGGATTGGCTCATCAACAGTGCACCACCCAGGACTGGAAGAGCCTAACTAAGGTGGTTCTTCCTGGCCCACTATAGCTTAAATGGTGTGCTTTTATTAATGAGGAGTGTCACTCCCAAACGGAGAGGAACAAGGCCACTAATCCTCCCATCCCTGTTACTTATGGGATGCTTTCAGGGTCAAATGATCGATTTGCCAACAGGCCCCAACACACCACCATCCCAGCACCCTATCAGGAACAGGTGTGATCACTGGGCTTAACAGTTTGGAAAAAACTAGAGGAGGGGCCGTTGGCACCCCCGGTATTGGGGATAACCCAAAAGCCCACTGAAGATCTGGCTACCTTTATCGAGAGGGTAGAAAAAAGCCTCCAACGAAAGTCCGTCCCCCCTCCCCCAGGTCTGGGAAGGGATGACCACAGGCCACAAGCTGGCATGCGCAGGGATGAAGGATTGATCTATGGGGGACATGGATAATTGTGACCAAGGATTTGGGTACTCAGGCCCACCAATCCCAAGCCCTGGTGATGGCCTTACAGGCTCAAATCACCTCTCTTACAGAGGCTCTGACTGCTGCCCTCTCTCTTTCCCACTCAGGGGGGTGAAACTCACAGCCTGGGGAGAAGGGGGTTTGCTATGGCTGTGGACAGCCCGGTCATTTTAAAAGGGAATGCCCTAATGGCTATCCACAGCTTGGCCAGCACCCCGGCGCTCCCCAAGGGAGGATGGCGAATCAGCCTTCTCCCAAGACCCCCTGTCCTAGATGTAAGAAGGGGCTCCACTGGCAAAAGGATTGTCAATCCAAATTCGATATCCTGGGCGATCCTTTAAACTAAGAGAGAGGCACCCTCCAGCCCTGTCAACCAAAGGAGGCCCAACTGCTGTGGGTCGGGATCCCCCAAGAGCCCACTGGACTGTCCCTATAATACCAGAGATAAGGCCAAAAATGGATATCTATATAGCTGGGAAAAGGTTCTGTTGTCTGATTGACACAGGGGCGGACTGCACCATGTTAGGAAAGGAAGAGGTCCTCCCTCAATGGAAGTTGATCCTAGGGCCCCATCTATTGGGGGTCGGGGGCAATACCACCTCTGAGGAGACTAAAGATTGGCTTAAATGGGAAGATGTAGACGGGAGTCATGGGGAGGTCTGACCCCTCATTGCCCCTGACCTCACGGCCAATTTGCTGAGACAGGATATACTTGGGGAGGCCAAAGTGTATATCACCACTGATCATAAGGCTCTTTATGACATTCTAGAGGAGGAAGAATACCAGCAACAATTTAACTTGCCCAGGAAGGTTTTTAGCAACTATAGTGCTGACCCCCTCCTTGAGGCCACACGGCAACGGGTTCCCTCACCTTGTGTAAGGCCTCACCCCCAATCCTAGGGGCCACTGTTCCATTGATGCCCACCATTACCTGGCTTCCAGGAATAAGCAGATGCAGGAAGGGGAGGAGGTAGGGGATCCATCCATTTAGCCCAGTCCAAAGAATTTTTTTATTTTATCCTGGACGATCCCCAATCAGTTAGAGCACCACTGCCACTAAGGAGTCAAGTTGGGACTGAAGATCCAATACAGTTCCTGCAATACACCCTCTGATGAACAGCAGAAGAAAATTTGGATGCAACAGTGGCCATTACCCCAAAACAAGCTCCAAAAGTTAAAAGATACTGTCCAGGAACAATTAGCACCAGGCCACATTCGACCATCCCTTAGCCACTGGAAAAGTCCTGTTTTTGTAATACCAAAGACATCTGCCAAATAGAGGATGTTACAAGACTTGAGAAAGATTAACGAGCGGATGGTCCCAGTGGGCACCCCTTTACAAGGACTACCCTGGATTCCGTCCATCCCAAAAAAACCTGTCCCTCATCGTGATTGACATTAAGGACTGTTTTTTTTCCATTCCCCTTAACCCTGTTGATTGTGAGAAGTTCACATTCTCCATCCCCTCCACTAATTTTCAGAGGCCTGGTGAAAGGTAAAAGTGGTTGGTTTTGCCACAGGGCATGGCTAATAGTCCTGCCTTCTGTCAACAATATGTCTCACATGCATTACGCCCCCTCCAACAACAACCAGGAATTACTCTCTATGTCTATATAGATGACATTACCAATCAAGTACTTAAAAAAAATTGTTAGAACCTGTAAATCCTGCTTGCCCTTTCTACAGATTCCACCCCTCCAATGCCCTGGGGTAAATCCCAGAGGATTAAAGCCAAATGCTATTTGGCAAACTGATGTGACTCATTATTCACCCTTTGGTAAACTTAGGTATGTTTTTGTGACCATAGACACCTGTTCTCATGCTTGTTGGGCCACTGCCCATACAGGAGAAAGGGCTAAACATGCACAGAGTCACTTTTTGCAGTGCTTTGCTATTTTAGGAATACCTCAACAGGTAAAAACAGACAATGGACCTTGCTTTGTAAGCCAAGCCCTACAAGAATTTTTTGCTCAGTGGCATATTAAACATTCTACTGGAATCCCATATAACCCTAGGGGACAGACCATTGTATGGTGACACAATAAAACTATAAAGGATCAATTATTAAAACAAAAAGGGGGAATTAACCCCCATGACAAGTTACGAATGGCCATGCTCACATTAAATATTTTAAATTTTTCAAAAGAACAGCCCCTAACAGCCTTTCAGAGGCATTGGTCCAACTAGACGTCCTACCAAAATTGAGATCCAATGGAAGGACCCCCTGACAGGATGTTGACAGACCCCTTTATAAGTATGGGTCATGGATTTGGATGTGTCTTCCCAATAAGTGAATCAAACCCCATCTGGGTGCCTGCCAGAAACCTTAAATATTGCCACCCTGAACAAATTGATAACCCAAGAGCACCTATTCTTGAGGGGTGATTCTCTCTCCCACTCTCTCCTTTCTAGGAATATGCCCATGTGAAAGTCCATGGTGGACTCTTCATTGCCTTTCTTCTGCTGTTCATCTGAGGGAGTAGTGCAGGAACCATACTGGACCATTGGGGATCATCCAGGATAAGATAAAAAAATTCTTTGGATTGGGCTAAATGGATGGATCCCCTACCTCCTCCCCTTCCTGGGTCTGCTTATTACTGTAATCCTTGTATTTACCTTTGGGCCATGTGTAATCAATAAGCTTTTGCAATTCATTAGGGACTGAGTACGGTCTGTATAGCTTATGGTGGTTAGACAGTAGTATGCCGCTCTACACAACATGGATTGGGAGCCTTCATAAGTGAAGGCCCTAGGTCTATCAAGACATGGGAATATAAATCCCTTTTCTCTTAATAGCTGGCTCTTCATCTGACCCTCACCCAGTACCCCTCTAGTGGTCTAGCTGACCCAAGGAAGGCACCCCTCGAAAGAGCTAATGTAGTAGTCAATGATGGGTAAGATCTCCTGATAGGGACATCCTAAGACAGGCACACCATTGAGTATGTCAGGTGCCCCCTTTCTTTATTAAAACAAAAAGGCGGAAATGTAGGGCGTTCCTAGGGGTGATTTATACACCAGCTCCTGAGAAAAGGAAACCTATCTCATTGGTTACCTCCCACTTCTGTGCTCGTGGACAAGGCTTGACTGCTTATATTTGGTATAGGGTGCTCACTTGCATGAACAGGACATGGCAGATTGACCTTTAAGCTGATTGGTCAAAAGGGTCTATATATTCCTCCCCATTTCTGCAATAAATTAGTTCCTGCGCTGACTGGCTGACTGGTCTCCCTGACTCGTCTGATTGTCCTCGGGCGAGAGGGCTGGGTACGGGCGGTCAGTTGGCTCCTGCCTTTCCTGGTTCGAACTCACTGGGGTAAAGCCCTCTCCTTCCCCTGCAGGATCGGGGGGAATACAGGGCTAAAAACCCCAGCAACAGTCATATCTGTAAATAAAGTAATGATGTCTGTTTCATTCTACTATCCTTCCTATCCCCGTTTTGCCTCCCCTCCTCTCCTTTCACAAATCTAAATTAATTCTATTTTTTCTCTAGTGCTCCATCACTAACTGTGAATTAACATCTGCATATCAAAGAAAATATTTTGCCTTTGGTTTTTTAAGATTGGCTTATTTCACTTAGCATGATATTCTCCAATTCCATCCATTTACTGTAAAATGCCATAATTTCATTTTTCTTTAAAGCTGAGTAATATTCCATTGAATATATATTCCACATTTTCTTTATCCATTCATCTATTGAAGGACACCTGGGTTGGTTCCATAGTTTAGCTATTGTGATTTGAGCTATCATAAACATTGACAAGTAGACTACTCTTACTTAATTGGTACTATATTAAATTCTTATAATTTTGTGTTGCCTTGATATTAATTTTGAGTATTAGTTTAGGTTTTTTTTTTTTTATTATGAGAAGCATGGCTTATTTACCCCTGATACAGTTTCCATTTCTACCTCTATCTGAGACATAGTCCATCCAGATATATATCTTCCTTATACAACTATCTGCAAGTGGTCACTTCCCAATGGTATAACTAGGTATTACCTACTTGACTCACCCCATGGACCCCCATATCCCTTATAAATAATGCAGATATACCACAATGACCTTCTGTCAGTCACATAGATTGAGCTTGCTTGATTCAAAGATACAAAGTAGAATGCCATTTAAGAAACCTGCTTGAGTAATGAATGTTCCAGACTCCAGTAAAGGTTACAGCCACTCAGGATCTTCCCTCTATTTTGTTTTTATTGCTCCTCACCTGCTGATTAAGAGTGTTTCCTGGATAGCTCCCTGCTTCTCATTGACCCTGCAAGGCATACTACCCTGGTTTTTTTTGGACATGTAAGTAATAAAATGCTGTTTCTGATGATTTCATGTCTTGTCATGCTACTTCTCTGTGTCTCACTTAACTATCACACACAAACCTAACACTTCTTCTGGTCAGGAGTATTCTGGACAGTGATCATCTTGGTAGGAAAAACCTGAGCAGACCTAGAAAAGAGCCACAAGTTGATCTTCCAGGATAAACAACTTTCCTGTGACAGCAACACTGATAACAGATCAGTGTTGGCATTAGACCATCAACCAGATCAAAGTATTCCATGAAGTTACACTATGAATATGCATGTCCACCTCATCTGGATACCATCAAGGCAGGTCTAGAATATATAGCCACTCTCCAGACATACACCTCAAGACCAAACTAAAGAAAAATACAAGTATTTGGTTACAATGAAAAATGTGATTTTTAATAAGTTTGAATCGTTATATTCCCTTTTAGATGTTACTAATTTTTCACTCATTTTTACTTTATTATACAAAATGTTTCTTCTATTTATTTCTTATATGTAGTAATATTTTACTTTTATGTAGTTTTTAAGAATATAGATTTAAAGATTAATTGAATAATGAATATAATATGTAGTAAAAATACCTTTAAATTTCAGTAAAATACAACAAATTTCTCAAAACAGCAGTAATAGCCAATGTGAAAATACACTAAAAATGAAAGACAAACCAGTAGCTTCTAGTAGCTTCTCAAATGCTACCAGTGTGATTTTTAGGACTGATCATAGGCAATTACAAATGCTTCACATAGCAGACTTCACAGCTGTGCTCTTGACACCAGGCTTCCTATGCAGTCATTTAATAGTACACTTTGGGGGGCATGGCAGTTAAGGATCTGGGCTCCTCTTGCTGGTTACTCTCTAAAACATTTGAATTCTAAGTCTAAATGTGTTGCACCTGGAGGTTCTTTATCTGGATCCTTAGGTAGAAACCTTCCTTAGGTGCCTTTGCTGACATTGCCTTATTGGAAAAATATTGGCAACTTGGAAGACATTTTTCTCCACTCTAGTACTCTGCATTTCTCCATCTTTAGCTCTTCTCCCCTTGCTCTTGCTATACATCGCCTTTCCCATCTCAGGCTACATGCAACTGCAAACCCCTTAGCCTGAGGCTCCCTGGCAATGACATAACCTCTGAATCTGGGCTGAATACTGGATCCTCCACCTGTGTAGGGTGAAGAGCCAGAGGAGTAGGGAGAGTCAGGAGAAATGGAATCAACACTTTCTGCAGTTTTGCCTCTTATTTACATTACCATAGTAAGTGATTAATGAAGGACTTGATGGCTACCTTATCTTTTAGCTTGTTGTTTAACAATTCATAAGAGAGGGTTGAACTTCCAGGACCCCAAGTAGCCAACTAAAGCAATAAACTGGAATCTAATATATAATGAGTTGGTAAAAAACATAAATAAAACCATGATAAAATAATTGCTAATTTGGGGGCTTGTCTTCCTTTGAGTTTAGTCAGGAAAAGGCCCTGTAAGGAAGTAATGCTAGCAGCACACATTATACACTAGTGTATTTGTTTCTTCCCTTTCTGTCATCCACATTTGAGCTTGGAACAACTTGTGTTGTACTCAGTTGTATGCCCAATGTCCAGATTTTCAGATATTATGTGTCCTCTACAATTTTTTATTCAGTACATTAATAAATGATATTTCTATAGTTAGTAATTAAAAATTTAATTTCTGTCAGAATAAATGGATGAAATGTTTGACTTGAGTTCCTGAAGGCTGGAAATTATGGAGATTTTAAATAACAAGTTGTACCAATAAGTATGGATTATTTTCATTAAAAACAAACTATATAATGATACTATTTATCCTGAGAATAATAGACAAAAATAATAATCTCTTTCCTAAAAAACAAATTCAGGTGATTGATTTTCTTTATGTGTGTGTGGCAGCGTGGATGTTCACTTTGGAAATCGTTAGCTGCTCGGAGGTCAGAGGGTTTGGAACAGAGAAGAAACTGAAAGCAATCTTTCAGTGATAGCATTTCTAAGATATTGTGAAAGTCTTCCTATGTTGATAGCTCTCCAATGTTGTCGTGAAGGGTTATAATATAACCATTAAGCTTCTTTACTTTTGCTTTTTAACAATTACCTTTGAACTCTATGAGACCACAGGTTTTAGAGAAAAGGGTTTTTCTCCAGTTCAAAAAAAATAAATCTATATGCACCATATTCTTTATTCACACACACTCCAATTTCTTTATACTGATCATGGCTATACTAATTTTTCCTATCTATTTAATTTACATCTTCTGATACATGCACAGCAGGGAGCTTTTATATGTTATTTGGTTAAATCTTAAATCTTCTGCAACATAATGTTTAATGACATTAATTTCAGCTTCAGTTAGCAAGTTCCCTTTCCTGATGGCTTGTCTCCAACCCGTCATATGATGTTCATTTATTAAATCTTGTTGTCAGCTCAGGATATTTGTTGATAAATTGCTGGAATATTTTCTATCTCTATATGATTGTAGTATTTTGTGATCGAATAACTCCTGTAAAACAATACTTACTTTAATCTTATGTATAAGAATTTCAATTACAGTATCAGGATTTTTTAGTTATAAAATTCTGATGCTTTGGTCAACTTGGAACTACTAAAACAATTTAACAATTTGCATTAAAATGTCCTCAAGTCCTTAAACTTTGTTAAATGTTTTATATTTTATTGAAATATATTTTATTGAAATATCTATTAATAGGACAAACAATGACTTCTGTCTTTAGTTTTGGTTGACCCTTTTGAAAACTTTATCAAACTACATCATGGCTATACTGATCATTTTCTTATTTGATTTATTGCTTTGCAGAATTTGAATGACACTTACCTACAAAGGCACAGTATGAAATAATATGGACAGAGTTTAATGTAAAACATGTATTACTGGGAAAGCTTATCAACATGCTGTCTATGAGTATATGCAGTACTCAAAATGTATTAATTAATTTTATTTGGCTACAAGGCAACAGATTAATTTTGATATGTCACCTGTAAAAGAAATGTATACTAACATATGTATATATTATGAACTATGTTGAGGAGTAGCTTACCCAAATAAAAACAAAGAGTCATTACTTAAAATATACAACACAATGATTTTTAAGAGTCATACATTTTCACAAAATTTAACAACAAATTCAAATTTTTAAATCATTTAAATTTTTAAATCATTTAAATTTCTTCTAAAAATTATTTTTGACCATGACAATTCATTTCTCTTTCCATCCTTGATTCCAGGCCAAAAAAAAAAAAAAAAAAAAAAAAGCCTACTTTTTGGCAGTAGAGTGGAATTTGTATCTGTTAAAATTAGAATAATAAAAAATGTGGTATTTAGTATCTTGTATCTTTCTTTTATCATAAGTTTTTGAGTTACATCTACTTTATTGTATGGATCACAATTTTTGTTGTATTGCTGAGATTTCCATTTTATAGATATATTGCAGTATGCTGATCAATTTACATGTGGTTTGGCATAGATGTTATGTCTAGTGTTGACTATTGTGAATAAAGCTGCCATGAATATACGTGGACAAGCCTTTTTTGAACATAAGTTTTTTGTCCCTTGGATGCATAAAATGTCATTTATAAGATATACATTTTTCAACCATCTATTTTAAATTAGTTTTTTTTGTACTCAAATTGTTTTTCTCAGATTGAACATAATTGGATCTTGCTTTTTTATCCAGTCTTCTAACATCTGTCTATAAATTAGAACATTAAGCCATTATTATTTAATATGATTGTTAATATTGCTGGATTTGAGTATATCTATTACAATCTGCTTTTTGTTTGACCCAGTTTCTTCCCTTTATCCTTTTCTTAACCTTTTCCTTCTTTCCTAGCATTCATTTCTTATATATTTTTGTATATTTGAAAATTACATAATAACATATATAAGATTTTTTAGTTCTGGCAATTTATATTACATTAAGGACAATGTTGGAAGTAAATTACACATATCTAATGTTTTAGAATGCATTTATGGACATTATACAACTTCAAATAACATATACAAGCCCTGCAATTATTATGTCCATTAATTATCTACCATTCTATACATTTTGCTTTTCATATCTTCTTCATCTACATTTAAAAAATAAAATAACAAAATAATGTCATCAAATTATTTATGTGTATTTTAAAGAAAGCAAGATAAAATTATTTTATGTTATTCACCAATATATTTTCATTTTATGATAATCTTTACTTTTTTCAGATGTGGTTTTGTCTCTTCTTTCCCTTCCACCGAAAGCATTTCCCTCATTGTATTTTGTTGTTCCCATCTAGTGAAGCAAATTCACTAAGATTTATATTATATTAAAAAATGTTCAACTTCATTCTTGAAGGAATTTTTGTGAGAAATAAAATTTAGCTTGTTGGTTTTTATTTTTGTTTGCATTGTTTTATTTTTCTACAATTATATAAAAATATCAATCCACAATACTTGGGCCTCTTTGGTTTCTGAAAATAAGCCCACATCATTCAAATATTTTTACCTCTATATGTAATACAACTCACTTCTCTGGGTAAGCTGAAGGTTTTAACTTGGTTAGTTAGCTAGTGGCAATTTGACTATGAAGTGCCTAGGCAGGGATTTCTAATATCTTTTGAGGGGAATTAACAGTTTCCTAAATCTGTGCATTTGTGTCTTTGATGGAACTTAAGAACTTCTTTGCTTTTATGCCTTCAGGTATTTTTCTCTGCTATATAGTCTCTTCATTTTCTTACCTGCATATTTCTTCATGCTACTGCTCTCTAAATTGGACCATGTGTCACTGAATCTTGGTTCAATATTTTATTTTCTCTTTTCTATAGAATGACTAATTTCTATTTATCTGTCCTCAAAGTTACAAATACATTTGTGATCATTTTAATTTCTTACTGATATTTTCTAGTTTTTTATTCATTAAAAGTTTATTACCCTTTACTTCACTGAACATGTCCAAAATAATGGATTTAAAGCTCTTATCTATGATTTCAAATATTTGGGTCATTTTGAAATTAATATCTATTGATTATTTTGTTTATTACTGATTGACTCACAGTTCCTAGGTCTTCATATTATGATAACATTCACATTATATCCTGGACATTTTAGATATTACTTATGAATTATCTGGATTCTATTATTCTGAAGATTATTTGTTTAAACAGATTGTTAACTCAGTCATTCTCAAACTTCAGAGACATGGCTATACTGTGTAGAGGCTCAGACCTTCAACTTTGTTCTTTAAGTCTTCTCTATTAGCTACTTTCCATTTGTTCTGTTCGTGATGTTTCAGGCATTAGCCAAAGATTGAGATTTACAATTAACTGATTTGGGGGTTTCCATTCTCTGGCTTTTTGAGCTCTTCTCTCTCTGGTGGCTGTAAGTCTCCAGCCTCATTTTCCCTTTCTTCAGTCAGAATAGTGGAGTTTCTAACAGAATGGCAGCTGCACCTGACCAGCTGTTAAATAAATCAGCCACCTATATATAGGTCAAAGCTGCCAGCTTTTTGCTTTAAAGTTTGACAATCCTCAAAAAGCTGTTGTCTTTTTCCAGTCTCCATGATCCACAGGGAGTTGATTTTGTATGCTGTACAAAATTAGTAGCTCTAGTCTATGAGGAAATCAATTTGTTATGTGTTCATTCCTTCGTCTAAAGCTAATGCACAATGCAGTTACCCTTATACACCACCCACTTCTTGAGCCGCTTCCTTTCACTCTTATGGAAAGAGATCTGACAGTGAAAAGCCCCATTCACAAGGTAAACACAAGATCACATTAAATAGATCAGCACTCACTACAATGTAACAAATCATAAAATGTTATGCAACATTAATATTACCTCAGTGCAGGTTTACCTCGCCATGAATTATTTTTTACATGAATTAAAAATTAGGATTATAAAAAAGTTCTTCCAGTTGAATTTTAACATAAAATCACAGCTCATTATAAAATTTTATTATGTGTTTCCCAATAAAAATTTCGTTAGATTTTATAATCTTCCACTTATATTTTTCACATATATATCAATTTATATTTATACTTACATCTCTCTCTTTATATGTATGTATATATATATATCAATGTATATTGGATGAGGGAAACTTGAGCAATCACCATCAAAGCAATAGCAATATAATGTTTTTGATATTTTTTCCTTTAAAATATTTTTATTGGTGTATCTTAGTTATAAATAATACTGTGGTTTATAATTATATAAATTAATATATATGCATAAAACATAATTTACTCCATTTCAATTCCCAATCCTCCTCTTTCCCCTCCTTCATCCTTCCTTCTCTTCCCCTTCTTTTATTTTTTTGGTCTTGCTACTATGTATTTATTATTTTTTTAAAATAATGCTTTACATATATACAAAAAAGTGAAATTCACTGTGGTCACTCATATATGAATATAGCATAATTTAATCAATATCCTTCCTCCCTTTTCTCATTCTTCTTCCCACCCTCTCTATCTCCTTCTTCTACTACATTGATTTCCATTTTATTTTCATGGGATTGACCCCCCAGTTTTGTTCTATTTTGCTGTGGCTTCCACATATGAGAGAAAACATTTAATTTTTAACCTTTTGAGTCTGGCTTATTTCACTCAGCATGATATTCTCCAGGTACGTTCATTTGCCAGCAAATGCTACAATTTCTTTCCTCTTTGTGTCTGAGTAAGACTTCATTGTGTATATTTACCATTTTTTCTTTACCCATTTATCTGTTGGCAGGCACTTTTGTTGGTTGCAAAACTTGGCTATTGTGAATTATGCTGCTATAACATTGATGTGCCTGTATCACTCTAGTATGCTAATTCTTGTTCTTTTGGATAAATAACAAGGAGCGGGATAGCTGGGTCATATAGTGGCTCAATTCCTAGTTTTTTGAGATAACTTCATACTACTTTCAAAATGAGTTGTAAAAATTTTCAGTCCCACCAATATAAGTGTACTTGTCCTCCATATTCTCACCAGCATTCATTATTATTTGTAGCTTGATGATCGCCATTCTGGAGTGAGATGAAATCTCAATGTAGATTTGATTTTCATTTCCCTGATTGATGACTATGTTAAACATTTTTTCATGTATTTGTTGGCTTTTTGTATTTCTTCTTTTGAGAAATGCCTGTTTAGTTCCTTTGACCACTTACTGATTAGGTTATTTAGTTTTTGTTATAAAGCATTTTAACTTCTTCATGTATTCTGAAAATCGATCTCTTGTTGGAGAAGTGGGTGGCTAATATATTCTCCCATTCTATATACTCATTTCCATTTTTTAAATGTTTCTTAATAGTTCTTTATAGTTATACATAATATTGGGCTCATTTTGACATAATCATGCATACATGAATATAATTTGCTCCATTTTGTCTTCTTACCTTATAATCTTCTAAATGTTTATGAAAAACTTGATGCTATACAATATATATGAACATTTTTGTGTGAAGCAGAGAGAATTGTGTGCTTTTTCTTTCATTATCTAATTTATTACAATATGGAAAATGGAGATATTTAGTGCAATAATTTGAAAATATATTGGATAATATCTGTTTTCACACTTTAAAATATTAATTATCAAACATATGCATTTCATTTTCTTTACTTATGTAAAATATAGAGTGCATTGGATTATAATATCTGCTTTAGTACAATACACAAAAGTTTAATAAAAGAATCTGATTAGTATAGTCTCATAATTGTGCATTTGGATTAACAACCCGAATACATATAATTAGATAACAAAATGAACAAAGAAAAAAATAAGGAATAGCAAGAATTCCAAAATGAAATGACAATTGAGCTATTTTTTAGTATAGTTAAGATTCGACAGGCAAAAGTAATGATTAACAATATACCAATTCAAAGTGAAGTGATATGAAAAGAGTAAATTGAAAATTTTAGGGTTAGAAAAAATTATCAACAGAGAAGATAGTTTGCATGCCTTAATTGTCAAATGCATATTTTAAACTCTGATAAATTTTTATCTTTATATTTTGAGGTATAACTATGTTGTTTCATTTTATTATATTTGCACATACTTAACTGTACAGAGTAAAAATATACAAATATATTTTAAATTCATTATAACAATTTGTTCGTATGTTAATTTTATTTTCAAGCCAAGATAAAGAAATATAGGAAGAAACATAGTGAGTATAATGAGTTGTGGGAAGATCTCAATATACATGATATGGTCAAATGTTAGGTCTTATTAACTTTAGCCCAATATAAGCTAGGAACAAAACCACTAATATTCTGTACTCTTTTTTTTCTTATTTTGTTGAAAAATGATGAATTAATAACTGTTATACCTGTGCTAATAGACCTTTCTTTAAAATTTTCCCCATTCCTAATGAAAATTATGTATATTTTCAATGGCAAATAAATAATTATAATTCAAAGCTCTAATAAAATTATTTATTGTCAGAAGAATAAGAGGAAAGAATTAAATGATGTTCAGTAAATCCATCACTTTGAACAAAAAGAGTTTTCACCAATGGGCTAAAGAGGCTATTGCATGGGAGAAGTATTTTTCCTCTGGGCATGTGAAGCTAGAAATTGAATACTGAAACTCATGTAGCAATATATTTAGAAAAAATAACGAGTCCTCTCCACTATTATGTGATATTTACTTGCTAAATATAAAATAAAAGTAAGTTTTATTCACATGTGCCTGGGATCTGTATGCATTTGGACTATTCATAAAAGTTCTCTATAGCTCAAATAAAACATTGGTTCTTAGAATATTTCCTATAGAAAATATACGTACAATAAAATAAACTCATTGATTAACTTACAAAATTTCTGTAGAAAAAGTGAAATTAATTTAAACATTGATTATTATATCTTTGGTCATATTACATAAATCATGTGATTACTTAAAATTTTGAAACTTTATATCTTTCTGTATAATAAAACTTCATAGTTATTTTATTTCTTCTTTATTTCCAACAGAGCTCTTTGCTAAAAAACCTTTACCATTTTCTATAATTGAAACAGTTATAATAGAATATTAAGTAACTTTTTTTATTAAAAATGTTCTCATTATCATTGTTTTACTTTTATTATTAAGCTACTATAATTTATTTACTTGTAATTGTTCTTTCATTCTTCTATGAAAGTTTAAATATTTTTCTGCCTTTCTTTAAACCAATATATGCTTTTTACTATTTAAATATGACTAATATAGATAAAAATTTCATACCTTGTTTGTGACATATTAAGTATCTTTCTCTAAGAATGTTTATTTTATTAGTGTTTAAATTTTAAATAATTCATCTCTTCATATATTTTCTCTATGGTTTTGATTTCAGTTCTATTGGACTTAGGTATTATAAATCTTATCCTCAAATAGATATAAAATATATACTATGAAGAACGTTAAAATGCATTTGAATCTATAGGAGAGTGACCAAACAGAAAGGAGTTCATTCTTTGGGGAAAAAAAGAAATCAAATAAGAGATGAGTTCTAACATTTGCCTTTTCACTTTATATATGCGTTTCAAAACCGGAGCTGGTACATGAAACTGCATAAGTTGAAAAGACACCACTGATCCCATCAGATAAAAAAACAAGAAAAAGAAAAGAAATAAAATGACTGGGAGAAGAAACTGACCAGAGATTCAGGTATTGTGTAGTTCACAAGAGTTCTTAGTTTGATACACACAGTACTAGAAATTTTGCACTATAAAAACCTATAATTAAGCCAAACAATTTCAAGGATGAGTACCTTATCATTCTTTATAGGACAAGTCAATATAACAAATTTTTACATATATATAGCCTATAATATAGTACTATATGTGTGTATATACATATATATGTAAATGCATACAAATACATATATATACATACATTGTATGTGAAGTCATTTTATTAATCATTTTAAACCCTAATATTGTGTATGATGGAACTAAAGTTTGTGGTATCTGTGTTGACAATTTGAAACGCTAACTGCAAAAGTAACAGAAATGAAGAGAGTGATAGACATTAGAGACTGTGGATATAACCATTTATAACCATTTATCATTGTCATGATCAAAGAGACATGTTTAGAAATGTTCAAACTTGAAATTCTAGAGGCTATTGTGTTTCTCACTTTTATGTTTCTGTTAAAATAGAGGATTCACCACCTCACAATAGTGAAAACTCTTTGCAATCTCACAATTGATGCCAAGAGAAATTTTTATGACATCATAGAATGGATAAATACATCTTACAAGTGGGTACAATTGTTGTTATTACAAAAAATAAAGTCTTTTGGAATCAGGCACATAGATTTAATATCTCCACTTCTTGTAGAGTTACCTTAAAAGAGTTACTTCAAAACATCAGATTCTTGTTAGATTAGAACTAACAAATACACAGAAGAGACATATAATATATGGTTGGGCTTCTTATAATTTCCTTACAAGTATAGTTGAATGAGTAATTTTGGACTTGATCTTAAATATTATGGTTAAGTTTAAAATTCAATATATTTTTCCAAATTGTAAATGAAATATTTCCTTCTCTCTTCCTTATATCATTCTTCATTTTTTCCTTAATAGGTAATAATTTTTAGTATCATAACTACAGGAACTTGATCATTAGCAACAGCACACTTATTTTAAAATAAGAAGATCTTTCAAATTCTATTTAAAATTTGACAAGTATCTATAAGTAGATTCATTTGTAAAATCTAAGTGATTTTCAGATCTGTTTCAGAAACTTTTATGATTGGTATACAGCTTCGAATTGGAATTTTAGTATAAATATTTGATGTGAATATTAAAAATTATCTATTGTATAACTTTGCATTTATTTTTTATTTATTCCAATTGCAAATAGATAATAAGTTAATCACTCTGACCATCTATCACTTTTTGTAAAACCCCATTGTATCTCTCTCTAGTTAGCAAGTCAATCTCAACAGATTTGATATTCTTTAAAAGTTTTTTATATGTCAGCATTGGAGCCATCTAGTCCTGGACTTTTCTTTGTTGGGAGATTTTTTGTTTTTTGGAAGCTGTAACAAATTTCCTCTCATTGGAGTTACCAACCCTCTTTTATCTATTTAGGCTGTCTGTCTGCAAGGTGCTGGCTTCTACACCAATCCATAGTGCTGAGATTCTCTTTAGCGTTTACCCCTGTGGAGAGGAAACTCACTCTTCTAGCCAGGCTTTCAGTTGCTGGTGCTCTCTGTTTCTCTCCCTACACAGCCTTCCCAAGTCTCTGGATTTCACTAGGTTCCCATCTTTCTGCTGTTGAATTTCAGACCTCTTCTATGACCATTCACCAAATCACGGAGCTACATTCTCTTGCTTTGATTCAACATGGATGAGTTTTGATGCATTTGGATAAGATAGAGAATCCAAATGCTATTTATTATCTGACTTTATTTGTATAATTTTCTGGAAAACACAAAACTGAGAGAGAGAAATTAGATCTGTAGTTTCCCATGGTTTGCAAACAGATGGGTTTGACTATAAAGGTACAGGGGAAAATTAGATGAAAGGAACTGTTATATATGGTTCTGTGGCTGTAAACACATATTTCTATGGATTTATCAAAATCCATCAAAGTGTACAAAGAGTGAACTTTAGTGCATTTAAACTTCAACCAGAATTGGGTTAATGCAGAGATAAATTTCAGACTGTTACAAGTTATTTAATATTACTAAAAATGAGTGGCATGACTTTTCTGAAGGGGATAGAGTTAAAAAAAACCTGATTTAAATAACTCAGGAAAATGGTATTACGGTTACAAGCTATCAGACTAGAGACAAAGATGAATTATACACAGAACATTGTGTTCTTGGTAATAAATTTGTATCTTATTGAGGGTATAGATTTTAATTCTGAATATATGCCTGTGCCTTTATAATCAATAAGTAAATATTGAGATATACCCAAACTCTTTATATAAGTATCTCAAATCTTCAGGTTCACAATACAGTACTATACACAGTCACAGTCTTATAATATCTTGCTTAAAATTATATGAATCTGATTTAATATAACTACCACAAATAATTTATTAAAAATAAACTTTTTCAAAGTACTGAGAGAAATAAAGTTTCTTCATCTTTAGTACCAATAATCACTAGGTAAATTAATCAATAATTATATTTACCAAGAAATATTTATTATATTTTCTATTGATGCTAAGAATATGTGAAGAATATAGTTAAATATAATGAACAGTTCTCCAAAATAGTACTGTCTTCCTTCTTCTTAATGAAATGTAACAATATTATAGACATGTTGAATGCTAAAACTTTACATATTTATGTTTTGTAATATCATAAGAGCAGATTCGTCTTAGCAAAGAAGTGTGCCTTTTAACTTTCTCTCTTTCTGAGATTTCCAGTTTTCTCCTACATCTCTATGCCATATGAATCTCCAGCTGACTCATCCATATACAAGTTATTTTCAATTCTGTGTATGTGGGTAAAATGAAAAATTAAAATGGCAAATAGCAGTTATGCCAAATAGTCAAAATATCTGACTCAAAAATATGAATAAATATTATGATAATTGTGTGTATTATTATGCAGGCATCTAATTTAAAATTTAAAAATATAACCAATATGGAATTTATCATTTATAATATGAAAAAAAATATATAGATATAGATATATAGCTATAGATATAGATATAATCAGATCAAAGTCTCATTTAGCAAACAAAGGATGTGGAGTACCTAGACTAATTTGTTAGACATTTTCAGCATTAATTTGTAACATCTGGCTATAACAGATCTGGGCCACAGTTCTATATGGAATATGAATTGCTTGAAATAATATACTGAAAACTTGCTAATTTTAAGGCAAATTTCTTCATTGTTTTATAAAGCAAGTCCATCATTTTTAAATACAGCCTGCTTCCTAGGACAAACTTACAGTATTAGTTATTATTATAATAGATAAATGCAGAAATTACTATATTTCAATTTTTGCAGTATTTAACATTTAATGGAAGTTTCTAAATTTATAGCTAATTTCAAAATTCATAAAATTAAACAGCAATGCTTCTATTTATTTTTTCTTTCTCATGGTACTTGAGCATGATGTACATTGTTTAAATTAAAGTGTCATTGCATAGATTAATTGTTTGGAGGACAATTATCTCCTAACAAAAAGATCATTATACAGATTAGTTTTGTTCTTTCATAGCCCCTCTTCATTTAGAGAGAAGAGTTACTGTTTTGATGCAGCAGAATGAGCGGCTCCCTTTGGTCAATTATGAGACATCTGTTTCTTAATTATGTACCATATAAATTGTTAACAGTAAGATCTAAGATTATCATTCATACCTTGCTTTAATAATATGTGCCAAAAAGTGTTCAGTGATTTTGACATACATGTAAAAATTATATTTCTTGAAAATAGATGTTCTGAAATAACATTTTTGTAAATATACAAAAATGGATAAAATATTCAAAACCCAATAATTAATTCAATTATATCATTTTACTTCTTATTTTTCTCAAACTTTCAAGATGTTCTCCAATTAATTATGCATGCCACTTTACTTAAACAGAACATATAATGAATCATGTACATTATTTCCTTTAATTTGTATACACTGACACCACAAATGTTCTTATCAATACAACCCATAGTATATTTTTAAAATTGAAGTGAAAAGCTGAACTGCCATGCTTGGAAAAAGGACATCATCTTTCTTAATTTCTTGAACATTGTTTAAGTATTACTATTATAATGATTCTCCTTGTTTCTTCTAATATTCTCTTTTAAATTATTCCTTTATTTCTTGTATTCCAACATATCAAGAAGTAGAAAATTTGCATTTGTGTTATTCTACACTGTAATAGGCATTTCTGGCCACAACCTAGACAATTTAAGCAATGCAAACTATAACATTAATGTAGGAGCAGGAATGATTCCATAAAAATCCATGATCTCTCCCAAGAATTGGAATATTTTTGTACACACACTAGATTTTAAATATATAAAAAACAGCACTTTTGTTTACATGCATTGATAAAATTGTAAATAATGTAAAATGATGATAAATACACTTTACCACAATCTTTTTTTTTGGTACTGGGGATTGAACTCAGGGGCACTCGACCACTGAGCCACATCCCCAGCCCTATTTTGTGTTTTATGTAGAGACAAGGTCTCACTGAGTTGCTTAGCGCCTCGCCATTGCTGAGGCTGGCTTTGAACTCGCGATTCTCCTGTCTCAGCCTCCCAAAGTGCTGGGATTACAAGCGTGAGACACTGTGCCTGGCTCCACAATCTTTTGTCTATAGAAAAAAATTCAAAATGACTTTGACTGGATGCAAATATCTTCACAAAGTAATTCCATTATCTGTGTTCATTCTGTGTACCTTTAATTCTTCCACTTCACCATTATTCTTTATCCTTCCGTTACACATCTCTAGAAGATCTTGAACTCATTGTGTGGTACAGCTCCCCTGGAGTATTATGATTTTTATTATGTGCCATAAATTCTTTTCTGTTATGATTTTGTTTGTGGTATTCCAAAAATAAAATGCTTTACCTTTCCTATCTTATTATCTCTATAACATACTCTTTATTGTTTTATTGAGTATACTTTTCAAGTAAGAATTTTATACATTTAAGGTACACCATTTGATCTTTGATATACATACACATTTTGCACTGATTCACTAAGAAGCAAGTAAACTTGTTCTTTACATACCATCTTAACTTAATCCCCTTCTTGAATATGTCCCTTCAAGTAGATGAAAAGTTGAGTTTCCTTCTCTACTCCTTCTCAACACTTTTGATTTCATATAATTTATTTCCAATATTAGTAATAATTTTCAATTATCATTTTAATTTATTATTGGCCAGAAAAGGTAACATGGCCATGTTTACTTTTGAAAGACTTAGAAGTACATTCTTTCCCTTTTCTCACACATAGAGAAAAATCAGACATTTGGTGAGCATTTGAACACTCTGTTGTGACTGAGACTGTGTACTGGTTGAAACAAGTCAGAGCATTTAGTGTTTTGGGACTAAGTAAACATGACCATATGAAACACTTCATTACCTGAGATGGATGGTAAATTTCTCCTTCATTTTGAAATTTTATGCCTGAACAGTGTGTATATAATCAATGCAACAAATGAGAAGTCTGATTAGATGATCTTCATAGTTTCTGCCAGGTTATTAATAATCATGAATTAACTTCACTACAAAGAATAACAAAAAATATAGTGCACTAAACACAATTATTTATGTTTAGTGAGTACTGAGAGGGGAAACTTTACTTTCTAACTACAATTCTACTATTGACTTTTCTGTAGGAGTCTCTGTGCAGACATTATTTTGGAGTTAACACAAACAAAAACAAAAAAAACACAAGTTCAATGTTTTCCTGGGCCACTGTTTACTTAACCAATGATTTAAAAAACATTTTGTATATTATTATATGAAAAAATATTATATTTGGCATAGAGCACAAGTGTTTTGTCATGTAAGCCATGTGTTTATCTTGCTAAAATGTACGGGGTAAGAGAGATTTTGATACACATTTTTAGTGGATGAAGTAAATATTTACTGGTGAACTTTTCTTTACATTGCAATATCTACTTTAAAATTTAGTTTATTAGTGATATTGTTGCTTTTAATGGGTAATCTTTGAAATCTAAAGGGCACAAGATTTGGTCCAATAGATGGACTACTATAACTGAAGTGTTTTGGATATGGTAAAAGAACTGCTCAAAACAGAGCTCATGGGAGCTATGATATACTAAGAACAATTTGTAGATTTCTGTCAGGCACCCCATCATGAGCTCAAACTAGAGGAAAATAATGCATGCTGATATATGTAATAAAGGAGCCTAGCAAGTTTAAAACCTATAAAGAAAATGATAATGAACTCTATAGCCATATTTGCTCAATTGCCACTACAATCTCACAAACACGCAAGTGCAATTTTCAATAACTGACTCTGAATGTAGTGGCTTCTATAATTGTGTTACTGTTTTTATAAGTGCATTTTCTGCCATGGGCAAATTTTATTTAGATGAAAATAGACTTGTTTTTACTTATTAAGTATGAATTCCTATAAAAGAATCTTAAGAAGGTAGAAATTGTTTTCTTGCTCTCCTGGCAAGATCAATAAGGAAAAAGAAATTCTAATTAGTGCCTTTATTGCTAAGCTTTCTCTTTTTTTCCCCCCAAAATAAGCTTTTTTAAATGAATTAAACTTTCCTTAAATTAGACATTACCAGCTACACTTTTACTCTAAATATGTATAAACTGTTTTAACTTTCAATAATTCTTTTAGATAAGGTCATATATTCAACTGTCCTCATACTACCAAGCTTTATTAGTAATATAACTCATAACATTATAAGTATCAATATATTAATGAGTTTAGTATAACTCATAATATTCAAAGTATCAATATGTTTTTCCAGAATAAATAACAATGCATGCTGCCATCATTCCCTTTTCCTTTGATCTCATTGGAGTCTCCCCCACTTCCTAGTTCTACTACACACTACCACATACATATACATTGATGTAGGCTGACTATCAATAAACTGTGATATCACACTACTTTTCTTACTTTAATCTACAAATTCTACACAAGCAAAAGAAAAGCAGAGAAAATGTACTAAAAATATTAATTTTAAAGCCTTAAGAAATTATATGATTTGTTCAAGCTCATAAAGTAAATCCTTGTACCTTTCTATTTATTCACTGAAAGTGAGTGGTATTTTATATGATTGTACTTTTTGTGCTTAGGTATAAATCATTCCTGAATAATAAATATTTTATGAAAATGAATTAATATGATTTTATTTTTTTTCAGAATATTTTTAATTTTGTAATCTTTTGATTTTAGAAATCATCATGAAAGAAAAACAGTGATTATATAGAGTATAACATTAAAAGATTTGGAATTTATTAAAAACAAATAAATTGCTTAATCTGCTGCCTGTAACCCATGACTACTGACTCCCAGTCATTATTTATTCCATTGGCCAATAGTGGCTTCCTTCACAACTTCATACTTATTTTAAAGAAATGGTTTTATGCCAAAAGAAAAAATATGAATATTTTGAGATTTTCAAAATTATTAATTCTATATCTACCAAATTTTAATGTTAAATATTTCAATTTGATCCTAGGAATTATCTCACATGTTTGTTGTTTTACTTGTTCTATAAAATGGTACATACCAAATTATGAATCTGAGATTTCAAATTAAATTAATCAAAAATAGAGTGCTATTTATTTATAATATTATGCGTCACAAATGATAATATATTGTTTTGTATAAGAATGAGTAAAATTCTCAAAAGTTTTGGGGAAAAAATAACTAATTACCTATGCTAGATAGTTAGGAATAGGAATACATTTCTTTTATAATGTAATTGCATTTAATGATTTTCATTGAGAGCAGAATGCTAAAACCTGGTGGCAGTTTTCTCCTTCCCCAAACTGCCAAAATTATTTGCAGCCATGAGATTAGAAAGGTCATTTTAGCTCATCATTGACCATTGCTTACAAGAGGTCTAGAAAACTGGAATGTATTAGAATTATAACAATTATTATAATAATTGAAGCTGAATTATTTTTCCCATTGAATAGGGAAGAACTTAAAATTTAAATATATTATTAAAATGTTTCATAGCTTTAAAGAATTACAAATTTAACACAAGTCCATTCACTTCAAAACTGTTGTTTCTCAATATATCTATATATCTCTGACACACTCTTACCTGCCTTTGAGCTTGACATATCTACCTGAAATATTGTTGGTAAAAACCTATAATCTAACTATGTTTGTGTCTCAGATAATTAGAAATACTATGTTTTAGTCAGCTTTTTTGTTGCTATGACTAAAAGATCAGACCAGTACAACTGTAGAAAAGGAAGAGTTTATTTGAGGGCTCATGGTTTTAGAGGTCTCAATCCATCAACAGCAGGCTCCATTCCTCCGGGCTCAAGCTAAAGTTAAACATCATGGCAGAAGAGTGTGGCAGAAGGAAGCAGTTCACACAGTGATCAGCGAGTATAGAGAGAAACTCCACTCTCCAGATACAAAATATATACCTATAGCCACTTCTCCGAAGAACCACTTCCTCCAGCCACACCCCACCTGCCTCCCCACTCAGTTAATTCCAACAGGGATTGAATCACTGATTAGGTTAAGACTATAACCCAGGCATTTCTCCTCTAAACCTTCTTGCATTGTCTTACACGTGAGCTTTTGGGAGACAACTCACATCCAAACCATAACATTCTACTAGTTATTTGAACCACAATTCTTATTCATAGGTATTTTATCAGCCTTGAAATGCTAGAAAATTAAAACAAATAAAATTCAAAAAAATCATCTATTTTCTCATACATATGCTCCATACAGAAACATACCATATTGGAGATACTACTTCAATATTTGAAGTGATTTTAGTTATATGCCACAAATTGTTTTATTTTGTGCATTTAGTTAACAAAACAAAGTAAATTACTCTGGCAGAAAAAACTCTGGGGCAAGGGGAGTAGAAATGATTTTCCTAACTTATAAACCTCCCTTGTAGTCCCCAAAGAACATTAGAAAATAGAATCTAGCATTTCAAGTAAATAGAATTCCTTGGGTCTAAGTGGATGGATAACGGCTACTATTATAATTCAAGGCCCATGGAATCTTAGTAAAACATTTAATTGAAATAAATTTAAATTGATGTGAAGTACACAAATTTGTGAAAAATGATCTAACATTTCATAGCTTCATTTTTCAGTGAAACCTAAAAACTATTTGCTTCAAAATACACCACTCATCCTAGCAATAATTCAGTTGCATAAAGAAGGCTAAACTTGAAATCCTCAGTCTGATGTAGGAAGTTATTTGCAAAGAACACCATGTTACCCTAGAATGAAAAGACATTTAGAGCTATTTCATAAATGTTAGGTACAAAGTTTAAGAACATTTTGATACTGAGTATGAAAGATTTAATTTAATGTCACTACCCTGACATTTATAGAAGTCTATTGTCTGCTTGCTTGGTGAAGCAAACCTGAATCACTTTTCCAGCTACTTCTTTAGTAAATTACAAATAACTATAAAAAGGATGATACAATTGCATATATACTTCAAAAACACTCATGGAAAGAAATTAATTTTTGAAAACTTTTTTTTTTCTCACAGTTTGTCTTAGTCAGTTTGCCAAGTTGAAAATGAACCTTCTCAGTTTATGGCCCAAGAAGATTTTTTACTTTGGAGGTATTCTCTAAAAAGTCTCCGTGCTCACTTGCTCTAACTAACTGCAAGTCCAACAGCCATTCCCAGTATTAGAAGGAAATTTAGAATTCATGAATTTTTGTTTGTTTTGCTGAATGAAACAAGTTTGTAAAACTTTTATAATTCCAAAGTGCTGTAAATGCACTCTGTATTGAAGCATTGGGTTTGTTTCAGTCTATAACCTGGTGACCTGTTTAGTACTATATTCCATTCACTAGGCC
Organism: Xerus rutilus; assembly: GCA_028644305.1. Classification (NCBI taxonomy): domain Eukaryota; kingdom Metazoa; phylum Chordata; class Mammalia; order Rodentia; family Sciuridae; genus Xerus; species Xerus rutilus. The sequence goes on along the minus strand of CM053404.1, from coordinate 98,977,959 downwards.
TTTCCTCACCTAATCTTACCTATTTTCTATCAGAGATTGGAATTCTATCGTTAGACCCTAGACTCATAGAATTCTTCAGGAAACTGATGAATCCCTCAACTATTCTATTTATTATTTTTCTTAAACTTTTTTCTATTGCATTCTAAGCACTTCTTTAAACATGTTTGTCTCAATAGGCTATTTTAAATTGCCTTGTATTCTACAAACTGCTGATTTGTTCATTAACCAGAGCTATATCATACATATATTACTACATATACATATACATTTATTAATACCCATGTATTACACACATATCATAAATATATACAGTACTGTATTTATGGCAATAACTAATAATGAAGGGTTATTTTTTATTATGTGCATGCAATATCCTGAGCAATTTCTGTGTGTCAATAAATAATACAGGTGTTATTACACATCTTTTTCATATAAATAAACTAATGTACATGGCATTTAAATCACCCTCTTCATTTCATGCAGTTGGTAATTTACAGAACATGAGCCCACTCACAGAACTGGACTTTCCAAAGAAAAAAATATTTTATTATACATATGTAAATTCTAAGAAAACTTCAAAATCCTTGAAGCCATACATTGAAGTTAGTGTTCTCTAGGTTTGTCCTAGGAGATAAGATTTTGCCTCTGCTAGCAAGGTTTCCTAACAGTGCCTCAAGGGAATATGGCTTCTTTCTCTCATCACGTCACAATTTTCCTGCAGTCAGGCCTTAGCCAGCAAGTTGGAAGAGAAGATTGTTATAGGCTACTCTGAGGATTGCCTCTAACCTTGCTATAAGGCTTCTTACAAATGGAAATACATTAAAATACTTTCACATTTCAGGGAAGACTTGGGACTGGGTGGTAATACTTGAGAAAAAGTTTGCTGCTTGTCTCCCAGTGTCCATTGACTTTAAGCATTCTCCATATGTGGAAAGCAATTTGATATTTGGGAATAGTCAAAAATCAATCATGATCTAATAAATGACCTTTTCTCTAACATGATACTACTTAGACATTATCTTAGTATTTTTATAATATAAATATAATTACACTATTGTGTGACAGTCATATTCCCAGAGTATATTTTTTCATGATATGTTTTTATGATGATTTTGGAATTATTCCATTTAATATTCTGAATAAAAATAAACTCCACTTAAACCCAGCTATATAGCATATAAATGAACAAATACTGATATCCAACATTAAGAAAATCATTTTTGTCATTGGTATTTTAATAGTTCCCACATATCTACAGTTATCACATATCTAAAAAATTAAAATTTTTGTAGATACTGAAACATTAAGTTATTTCATTTATTAACTGGCTGTAGTTATAGCTTTGGTTCAGCTTTAACATGAGAACAATTATCCACAGTATTCTGTAATCCAATATATTATATTGCATAATTATATTCTATATGCACTACAGCTTATATCCATATCCATTATAATTATATTTTATAATCCAACAGTAAACTATAATCCACAGTATTTCATAACTCAAATTAGTACTCATTCACTTCCTACATTTTCAAGAAGATGTCTTTGGATTAAGGATATAAGTGCATGTGTGTACTGTGTTTGTGTGAGTGTGTGCAGTGTATGTATTCATTTAATTTTATTTATACACATATGTATAAAGATATATTAATGCACACTAGAAATATTTTAGTTTATTAACATAATATTATACTTCAAGTATAACTTAGTTTAAAATATTTAGTTCTGTATATTTGTATGAAAACCCATCTTGAACTATCTTCATGCTTTTTAACTCTCCTCACAAAATGTCTTTATTCTTTTAGTCAAAAACTCCTTCCAATACTTTATTTTCAATATTTCATATATCATCTCATATGAAATAGTTATTTTTCTCTTTTCCCATGTTTACAGCCCCCAAAGATATGATTTTCCTTATGAGATAAATACAAAATAATTTTTTTCTAATCTCTTCATATCAAGTTAATTATTGTACTATATTCTGATATCCCTTTTTTCACACTCTTTTAACAAAACAAAGAAAAATTCTTTAGAATCATCCTACTGAAAGGAAAATTTCAATTATTTTTATGTTTTTATTAGTGCATTATAATTATACATAGGAGTGTGGTTCATTTTAACATATCATACATGCATGAAAGTAATTTGCTCTGCTTAATCCCCAGTACTTCCTCTTTCTCTCTGATTCTCTCACCATTGTTTCACTTCCACTATTCTACAGGTCTTCTTTCTGTTTACTTGTTCTTTTCTTAATCAGCAGTTTATAGATAGAATAAATAGGCAGTTTAAAGATAGAATTTGCTGTGATATATTCTTATTTGTACATGGCACAATTTGATCAGTATTATTCTGCAGTTCCTCCTTTTGTCATCCCTCTTTCCTCTTCCTTTGTACCCTTCCTTTACTCCATTGATCTCCCTTCTCTTTTCATGGAATCAACCCCTCTTTTATTCCCCTTATTTTGCTATAGATTCTGCATATGAAAGAAAACATTTTTCCATTTCCTGAGTCTGACTTACTTCATTTAGCATGGTATTTTCCAGTTCCATCCATTTGCCAGCAAATGCCACAATTTCATTCCTCTTTATGTCTCCATCATGTATACATACAACATTTTCTTTATTCATTTATACATTGACAGGCACCCGGACTGATTCCATACCTTGGCTATTGTGACTTACACTACCATATACATTATCAAGCCTGTATCGCTATGGTATGTTGATTTGGGGTCTTTTGGATAAATATCAAGGAGTAGGATAGCTGAGTCTTATGGTGGTTCTATTCCTAGTCATTTGAGGAATTTCTATACTGCTTTACAAAGTGGTTTTAATAATTTGCAATCCCACTAATATATGAGTGTACCTTTTCACCATATTCTCATGAACATTCATTTTTATTTTTATTGTTAATATTTGCCATTATAACCGGAGGGAGATGAAATCTCAATATAGACTTGATTTGCATTTCTTCGATTGGTGGGGATGTTGAAAATTTTGTAATATATTTGTTGATCATTTGATTTTGTTCTTTTGTATCTATTGAGTTCTTCTGCCCATTTATTTACTGTTTTATTGTTTTGTTTTGTTTTTTTGATGTTAAGTTGTTTGAGTTTTTTATGTATTCTGAATATTACTCCCTTGTTGAAGGAGTAGCTGGCAAAGATTTTCTCCTATTCTATAAGTTATCTCTTCATGTTCTTGTTTCCTTTGCTGTGTATGTTTTTAAATTTGATGTCATCTCACTTATTGATTCTTGGTTTAATTTCTTGAGCTTTAGGAGTCTTGTTAGTGAAGTCAGTGCCAATGCCAGTATGTTGCAGTAGTAGTCTGTTTACTTCTAGCAGTTGCAAAGATTCTGGTGTAATTCCTAGGTCTTTGATCATTTTTTTTAAAGTAGATTTTATATTTCAGAATAATTTGGGTTCACAACAAAATTGAGAGGAAGGCACAGGTTTCTCATCTACACATTCTCTACATCACACAGCCATTTCCACATTCAAAATTCACACAAGAGTGGTACAGTTAAAATTGATAAATTACATTAACACATCCTTATCACTCAAAGTTCGTAGTTTACACTAGGATTCATTCTTAGTGTTGGATAATTTATGGGTTTTGCAATAACATGTATCCTCTAATCCAGTATCATATACAATAATTTCTCTGCCTTCAAATTCTTCTGTGCTCTGTCTATTCACTGCTCCCTCCCCCTACTTCTGGCAGATGTTGATCTTTTTTAATAATGGACCTTTCCTCCATTTGGACATTTATTGATGTTTTTTGATAAGACTTGTTCCTGGTGGCTGGTCCCTCTGCTTTTCTCCCATCAAGAGTTTTTTTTTTATTTGTTTGTTTTTTTTTTTTTAGGGCTATGATGTCCATTTTATTCTACAATTTTTACTGTCCCTATGCCCTCTTCCCCCCTCCCTCCCCTTTGGCCAAAATTTCTCCATTCTTCCTATGTCCCCTCCCTCATTACAGATCACAATCCACTTATCAGAGAGAACATTCCACAATTGGTTTTTTGGGATTAGCTTAATTCACTTAGTATGATATTTTCCAACTCCGTTCATTTACCTGCAAATGCCATAATTTTATTCTCTCTTATTGCTGAGTAATATTCCATTGTGTATATATACCACAATTTCTTTATCCATTCATCTATTGAAGGACATCTGAGTTGATTCCACAGTTTAGCTATCGTGAATTGAGCTGCTATAAACACTGAAGTGGCTATGTCACTCTAGTATGCTATTTTTAAGTCTTCTGGGTATAAACCCATGAGTGAGATAGCTGGATCAAATGGTGGTTCCATTCCAAGTTTTCTAAGGAATCTCTATACTGCTTTCCAGATTGGTTGTACCAGTTTGCAGTCCTACCAGCAATGTATGGGCATACCTTTTTCCCCACAACATTGCCATTACTTATTCTTGTTTGTATTCTTGATAATTGCCATTCTGATTGGCGTGAGATGAAATCTTAGGGTAGTTTTGATTTGCATTTCTCTGATTGCTAGAGATTTTGAACATTTTTTCAGATGTCTGTTGATGGACTGTATATCTTCTTCTGTGAAGTTTGTGTTCAGCTCTTTGGCCCATTTATTGATTGGGTTGTTAGTTTTTTTGGTGTTAAGCTTTTTGAGTTCTTTATATATCCTGGAGATGATTGCTCTATCAGATGTGTGTGTGGCAAAGATTTGTTCCCAGAATGTCAGCTCTCTGTTCACTTCATTGATTGTTTCTTTTCCTTAGAAGAAGCTTTTTCATTTGAATCCATCCCATTTGTTGATTCTTGATTTTACTTCTTGTGCTATAAGAGTCTTGTTAAGGAAGTAAGGTCCTAATCCAATATGATGAAGATTTGGGCCTATTTTTTCTTCTATTAGACATAGGGTCTATGGTCTAATTCCAAGGTTCTTGATCCACTTTGAGTTGAATTTTGTGCATGATGAGAGATAGAGGTTTAGTTTCATTTTCCTGCATATGGATTTTCAGTTTTCCCAGCACTATTTGTTGAAGAGGTTATCTTTCCTCCACTGTATTTGTTTGGCAACTTTGTCAAGTATAAGATAACTGTATTTAAGTGGGTTTGTATCTGTGCCTCTATTCTGTACCATTGGTCTACACACCTATTTTGGTGCCAATATCTTTGCCATTTTTGTTACTATAGCTTTGTAGTATAGTTTAAAGTCTGGTATTGTAATGCCTCCTGCTTTACTCTTCTTGCTAAGGATTGCTTTGGCTATTCTGGGTCTCTTATTGTTCCAAATGAATTTAATGATTGTCTTTCTTATTTCTATAAGGAATGATGTTGGGATTTTAATTGGAATCACATTGAATCTATATAGCACTTTGGGTAGTATGGCCATTTTGACAATATTGATTCTATCTATCCAAGAGCATGGGAGATTTTTCCATCTTCTAAGTTCTTATACAATTTCTTTCTTTAGCGTCCTGTAGATTTCATTGTAAAGGTCTTTTATCTCTTTTGTTAAATTGATTCCCAAGTATTTAATTTTATTTTTTAAGGCTACTATGAATGGAGTAGTTTTTCTAATTTCTCTTTTAGAGGACTCACCACTGATGTATAGAAATGCAGTTGATTTATGGGTGTTGATTTTATAACCTGCTACTTTGCTGAATTCATTTATTAATTCTAGAAGTTTTCTAGTAGAATTTTTTGGATCCTCTAATTATACAATCATGTCATTGGCAAATAATGACAGTTTGTGTTTTTCTTTTCTTTTTCATATTCCTGTAATTTCTATCATCTGCCTAATTGCTCTGGATAATGTTTCAAGGACTATGTTGAATAGCAGTGGTTAAAGAAGGCATCCCTGTCTTGTTCCAGTTTTTAGAGGGAATGCTTTCAACTTTTCTTCATTTAGGATGATGTTTCCCTTGGGTTTAGCATAGCAGCTTTTACAAAGTTGAAGTATGTTCCTATTATCCCTAGATTTTCTAGTGTTTTAAACATAAAAGTGTGCTGTATTTTGTCAAATGCTTTCTCTGTATCAATTGATAAAATCATATGATTCTTATCTTTAAGCCTATTGATGCGATGGATTATATTAATTGATTTCCATATGTTTAATCAACTTGCATTCCTGGAATAAACCCCAGTTGATCATGGTGCACTATCTTTTTAATATGTTTTTGCATGCAATTTGTCAAAATTTTATTGAGAATTTTTGCATCTATGTTTGTTAGGAATATTGGTCTGAAGATTTCTTTAATTGATGTGTCTCAGTCTGGTTTTGGTTTCAGGGTGTTACTAGACTCATAGAATGAGTTTGGAAGGGCTCCTTCCTTTTCTATTTCATGAAATATTTTGAGGAGTATTGGTATCAATTCTTTTTTGTAGTTCTTGTAGAACTCAGCTAAGAATCCATCTGTTCCTGTGCTTTTCTTGGTTGGCAGCCTCTTGATGGCATCTTCTATTTCCTTGCTTGAAATTGATCTGTTAAGTTGTATATGACTTTCTAGTTCAGTTTGGGTAGGTCATATGTCTCTAGAAATTTCTCAGTGTCTTTAGGGTTTTCCATTTTACTGGAGTATAAGTTTTCAAAATAGTTTGTAATCATCCTCTGTATTTCACTAGTAGCTGTTGTGATATTTCCTTTTTCGTCATAAATTTTAGCTATCTGGGTTTTCTCTCTCATTTTTGTTAGGGTGGCTAGGTTTGTCAATTCTGTTTATTTTTTCAAAATGCGCACACGAGCACATATGTGCACATGTGCATATACAACATATGCATACACTGAGGAGATGTAGATGAAAAAAATGTAGATACACTAACTTTATTTAGTTTTACCTGGTGACATCCACTTCATTACATCCATTGCTGTGGTTAAGATTTAGTTTGTCCTCCAAAGGTTCATGTGCTGGAAAGCTGGTCCTCAGTGTAGAAGTGTACATGTAGTGTGGAACCCTTCATAGACTCAGCTTAGAAGATGTTCCTTAGATCACTGAAGAACCTGACATTAGAAGAGAAGACAAATTTCCTGAAGTAAGTCCTTATGATAGAGCAATTTATTATAAAAGCCTGATACTGGGTGTTGAGTGTAGTGACTGAATTATGGGTCTTGAATTCTTTTGTGATAGAGGTGATGCCTTTCTTAGGAACTTTTGGTTGGAAAGCATCCATTTGAGCCTTCCTAGTGCTATGGTGATCCCATGTGTGATAGAAAGTTCTGCGCCAGCCATAGAGCTATTCAGTTCTTGACCTTGGGTTCAAATGCTAGCTGCTCCAGTGTAGAAAGTTATGGGTACAAACTGATAATCATAATCAGACTTCTCATATTCATGACCTTGTTTTCCTCACATTGAAGAAACTTTCTCACACTAAATCTTTTTGACGTTTATACCTATGTAATAAATATGCTGAGCTTGTTGTGTTTCACTACCTCCCTACCAGGGTTGTAGTCAACCACTGAGGCATACCTTTTTCCTCTATTTGTGTGTCTGTTTTTATTACCTCTCCTCACCACCAGGCCTGGGAACTTGAATTAATGGCTGGGCAGTTCAAAGAAACTGAGCCCTGTATTTTATTCTGACTTCTTGTTTTAAGATGTTATATATATTCCCTTGTGCTCCCCCCATGCACCACAAGATCTTCACCAGATGTGAATTCATGTTGATGCCTGGCTCCTGAACCTCCAGAACTATGAGCTAAATAAAGCACTTATCTTCACCATGTTACTCAGCCTCAGGTATTTTGTTATGTCAATGAAAAAGGATGAAGAGACCTTTAGATAGTTTTCAACTGGTCCTAGACAAATGTGGATAAAATTCAAAACTAGTGTGTATAGATGTGGAATTGTTCATATTTACATAATAAAATAATGCATATTGAATTATTTGGACTGGACATTGAGCATAAAGGAAGAAGTAACAAAGCTAAAATAGAAACTGGGAAATTTTCACATTTGAGAAAGATTAAAAATCTCAGTAACTGAAACTAAGAAAAACACTTATTTTGGAACTCAAATAAATGGTAGAGGCTTTGTATTAGTCAGAGTTCTCTAGAGGAACAGAATCAACAGAAAGTATAATTATAAAAAGGAGACTAATTAGGTTGGCTTATGCAACCAGAAGCTGGATAGGCACAATGGCCGTGTGCAGGCTGGAGAGCTGGAAGAACCAGTAGCTGTGCAGTCCAAGAGGCTGGAGCCCCAGAACAAGAGGGATCAATGATGCTACCCTAGTCTGAGACTAAAGGCTTCTGGAGAATCACTGGCAGAGTCCACTTTGGAAGAATGAAGAAGTGAGAGTCAGATATCCTGATGATCAGAGCAGCAATCAAGAACTCATTCAAGAAGAATGGAGCTTGCATCTGCTGCTGCTTCCTTTTTCTTCTATCCAAGACATTATTCTGTTCTACTGTGCTGCAGAGGTTCAGGGCAGGTCTCCATTTCAATTAGCTAGTCCACATGCCAATCATTCCTAGACAAGCCCTCATTGACACATCTATAAGCCTCTTAATCATCAGCATCTCTTAATCAAATCAAGTTAAAATTTTAAATTAACTGTTACAGGCTTGTTGGCCTGAGATTCTTTGTATAAATACAGAAAATTTTGACTAAACCTAGATTGGACTATGCTATCACCCCAACACAACTGTAAAAGTAACTACAAAAGTGTGCAATTAGTAATACACCAAGGCTCTTAGCCATTTTCTAAGTCTGCTTTGAATTTTCTTAAGTTATGCATTGTAATTGTAATTTTTAAAAAGAAACATTCACTTTGGCCACAATATTTTTAAGCATTTCCTAGGACTTAGTTTCAAGATTAATATTGGTAAAGCAGTTATTTTCTATGGGTTATAAACAATTTAAAATGTATAACACATATAAAACTTAATTTAATGGAATTAATATTACCTAATGAAGGCTTTTTTCCACATTTTATTAAAAAAAAGAAAGTTTTTCAAATCTTCTGTTAGATTTGTCACTGAAATATGTTTAATTATGTTGGAATTGTATAGAAATTTTATGTGGTACACTATAAATAAGGTTTGTTCCAATCATTGATTAGGCAACATAATTTCACTTATAAAATAGAGATTGTAAGGATTGTATGCATTTTTTTACATAATTTTAGTCCTAATTATTTAATCTAACACTTGGGAAGACATTATTATTTTCTATGTTCATTCATACAATCTATGTTTATATTATTTAATCATTGTTCATCATTACATTCTTGGACATTCATCTTTTGAAAAACATTGATATTTTGGGAAGAGCCATCTTTCTGATATTACAAAATTGGTTCCCAACTCAGTGCCTAAAGATAAACATTTTTGTTTTGTTATTGTTGTTATTTTTTAAATGAAAAGTAAAAATTATGCTTATTGATGAGTTGCATATGGTATTTTAATAGTAATAAACATTGTGCAGTATTCAAATTAGCATATATATCTCCTTGAACATTTATCATTTTTTATAAAAGTATTCAAAACTCTTTCTTCTAGTTTTTCTGAAATACATAATACATGATTCATATGCTTTGTCAAGCTACCATTCAGTAGACCAAAATGGAATCTGTCTATCAAACTGTAATTTAATGCTTATTTGCCAGTATTTCCCTATTCTTCCTTCACCTCACTAAGAAGAATCATTATTTTTAATTTCTATGAGATCAACTTGAATTAGATACAACATGAATTAGATCATATTGTATTTGTGTTTTTATGTGTGGTTTATCCTCCAATTCTATGTTGGTGCAAATATCTTTTATTTATTCATTAATCAGTTGATAGATACTTAAGTTGTTTCATTTCCTGGCTATTGTGAATCATACTGAAATGAACAAGGGACTGTAGATATCTCTTCAACGTGTTGATTTTATTTTCTTATGGATATATGCTCAGTGTTGGGATTGCTGAATCTTATGGTTGTTCTGTTTTTAATTATCTGAATTAACTTCATAATATTTCATATACCTGTTGATCATCTCTATGTATTTCCTCAAGAAATGCCTAATTAGGTTATTGCCTATCTATTATTATTATTATTATATTGATATTGAATTGTTTGAATTCTTTATGTATTCTGATTAATAATTTCTTGCCACAAGGATATTTAGCAAAGTTTTTCTCCTATAGTTTAAGTTGTCATTTTGTTGATTATTTTCTTTGCTGTGAAGCTTTATATCAGTATACAACCCCATTTGGCTATTTTTCTTTTGTTTTCTTTGTTTTTCATGTCTTATCCAAATAAATCCTTGCCCATGCTAATGTTCTGAAGAATTTTCCCTATGTTTTCTGTTTGTTGTTTTTCTATATTGGGGATTGAAACTAGTAATGTTTTACCACTCTACTACTTCCTCAGCCTTATCTTATTTATTTATTTATTTATTTGTTTGTTTGTTTGTTTGTTTAATTTTATTTTGAGACAAGATCTTCAATAGTTTCTTAGGGCCATGCTAAATTTCTGAGTCTGACCTAAAATTTGCAATCCTCCTGCTTCAGCCTCCCAAATTGATGAGATTACAGGAATATGCGACCACACCTGGCTCCCCTGTGTTGTCTTCTAGTAGGTTCAGAGTTTCATGTTTTAAATTTAAGTCTTTAATTCATTTTTAATCAAGCTTTAAAATGATAAGAGACAGGGGTCTAGTTTCATTATTCTGCATGTAGATATCAAATAATCTTAACACCATTTTTGATAAGACTGTCAGTTCCCCTAAAATGTGTTATTAGCACTTTTATCAATGATCAGTTGTCCGAAGATGAGTAGGTTTATTTCTAGGCTTTGTATTTTATTCTATTAATATGTATTTGTTTGTGTGTGTTCGCATTTGTTCATGTGTTACTTTTAGTTTTATGAATAATTTCATTGTCTTTTTGATAGGTAATGTGCTGAATTTATAGATTGCTTTGAGTTATATGGATATTTTCACAATATTGATTCTGTCAATCAATAGATACAGGATTTCTTTCCATATTTTTGTGCATTCTTTAATTTCTTTGTTGTTATTGTAGGAGAGGTGGGATTTTTTGTTTGTTTGTTTCATTTTGTTTTTGAGATGGGAGAAGTCTCACTATGTTGCCCAGACTGGCCTCACTCTCCTGTGCTCAAATGATCCTGCTGTGCTAGCCTCCTGAATATCTGAGACTATAGGCATGTGCCACCAGATTTGACTTGTGTCCTCTTCAATTTCTTTCATCAATGTTTGAGGATTAATTTTCATAAAGATTTTTTTGCCTCTTTATTTAAATAATCTCTAGGCATTTATTTTACCTGTTTTAAATGAAATTATTTTTTAAATTTATTTTTCAGATAATCTGTTCTTGATAAATGACAACTTATTTTTGTATGTTGATTTTGTATTCTGAAAATTTGCTTAATTGTTTTTTTTTTTATTTCTAATAGTTCTTTTTTTGGTGGACTCCTTGGAGTTTTCTGTATGTATGATCATGTCATTTGAAAACAATATGATTTGATTTCTTTTTTCCAGTTCAGATTTTTTTATTTCTTTCTTCTCTCTGATTGCTCTTCATATAAGATCATATCACATATAAATAATGACAACTTAATTTCCTCTTTCCCAGTTTGATACTCTTCATTTATTCCTTTTATCTGATTGTACTAGCTAGGTCTTATGAGATTGAATTAAAATGGTAAAAGTGAACATACTGCAACAAGCATTTTAAAAATATTTCCCTCCTCAAGTACTATTTGATGTATTGCATGTTTTCCTGATTTATTTTATACATGATCGTTTATTTTTCACAACATAGTTCTCAAATTTAACAATTTATTTTGCAAATTTGTTGTTTGTCTTTATCTGCAAAGTTCCACTGAACGCAAAGCTATATGCACTTTCCTCCATGATGTACTCACAATATATAACATGGAACATAAAAGGGATTCAACACATATTTGATGAATGAGTTCTAAACTATGTTTCACCTGGCTTTCAAATAAATGGAAACACATGTTATTACTGATATTCTTTTGCAGACTTGATTTTGCTTTTTTAATATCAATAATTTCTTGACTTCATTAATCTCTGAACCAACCTTAGTTTTACATGTTATCATTATCTAACGAAGATAGCAGCTGTCAGTTGAATAAAAAAGCAAGATTTAAGAATATTGAAATATAAGCACAGTACAAAAAAGTATGGAATACTTTATGAATTTGCATGTCACCTTGTGCAGTGATCATGATAATCTTCTCTGTATCATTTCAATTTTAGTATACGTGCTGCTGAAATAAGTACCCTTAACTTTTTTATATGGCTCAATTTTGTGACCCTTCTCCACCCTAAATGCTTCCCAAACATGTCCTAAATTACTAAAATGTTTATTAGTTTATAATTCCCCAAAATGAGTGGATTTTTTATTTCATCAGTCTTTGTGTTTTTCCTCTCCAAAGCATTAAATGTTAACATATTGGTCTTACAGAAGTAGCAGTTCAAGCTCATTTCAGATATTTTTGGAGCGCTTAATAATTATCTTCACATTTTTCTACATCTCTTACAATATTGCTGTACAAATTGATAATCGGTATTGTGTAGACAATTGTACAACTTTTACGTACACTTTCTATAGAATAGTGATATATACTTCTTTAAAGAGATATGAAATTATGCTTCAGGATCACATCATGGAGGGATATTTAGATGCATGTTAGATGTTTTAGGTACTTCATTTCACAGTTTACTAGAAAAAAATAGAATAAAAATCTATTTTATATAAGGTATTTTTATATTTTGTAAGAAATAAATTATCTCACTACAAACAGATAAAGAAAATTAGTGCTTTGCTAAATCCTCACTCTATTTACTTTGTTTTGATGTAAATTGTTATAAGTTTATGTGTAGCAGTATTTACAGATTTGATGAATTTATAAAGAGAGAGTGTATTGTGCATGTCCATATATTTGAACATGAAAAAATCTTTCCTTCACTTGTAAACAAATTGCAATCACTTGAGGGAATGAGAGCATTTGAAATGAACTCCATTGTTGAGAGAATAGCCAAAGCAGAATACATGAAAGCTATATTACTGTGTTGCTTCAATGTTCTTTTCCATTTATTGATATTCAATCCAAAGTCTTAAACAATAAAAGTGTGGGCACAGTGTTAGCACTAGTGATGTACTTTAAATCTTATAATGTATCCTAAGGGCATGAAGATTAATTATTCTTAAAACAGAACCCTAATTTAATGATACTCAAGAGCCACTTCAATCCCTAGCCAGTAAATACTTTCTTACTTTTAAGAATTGGCTATAAAATCATTCAAGGATAGATAACTAAAGGCTGTGGAGCAATTAAAACCATATTTGAAAATGTTAGTGTTTTTGAAGTATCAATTTCCAATTTTTTAAATTATAATGCAGTTCCCTTAATTTTGCTTTTTATTTAAACATGTAAATAGTAACACAAATATCAGGTAAGGTAAAAAATCACAAATAAAGATTAATTTAAAAATTGATACTTTGTGATCCCTATCAATATCATTGAGTGAAATAAAAACTCCATGGTCTAGTTGCTGCATGGGCTTAGTGATAGGGAGGATAAATGAATTGTTGTCTATTTATCACAATGTCAGAAATACATGGAATAAAGTCATAGTTAGAAAAGACTTGAGTGTTATGCAGTCATGTTCCATAGGGATAACAGAAGAGACAAAACTTAAATGAAGACATTATTGTGTTGTTCTGGGCACAAAAAATCTCATTTGTCCCTTGATGTGGATTTCATATGGAAAATGTTCATATTATTTTGCTTACTTTCTCTTCTTTCTACAAAATTTAGACTAAATGATATTCATTTAGTATAAATGGGCTAGTATAAATTGTTTTAGAATAAACAGCCCTTGACAATTACATTAATCAATCATACCAGTAAACTTCCAGCTCTACCATAAATCATTGTAGAGAAAGTTGATGCTATTCAATTTTTTTTTTTTTAGCAGTCTACATTTTTCCCAGGTTTTGTCTTTACTGTTCTAAAAGCTATACTTTCAGTTTTACTTGCCTTCTACTCTTTCTGAATCTACTGCTTTGGTTCCCCCATGCTTTTGTGCCCTTTTTTGCTTAATCTGCTTCCAGTTCTGTAATGTCCTCAAGGTTTTACTCCAGCACCAAGGAAGACTCTGTGTCAGTTTTTCTCTCTTCTGGAAGTGTGTCTACTTGGTGTGCTACTCTTTGCCCCTGTGAGTTGATAAACCAGAGTGTTCCACAAAAGTCATATTACTTCAGAAATTGCCATTCACTCTTTCCCACAATCTGACAAATGGGAAACAAGATATTCTTAATTTTCTGTATTGTTTTCTGAGATGTCTTGAAACACCTTTAATTTTTTCTTGCTCTTTGTCATAGTTCCTTCATCCTTAGACTCTGAAATGAGAATGTTTGAATGATAAATTCCTATTTTTAGATTACTTCTCCACTGTCACTCTTATGTATGCTTTTGTATGGTTTAGACTTAGACATTTCTCCTAGTCTAAAGATGATTTATTTTTTCAAGAAACTCTCAATACCTTATAAAATATGACTATATTGGATGTCCACATATGTTTTTATTTCAAAAGTGACCCTTGCTTGAATGCCTACTTTGGATCTCAGACTGTTAGAAAATTGATATTTTTTATACTTATATGTAAATATTGTATACATAAACTATAACTCTTTTATAGCTAAAACATTACTTGAACTATATAGTAAATTGCCTCTTCTAGCAAACTAGTATTTCTATACAAATAGCTTTCATTTCCAAGGCAACACTCCAAAATTTTCCAGTCTTTATTAAATTATATTATTGTCATTACCATATTATTTTACATATTCAAAATTTCAATTTAAGTTATTTTTCTAACAACCATATCAAGGACATGTATATCTTACTTTGGACCTAGAATAGTGGCTGGCATATAATAAGAATATAAACATTTTTAAAAAATTATTGTTGCAATTATTTTAAATCTAGGAGATGCAAAGATACTACCAAAAGCTCCTACATATCCATACCCAGATAATTCTAATGCTAGTATTTTATATTACCAATGTTTTACTTATTATAACAAAAACAATAACTGATGAAATACTATTTAAAAAATTGTAGACTTTATTTGAATTCTCTCAGTTTTACCACTAACCAGTTTTTTTTTTTTTGTTTCAAGAACCAGTTTAGGATGCCACATACCATTTAGAGGACAATCTGCAATAAGTTCTCAATGTTTCTTTATCTTTAACGACCTTGAAGTTTTGAAGAATACAGGCTAAGTAAACTGGGGTTGTATATTCACCTGTATATATTCACCTTCAGGTGAATAACAAAGATCAAAGTATACTTCTCATCATTTCACAACATATGATATCAATGGAAATTACTATTGGTGATAAACGTTGATCACTTGGTTATAGTGACATCTCCTGCCTTTTGCCCCTGTATGTTACTCCTTTAATCTTTTCATGTTCTCAGCATTAAGGGCAAGTCATTAATTCCAGCACAAAGGGCAATGAAAAAGGCTCTCTTGACTGGAAGAGAGAAATACAAAATAATTTATGTACACATATAAAAATTCCAGAATAATTAATGGGTGTTTTCAGAGAATACTTTCAGCTATAAAATAGTTTCCAAAACTCTTCTTTAAGTTTGTCCCACAAATTTTAGCATTCACACATGGATCATCTACTAATGGATTACTTTCATGCTCTAAATATGTTTTTTAATTTGCCTCATGGTGTTTTATAATTATTGAGAATCTTTTGTAAAGATGTTTTTGTTCATATTTGTTCATTTACTGTATATATAACATATAAATAAAATAATTTATCTATTTATATAAGAAACATAGATTTGTATATTTTACATGTATCTATACATCTACTTATATTTATATATGCATACACATATATATGTATTTGCATAAATTTGTAAAAGTATTGAGAAATCCGGCAACCCAGGGTTTATTTTAGCCTTTTCCCATTATTTACTTACAGCATCTTTCTTTGAAAGATCTTGAGTATCTTTTTTCTAAAATGTATTTTACTGAATGTAATCATTGTGTGCATATAAAGTGATGACAGCAGTATTAATTCATACTCCTGTGAGAAACATATTTATCACATATTTGTCAGCCAGGATCTGATATTTGTATATAGTTCTTCTATGTCTTTAGGTTTATGTTATTCAGCCATAATAATATTTTACAAGAATTATTAGCCTTTTATTATTCTACAATTTTAGTTCAAATTTTTGATGATATTATAATGAAATTAGTCTGTTGTCAATTCTAGCTTCCTGTAACAATGTGATTTGTGTTTGCTTTGCTTTTTCAGAAAGCAAATCATACAATTTCTCTGTTTTGCCATGATGTAACCTCTGTTAATACAGAAGAGTGCCATGATGTTAAAAATTCCCTGTACATCTCTGTTTTAGTCATCACCACCCTAACCTGGAAATCATTAATCAGTTGTGTATCCCTTTCTATTTAGTCCTTCAATGGATTGCCACTATGGAGGACAAACTATTTAGGCAAAGTTCACTGAACTAAATGTTAATAATTTTTCAAAACACCTTTCAAGTTGACAGATAAAAGTAATCATCATTGGGCTGGGATTGTAGCTCAGTGGTAGAACGCTTGCCTCGCATGTGTGAGGCCCTGGGTTCAATCCTCAGCACCACATACAAAGCAATAAAATAAAAGATATTGTGTCCATCTACAACTAAAAAATATTTAAAAAAAAAAAAGTAATCATCATGCCATTCTTAACTCACTAAATCATTTTTGAAATTGTCAGAAACTCTTTGACTGTTTATAGGTTTCTATTTCTGGGTTCTCTCTTCTATTCATGCTGTGTTTCTACTACTATTGTGCTGTTTTAATATAGCTCTATAATAAGTGATAATATTGGATAATATGAGTGCTCTGTTTGTTTTTTTTTTTTTTTAATTGTTTTGGTTATTTCACTTTACATAAATTTCCACATATTACAATCAACTTTTGACACCCACCGAAATACCTCTTGGGGTTTTATCTGTTTTGCACTGAATCCAGTGAATGAATTAGAGGGTTCTGATGTCTTTCTAATATTGTTTTTTAATAGAGCAATACAGTCTTCCATTTGTTTAAATCTTTGATCTTTTTCACTAGTAGATTATCCTTACCTTTTTCTTTTGTACTTAATGCATCTTTTTTTCTCCTCAGCTTTGTGAAATTTGTTCTTTATATATGATATGATCATTCTCTCCATTGTAATTTCTCTAGATTTTTGTGTTTGAGATTGAATCTATTCATTTGCATTTTTCAATTAGTTTGTAGAAATTGAAGCCATCATTTAAATTTTTTTGGTCTCTTCTCTTTTTGTGGGGAGACTTCATTTTTTTACATATAGTACATTGCTTAAAATTGTTCCACAGTTTTGAATTTTTAAAATTTCCTCACCTCTGTGTTTCTTTTTTGATACTTTATTTCTATAATTTGTAGTTATTTCAGCAATATTGGATTATCCTATAATCTTATAGCATATTTTTATGTCACACATTATAGACTTCTCAATATTCAATTTGATTATCGGTCATACCTTCATATCTCTACTTAAAATTTGAAAATATGGATTGAATTACAAATCTAACATCTGTGTCAATTGTCCCTATTTCTATTGTTTTTTAAAATTTCCTTCTCCTAATTGTGGTTATATTTCCCTGCATCTATTCATTCCTGGCAATTTGTTGTTGGATACTAGATAGTGATTTAAATTTCTTGTGAAAATAATTTTTTTGTATTTCTTTGAAGAATATTATATTTTGGTTTTGATATTCTTCATTTACTTAGACATATTATATGTTTTCAGTTGCTTTTAATATTTATAAGAAGTCAGTTACAGTGACTCTCACCTGTAGTCCTACCAACTATGGAGAATGAGGCAGCAGTTTCACAATTTCAAGGCCAACCTGAACAACGTAGTGAGACCTTGTCTCAAAATTGTAAAAATGAATAAATAAAGAGATAAATAAATAAATAAATAAATAAACACATTATGAGAAAAGATGGGATATGTTTACTATATGACAAATTATTTACTATATCTGAGGCAGAACCCTTTTTTGCATTCATCTCAGTGCACTATCAGTATTTTATTTTGTATGGATTTGATATAGCAGACATCAGTTCTGCTCTGCAAGGCATTTTTTAGTTCTAATATTTTCAAATATTTTTCCAAGCACTGAATAGTTTTTCAGTAGTTTCATAGTGTTCTTAGGTTAAGCAATATTCAGCCAAGGACATAGGAATCTTTGCTAAACAGTGGAGTGATCTCTGTCTGGGCAATATGCACCTGTCAGGTACTATGTCCTGTGGGTTTATGTGCCTTTATATTCTTAGACTCTCAGTTTTATCTCAGCTCATGAAATAAACCAGTCTCCTGTGCTGTAGTTTGAGGACTCCTTTTAAAGGCAGATGTTGAAAACATTAGGATTAAAATTGTAACAAGTAAAAACATTTGTATGATTCTTCAGTATTACACTGCTTTTATGAAAACTGAAAATAGTTTAAGAAAACAGAAAATGATTCATATGAACTGCCAAATAAGAGATTTGGAACACCATTTCCTTATAAATCTCAAAGGAGTAGTAAGATAATAATTGATTAAAAAATTAGTATATTAAACTTACTAGAAGGTAAGATAAATGATATAAGAATCATAATGTTCTACAAAATCTCATAAACCAAAGGAAAACAACATAAACAATTAATTAAATTCAAAGACAGGATAAATACATGCATGCATATGTACATGCATAAAATTGCAGCTGATCTCAAAATAATTACATTAATTTGAATGTTCTCTGCAAAGTGTCATAGTATATTTTTATAACCTTTGCTCTAAAATTATATACAGCAAGTGATTTACTATCAATAAGTTTATATATGTACATAAAAAAGAAAATAGAAAACTAAAATTATTGGAATCATGTCTTTGCCCATGCATTATTAATTTATTCTTACATATAATAAATTTTATATAACGTATGTATGGCTGAAATTAACATGATTAAGTATTTCATCTAAATAATCTTAATCATATTAAAAAGCTAGGGTATTTAAATGCATAGGAAAAGATTCATAGGAATATAAATTTGTTTAAAGGTATTATTTAGACATAGAAATAAAATGAAATAAGATAGTTAAATATTATTGAATGAAATTCATAATAATACAACTTTAAATATTTATTATATATATTTTAAAAGACAAAATGAAAAATTATCTCCAAAATTATCTACTGTTAAACTCGAAAAAAAAGAAAGAAATAACATGGATGCTATCTTTATGTTTAATCCTCATTATAAATGGTAAGCCAAATTTTATGACAATAAAATATTTAATATATTTACTATACCCAGGGAACAGTTACTTTTCTGTACTTTCTTTACAAATTTTGTTTAACAGTATAAATTCTTTTGTGACATAAACATATCTGAGAAGTATCCCCAACTTTAAAAGTCGATGACTTTTAAAATTTTGATGACTTAAACTCTCTAAGCTGTTTTTATAACATACAAAGTTGATGAGTCTGGATAATAAAGTGCACATGAAAGGGGTTGCTGAGTGCTCAAAAAACACCACATTCTTAAGTCACATTTAAGTATTGTTTCAACAATTATTTATTGAATACTTTATGTTAAAAATATTTTAAGCCAGTCATGGTGGCATACGCCTGTAATCCCAGCACTTTGGGAGGCTGAGACAGGAGAATTGCAAGTTTAAAGCCAGCCTCACTCAGCAAAAGCAAAGCTGCTAAGCAACTCAGTGAGACCCTGTCTCTAAATAAAAACAAAAATAAGACTGTGGATGAGGCTCAGTTGTTGAGTACCCCTGAGTTCAATCCTGGGTACCAAAGAAAATATATATATTTTAGATGCTTAGGATGCAGTAGTAAACAAAACACACCTAAACCTGATTGAAATATATTAAGTAATGCTTAATCCTGCCTTATTGTTCCATATATACTGTGTCAAAATCTATACCATCTCATCAGCATTGTAATAGAAAATCTACTCATTGATGCTTTACACTTAGTATCTGTCATTTCGGTACCTATTTTTGAGTTTAGTATGCCATCTACACTGTCTTTTGGACCTGAAGGTATATGAAAGTTCCCTCTTAGAATAAGACTGATAGTCTACTTTTACTTATATATCATGTAAAAGATGCACTAGTGAGAAAGGGCTCAGACTTATCCTTACTGATGTTTGCCCGGTCAGGCTTTCTCCAATTGTACTTACACTCTTTGCCTTTTTGCAGAATTTCTTGAACTCTTTCAATGATCTGATTCTGTGTTTTTCCTTCACTTTATTACTCTATTTGTCAGTGTGGCTACTTGTATACTACTACATACTATCATAATAACTAAAAAAAAAAACCTTCGTATATAATATGGTATGACATAATATCTATGACATTTTTCCTACAGATATACAACTAAAATAAATTTGCTAGATTCCCATGCTCCAGAGATCTACTGGGAATTCAATTGTGACTACTTTCATTTTTATATCAATTTGGGAAGATTTATAGTCTCTAAAATAGTTTTTTTCTTCTGATTCATAAATGTGCTGCCATAAACATGGGATGCATGAATCTCTGAAGTATGCTGAAATTAATTCAGGTAAATACTGAGGAGTGGCATATAGCTGGATCATATGGTAGTTTTGTTTTGTTTTGTTTTGTTTTTGGTACTGGCGATTGAACTCAGGGGCACTCTACCACTGAGCCACATCCCCAGCCCTATTTTGTGTTTTATGTAAAGACAGGGTCTCACTGAGTTGCTTAGCGCCTCACCATTGCTGAGGCTGGCTTTGAACTTGCGATTCTCCTGTCTCAGCCTCCCTAAGAGCTGGGATTACAGGCTTGAGCCACCACGCCCAGCTTATGGTAGTTCTATTTTTACTTTTTGGAGAATCTCCATATTGATTTTCACAGTGATTGTACCAATTTACATTTCCACCAACAGTGTATAAAAGTTCCCTTCTCCCACACACTGACTGAAGCCTTCATCTTTCTTTAGATTTCTGAGTAAATTATTGGCTTTTGTTCTCTCTCTCTCTCTCTCTCTCTCTCTCTCTGATTTAATAAAGAGATGACTTTTAATTTCATTCAAACATTATTGTTAGGGTTAAAACATTAGGAATGGCAATCTTTCCACATTCCTGTATGCTAGGAAGTAACCAGATGCTGAGCTTGTCTGCATATTTGTTGGCTCTTCTCTGAGCACAAAAAAATGGAGTCTAAATTCAATTTCCTTAAATATAAAATTATTTTGCTGATTTAATTTTTATCAAATGAAATGTGGCAAAATGATACTACTTGGCTTTTTCATCCAGAATAAAGGTAGTTCAATCCATTTTTGATTCCTTAGATTATATGCCTTAAAAGCACTGTGAAGTTACCACAATGAATGTGTACCATGGAGAGAAACCATGTAGGGGGAGAAAGGGATGCTGAAGAAGCTTCCCAAACAGTTTCATGACATTCTTTGAGTCATCAGCTTCTCCATCAGATGTCTGAGTAAAGAAAGCTTTAAGATGACTCCACCGCTTGTTATTATCTGACAGATGCCATATTTAAGACCATAAGGAAAACATTCAGTCAAGTTGCTCCCCAAATTCAAACCAGGAGAAAAAAAAAATGAGAGCTGTTAAATTATTTTGTTATTTTATTTTAATTTAATTTTTTTTTTTTTTGGTTCTGGGGAGTAAAGCTAGGAGTGCTCTATTACTCAGCTATATACCCAATTTTTTAAATATTTTATCTTGAGACAGGGTCTAGCTAGGTTGCTCAGGTTGACGTTGAACTTGCGAACCTCTGCCAAACCTTCCAGAGTTGCTGGGATGACAGGGAGCACCACCACACCTGGCTGATTTTGTTATTTTAAACTACAAATTTCTGTGTTGATTTCGCATGAAGCAATAAAAACTAATATAAAATATTATTTATTAATTCTAATTTGCTTTAGAAATTTTGTTCTAAATCTGTTCATTACTTCTCAGTACTACTGAGAAGTATTAGTTTCTTCTCATTAAATTTATAGTATAAATGAACAGAATGAAGGATAATAGCATGCCAGAAGCAGATTAAAATTAACAATTAGCTGCATTTTTCCCAGTTCCTTACAATTTTGACAGAAACTCTTTGTTTTGAATTGTGATCTTATCAGATCGAATAAACAGAAATGAGACTATGCAATATGTAGACTGAAAATCATTAATTAATTACTGAACATTATTTAAAGCAAGACTAGAGGAAATATAGGCATACCTTTTACAAAAAAAAAATAATTAAAAACACTAGTTCTTGACCAGACCATTCCCTGTACCTGAATATTTGCCAAATTATTTTGTAAAGGTTTTCTTTGATCCCAGAGTTAGGTTTGGGCCTTTTTTTTCTGATATTTTTTAAAATTTTTAGTTTCATCATCTCACATTGCAGATACCAGGTTACCATACTGAAGAAGTTATTTAAGGTTAGGGATTATATATCTTTTCCAGTTAACAGCAGAAGCTAGTAAATAGGTAAACAATATTTGCTGAATATTGAATGAATTATTAATTATATGAATCTATCAACTAAAGTATCCACTTCTGTGGGTAACTGATGTAAAGTTGGCATTAATTTTAATTTTTTCTTTAAATTCTTGCTGCTTGTGTTATGAGATTTTAAAGAAGTGAAACATTTATTTATTTTTTATTTTTTTTATTTTTTTGGTACTGGGGATTGAACTCAGGGGTACTCGACCACTGAGCCACATCCACAGCCCTATTTTGTGTTTTATGTAGAGCCAGGGTCTCACTGAGTTGCTTAGCGCCTCGCCATTGCTGAGGCTGGCTTTGAACTCGCGATTCTCCTGTCTCAGCCTCCCTAAGTGCTGGGATTACAGGCGTGAGCCACCGCGCACAGGCTTGAGCCACCGCGCCCGGCAAGAAGTGAAACATTTAAAATACTATGTTTCTGTTTACTATCTTTGGAGTTCAGAGTAAATGAAGATTGCTTATAAACTGGTACATTACTAGATTATTTTAGACATAGGGTTGGAATTTGATAAACCTTGATATTAGAGAATGTAAGCAACTATCTTTGAAGATCACAATGAAGATATAACGAATTATTGCCCATGTAAATGAAAGCACATGAACAAAAGTTTTTTTTTTTTCCTCCAGTATGTTTTTTTACTTGTTAAGCAGTATAAGCAATACATTACCTGAAGATAGAAGTATATCAGCTATTAAGTCTTAACTTGGTACTGGGAACAGAAGTATATACAAAAAGGAGGAAAAATACCATTATGATTTTATTAATTTAACCATCAAACATATGGTCTTAAATTTATTTTAATGATTATTCTATACTTATTAAATTTGAATATTTTAAAATTTAAATTTATTACTTAATCAGTCAAATCCTATATGGCTTTAACTGTAAAATGGGAAAATGAACAATTACAACAAGTTTAACTTGCTGAATTGAGAGGATTGTACTCAAGTGTAGGTGCATATAAATTAAAATAAGCAAAATAATTTTTTCTTTGCTACTGATTTTCTCTAAATTAGTCCTTGTTCAAGGTAATGAGTTCAGGAAAAAATTAATATGAAGTGTCTTAAAATGTGTCAGATATGAAAATTTTTTTATTTTATACAGTTATGATTTTTTTTTTTCAGTACTAGAAATGAAACCAGATTCTCGCTAGTTGCTGAGGCTAAGCTTTGGACTTGCAATTCTCCTTCCTGAGTCTCCAAAGTAGCTAGATTATAAAAGTACTTCCCTGTGCATGGCTACAATATTTTATTTTTAGTTTACTTCTGAAAAATAATTTTTTACTATTTGCTATAGTCTTATCTTGAGTCTACACTTTGCTTTGTTAATACTTGGTTTTGTTCTAAAGGATTGATCTGTTACACTTATTTCTCACAAATTAGCATGTTATTTTTTCCAATTAAATAAATTTTATTTTTCTTTACTCATCTTTTTAATGTTTTGGCTCTTTGTTGGACTAAGAGTACTGGAATTGTCTCTTCCTTCTTGAATTTCCATATCTTCAGCCTAATCAACTGTATCAATGGAAAAACATCAATATAGGCTAATAGCTTCGACTTGGACTAAGCTTTGAACTCTATTCGTTGCTAATTCAGTGACATTAAATAAATCACCAAATCCTTGTGGGCCTGTTTTCTTGTATATAAATTGGAAAGTGTTCTCAAAGGATAAAGTAGGCAAATAAGTTAAATAATGTATTCCAAACTCTTAGTACTGTGTTTAACAAACAAATTTAAAAAACACATAATACATTGGTTTGCCTTTCTGTATAGTATAAAACCTGTCAAATAAGTGGTGTATCAGGATAGCTAAGATTAGGGATTATAAACACAAAATTCTTAGATTCTAATCTCAATGCCATCAACTGGTCCTCTCGCGGCATGTTTTTAACATCTTTTGATCTAAGATCTTACCTATAAAATGATAAAAATAGTACTAATTTACGGCATAGGGTCTTCTGAGAATTAAATAAGATAGTACACTTAAACTGTTTAGGAAAATGTTTGGAATGTAATATAACTCATTAACCAAGAGTGGTGGCACACACCAAAAATCCTAGAGACTCAGGAAGCTGAAACAGGAGGATCACAAGTTCTAAGCCAGTTTGGGCAACTTAGCAAGACTGACTCAAAAAACAAGAAAGGAAGGAAGGGAGGAAAAAAGGAAAAGGGGAACAAACAAAAACAAAAACAAAAAAAGGAGGAGGAGAAAAAATGAGCTGAAAATGAATTACACACACACACACAAATAAATAAAAAAACGAGAGACAGCGTACTCACAAAGTATCAGTTATAGTTATTTGTTTACATGTGATTTACCCTTACCTCAGTTAGCACCTAAAGTGCTGTCATAAAATCTGATTGGATTTTTTTAATGTAAAAAGGACACTTAGGTTGTAATACGGGGTAATGTGCACAAGTGTCTGTGTATAATATCATAAAGAATCATCTCCAAAATAATGAGTAAAGATTTACTAATTTTTACTTATTGTATTCACGACTTGGAGAATAGTAATATTTTTAAAATGGCAATTTATACTATTATTCAACTTAACTGTGCCAGGGGTTCTCAAGACCACCCTAAGTTTTAATGATTTACTGAAAAGAGGCTCCAAATCTATTACACTTAGTTTTGGTTCATTTAGGTGAAAGAATACAGATTAAAATCAGCAGAGGAACAAGATATTGTGGAGTAAAGCCAAGAAAAAGCTTTTTCCAGATGGCCACACCCAGTGGAGCTGAAGAAGAATACACTTAATCCTCCCACAATGATATGCAACATGTGCCAAATGTTGTCAGTTAGGGAGGTTCACCCACCAATGTTAAAAACAAATGTGTATTACATATTGTATTGCTAAAATAAACTGATTTGGTAAGACTGATGCACCGTGGCCCAAGGCTGTAGGCATACAAAAATAGACAATACAGCTTGGCTACGGTCTCAGACACAAAAAAATCCTTCATCAGGAAGAACATGTCAAAACTTCAGAGGTTATCTTCCAAGTACTGACCAAGTTTCCATTTTGAAAATAGACCTCTCTGTGGTGCAGACTTTGATTAAACTACAACTGCTGTTTACCCTTTATTGATGATTGACCTCAATGCTGACATTTTTTCTTCCTATTGTTTTCCCACTTAAATATTCCTTCTCACAATTTTCTAAATATCAATATATTCCAGAAATTTATTTCACAATAATTTAACATATCACTAATTATTCCCATACTTTAACTTTCTCCATATCAACTTTCAATCTTTTGGAATGTTTCATGTATTTTTTATTTTCTGGATTCTATATATAATTAATATGTTTCTTTTGGTATGTCCCATTGTTTTTTCATCCTATCCATTCTGCCAGGTATGTAGTCTTCATTCTGTATGTCAGTTGTGATTTTTACTTTGTTATTATTATAGATATTCAATAAATTAAGCAGTCTCACTTTATAAACTGCTTTTTTAAATCTCAGGTTGACATCTGTATTTCATAATTAAAGATTGGTTATTCCCATAAGAAATAAAAATGTTGAAAAATATCCATATTTTTGTTTTTAATTTTCTTTGGAGTACTTGGAATTAAAATTTTTATCAATAAATCCCTTCTATCCACCTACCTACCTTATTTTTGGAACACATTAAAACAATATATGTAAAACACACATAAAATAATATAAACTCAAGTATTAGCTTATCACTAGTTTTGCACAAATTATTCCATAATTTAAAAAAAATGAATGTTTTGAGCTATAATAATTATTTTTAATTAGTATCTTTTACTATTTTTATACATATATAAATTGTATTAAGTTTTGTTTTGTTTATAATAAAATTATTTTTATCTGAATAAAATCAATTACCCTTGAAATTCCCTTGGGGACAATTCCAAATAAAAATATTGGTTAAGGTACACAAAATGACTTCCATTATCATAACAAAATTAATAGAATCACCAATAGAAGATATGTAATTTCCCATTATTGTTTGAATTCTCTAGTTATAATATTCATTCTTCTTATATTAAAATAAGGAGTAGTATTCAGTTCCCTAAAATAAAATCAAGCATAAATATGAATATGTTGTTAGTTGAAGATATCTGAAAGAACACTGTGAACTATATTATCTCCAATGGCACCAAAAACAATCCTCAATGTTGAGATACTGAGAGAGCTCAAAATATAAACAAACACATGCACACACACAAATTTTCAATGCTGTTGAAGATTATTCAGTTTGTCTTTTTCAACATAACAATGAAAAATTTATATCCCTTTTGTGTTAAGATCTCTATGTAAAATGGAGATTTATAAATATTTATTTTGTGAAAATGGTAAAATATTTGATCTTTTTATTTATTACAACATAAAATTCTGTATTTTTCTTTGGATGCTAAGTTATTTTACAGCAAATATACATGCTACTTTCAACTTTAAAAAGGAATAATCAGTTCCAATAAACTTGTATAAGTTTATTATCAGTCCAGTTTTTATATTGCATGTGAAGCATGTCACGATTTTTATTCTATTGAGCTTAGCCATGGAAAAGTTAGAACTGCTGTTCAGGTTTTTGCTGTCATTTTAATGCTCTGTCATCTATCCTGCTAAAAATCACTCAGAGAAAACACAATCACAGCTCCCAGGTATGCATCAAACCGAGTGGGATTGAAACTAGGGAACTCATAAGTCTTGATTTTATTCATTTGTATAGAATACTGCTTATTTTAAAGGAAAAAAATGGTGGAAAATAAGCATTAAAATAAATTGTTACCTGAAGCTATAGAAAACAGGTGTTATTTTCTGTAAGTTATTAATGTTATTCAGCAAGACATATTTTGCTTTTATTTATAATAAAATATCAGCAAAGCTGTGATTAGTAACAAGTTTCAAAACGACAACTGGTAATTCAAATCCACTAGTGTTGTGTTGCCAAGTAATCTGATGAAAACTGAAAGGAAAACCCACTAGATTTTTAGAGTCAGAAAATATCAGATTGTTCAGAGTTCTGGAAAGATATTGCAAATTTCCACTTACACTGGCAAATAGTGTGCATTGACCTGCCAGTATTTTTTTAGAAACACTACTAAAATTATTACATTTTTAATCCAAATACTGAAAAATGAAGTGAAGATATCTCCTAATGAGAGACAAAAATAGTAATTTTGAAAAGCAGACAGAGACTTCATTATTGTTTTAGCAACATAGGTACAAATTATGCTGAAAAAGAAAAACAAGAAGGTTTTTGTTAGTTCCAAAAAATTCTAAGAAATTGGCATCACCACTTATTTTAAAACATAGAAAACATGGTGCAGCTGGAAAGAGGAGGACTTTTGAAAGTACATAGAAGTGTCACATACTTATTCTAACCATCAGTTCCAAAGGTATTAAGCAGAATGAATTCAAGAATTGCCCGCCATCCCAGCTGAAGAGAGTTGATTCATCACAGAATACAAAGAAGGACTGAGTCTCCAGGCACTTAGACATAATGAAGGGTAAGTATGAGGCCGTTTACTAAAAAGAAATTTTAAATAGTCTCAGAAGAACTCTGTTTTTTCCTCCAAGCTTCTGAAAACCTGGCATTAGGCTCAGTTCTATCAATTTCAGAGGATCTGGAAATGTACCAAGAGATAGTGAAATTAAGTAAGAAAAAACAATTAGCTTCAATGAATTAATAACAGCATCAAGTTAAATAGCCACAAGAATATATAGCTAACACCAATATAGTCTAAAATCATTTAATTATGATATATTTTAAGATGACCTTTTAAATATGGAATAATGTTGCAGGAGAAATATCTACTGGGTTTGAGAACATTAGGTTTATTTCTACGTCAATTAAGGTGAAAAGAATATACATAGGACAACCTCTTTATTCTTATAATTCCAGTAGTATAATATAATACCATAATATGACTATACTTATACAATCAAATGACTTTTAAAATATATGAGTTTATAGCCGGGTGCAGTGGCTCACGCTTGTAATTCCAGCATTTTGGGAGGCTGAGACAGGAGAATCGCGAGTTCAAAGTCAGCCTCAGCAATGGCGAGGTTCTAAGTAACTCAGTGAGACCCTGTCTCTACATAAAACATAAAATAGGGCTGGGGATGTGGCTCAGTGGTCGAGTGCCCCTGAGTTCAATCCCTGTTACCAAAAAAAAATATATAAATATGAGTTTATAAAAAATGACTTTTAAAAAGCAAAACCTATATTCTGTGTCCAACATCAATAACTACTTAGCTCTTGCAGAAGAAAAATATTATTGGAATTTTTCAACAAATATCAACCTCTACTGTGTTTATTGGTCAGTTATAACAGTTATATTGACTGCTTTACCGTCCAAGAGCTTTCTTTATGCATTATTATTACAACAGGGTCAGTAAGATTTCTTGTTAAGGGACAGAAAACAAATAGGCTTTATAGGCCAAGAGACGAGTAAATAATTTTATAAAACTATTCCATAAAAGGGAAAAATCACAAATGATTTCATGAACAAAATTAAAATAGTATAATGGTGATAATTGCATAAAAATGTTGGTAATACAAGTCAGTTAATCAATAGCCTCATTCTCTGACAAAGCCTTTCCTTGCGAAGTCTCTCCTGGGTTGTATTCCCTTTAGTTTCCGTTTCATAATTGCATACTTCCACAAGTGTGGGATTACTTTTCATGGGGGCGAGCAGGTAGGAACGTAACCTCTGGAGTAGAATGTTTTAACCTCCACAAAAATTTCATTTTCCCCAACTACAAAATATACAGTATTACTACTTCATGAGTTTGTTTAAATATTAAATTGAGTAGTTTGTTTGTTGTTATTGAGTTATAATTATATTCTTGGTCCTATGTCCTCATCTCATATATGATTCGCAAAGATTTTCTTTTTCACTCTCTTGATAGCTCCTCTTGATGTGCAAGTGTTCGCAATTTTAATAAAGTTGGGATTACTGCTTTTTTTGTTTTTGTTTTGTTTTTTTGGTTGATTGTGCTTTTGGTGTCTCTTCCATGAAATCATTGCCAAATTTAAGCAATATGTCTGTTTCATCTGGTTTATTTAAATTTTTGGTATTTTAAAGCTTAGTTTCCCATATCATGCCTTTGATTTCTGCCAGATTCATAATTCTTTCTCTTGGCTTCAACTCTGATTCTAGTGATATGAGTCTTTTTTTCCTTACTTTAGTTAAATGTTAATTTAATTTTCTTCATCTTTTCAAAGGGCAAATTTGTTATTTTTAATTGTTTTATTAATCTCCACTTTAATGTTTATTTATTCCTTTTGCTAGCTATAGCTTTAATTTTCTCTTCTTGTTCTAATTATTTAAATTTTAAAGTTAGGTTATTTGAGATTTTAGTTGTTTTTCAATATAAGCATTATAGGTAAATATTTTCTACTGACTACTACTGTCATTGCATGTCATAGGATTAGGAATGTTGTGTTTTCATTTTCATTCATCTCAAATTTTTTTCTAACTTACTTTATGATGTTTTTTCTTGATCTTTTGATTAAGAGTATGTAATTTCATTTACACATATTTATAAATTTTAAATTTCTTTGTTATTGAACCCGTTTCATTCATTATTTTAAGTGAAGATATTTTTTATGATTTCAATCTTTTTATATGCATTGGAATATTTTTTTTTCTTTATCTTCTCTCTCTTGTCATATGGTTTGTTTATTTTGGAGAACTTCCCATGTGTATTTGAAAGGAATATAAAGTCTGCTGATTTTAGGTGGACTATTCTATATACATCCACTATTTGCTTAATAGTGTTGTTCATATTCTTTATTTCCTTATTGATCTCTTCTGTTGTTTTATTTTCTATTGAGAGTGGTGGCAAAATCTCTGGCTATTATTGGAAGAATTGTCTGTTTCTTACTTCAGTTCTGTCAATTTCTGTTTCACACATTTTAGTCTCTCTTGTTAAGTGCATATATGTTTGTAGTTATGACAGATTGGCCATTCCATCAGTACATTCCAATGTACTTTTTTGGTCTCCTGTAAGATTTTTGGTTTGAAGTCAATTTTTTATGATTTTATTATAGCCACTCTAAATTTCCTTTTGTTATTTTTGAGTGCATTTAAAATAAATTACATTCAATCAGTTCGTATTTTTGTATCTAATTATGTGTAATACAGTACATACTTGGGTGATTTTTAAAATAAAGTTTTGATAGTCTCTGCCTTTCAATTGGAGCATGTAATTTGTTTGCATTAACATAACTTCTTACAAGGAAGAGCTTACTTCTGCCAGTTTGCTATTTTTTTTTCTGTTGTCATTTATTCCTCAGTTCCTAGTTTCTTTTGTGTCTACTTGCATTTTTCTAGTTTCTCTCCCCTTCTCTTTGTTACTGTGGATAAGAGTTTATCAATCTTATTTATTTTTTTGAAGAACCAGCTTTTCATTTTGTCAGTTTTTTTAATTGTTTCTTTTGTTTCAATTTCATTGATTTCAGCACTGATTTTAATTATTTCTTGTATTCTACTAATTTGGGTGTTGATTTATTCTTTTTCTAGGGCTTTGAGATGTAATGTTAGTTCATTTATTTGTTGACTTTTTCTTATTTTAAGGAATGAACTCCATGCAATGAATTTTCCTCTTAGTACTGCCTTAATAGTGTCCCAGAGACTTTGATATGTTGTATCAATGTTTTCATTTACCTCTAAGAATTTTTTAATCTCCTCTCTGATGTTTTCTGCAATCCATTGTTCATTCAATAGCATATTATTTGGTTGCCAGGTGTTGGAGTACCTTTTTTTAAAATTTTATTATTATTTCTCTTTTCATTCCATTATGATCTGAGAGAATGCAGTGTAGTATCTATATTTTTTTTTTGCGTTTGCTATGAGTTGCTTTGTGGCATAACATATGGTCTATTTTAGAGAAGGATCCATGTGCTGCTAAGAAAAAAGTGTATTTACTCATTTATGGATGAAATATCTATTTATGTCTGTTAGGTCTAAATTATTGATTGTATTATTGAGTTCTACAGTTCTTTGTTTATTTTTTGTTTGGAAGATCTGTCCAGTGGTGAAAGAGGTGTGTTAAAGTCACCTGATGTGAGGAGCTAGCTCCATGCTACGCCCTTAAGATGTTGACTAGCCATTGTGAAAAGTGTGTAAACAGGAAGGGCACAGGAGAAGGAGGGATGTGATTGGTTTACTGTTGGTTCCTCGAACATAATCAGCTCAAGGACAGAATTCAGGGGGCTTGTGTGCCTTGTCACATGGACAGCTGCTGGCTACATGCATTGTCTCTGATTGGCCATAGGGCCCTATAAGTTGAATGCTTGTTCTGCAATTAAACGAGCACCTGCTTTGACTGGTCTCCCTGGTGCGTCTGATTGTCCTGCGGCAGAGGGCTAGGAACTGGCGGCCAGGCCAGTCGGCTCCAACTCTTCCTGACTTCCAATGCTAGATGAATGTGGGGGTGCCCCTTTGACCCACTGATTCCTGACGGATCCTAACCCCCGCAACCTGATATTATTGTCTTGTAATCTATTTGACTGTTGAAATTGGAAAGAGTTTGTTTGCTGAATGTGCAGGCTCCATTGTTTGTGGCATATGTATTTATAATTGTTATCTCTTGTTGATGTATGATTTCCCTAAGCAGTATAAAATGTCCATCTATATCCCTTTTGACTAATTTTGATTTGAAGTCTACTATATTTGATATGAGCATGTGAAGTCCTACATGTTTATGAAGTCCATGTGAGTGGTATGGTTTTTATGACACTTTCACCTTAAATCTGAAGATGTATTTTCCTATCTATGAGTCTCTTGAAGGCAGCATATGGTTGTTTTATGTCTTTTTTTTTTTTAATTCAATCTAACAGTCTATGTCTTTTGATTGATCAGTTTAGGCCATTAACATTCAGGGTTATTATTGAGACATGGTTTGTATCCCTGGCCATTTTTGTTTATTTTTGATTTTTAACTTGACGTGGCTCTTCCTTTGGTTGGTTTTCCTTTTGTGTAATGCCTCCCTTTACTGACTTTCCTTGTTGTTTTTCATTTTCTCCTCATAGAATATTTTGCAGAGGATGTTCTGTAGTGAAGGTTTTCTAGTTGTAAATTCTATTATTTTTTGTTTATTATAGGTGGTTTTGTCATCAAATCTAAAGCTTAAACCAAATAGCTCCTAATAAGATGTTTACTCTATTGTCACAATAGACAAATGATGAGTTCTATTACTATCTACAATATAAACAGTAGGTTTACAAAAGGGTCTACAGTTTCTAATGGTGGACAATGAGAAACAGTGGGAGGTGTAGGATGAGTTATTAAGGAGGTAGGAGGTGATGATATAGAGTTATTAAATCTTAGGAAGTGTGGAAGAGGAATCAAAAGAAGTTGACTAGTAGCAGGAGAAAGAGATTTTGGGGAGACAAGTAAGTGGGAAGATAATAGAGTAAAAAAACAAGCATAAAAATTAAGAAAAATATAAAAATAAGAGGTAAAAGAATATACAACATAAGAGTATTATACTACTCAGACATCCCAGTCCTCAGTAGCTTGGTGCATGAATAGTACTTGTTTTCACAAATGTTGGGGAAGTGAGGGTAGGAAAAGAGAGAAAAGAAAAAAAAATCTCAAAGGAAAAATTAAAAGATCATTTCTGTTGGAGTTCAGTATCTTTCGTGCTTCCCTTCTCATCCAGTAGGTGGGGTTGTCTGTTGTTTGCTGGTATCTTCACCCTCAGAATGATGAAGGTTACTAGGGTAGGAGGGTTGGTCTTGGGATGGAACTCCTTGGAGGTGGGGTTTAGCACTTACCAGTCCCCATTGGAAGATTGCACCAAGGATCTTCTTTGGGGCCCCCTCATGTGGGCACCTTGTTTTATCTCCTTAAATCACCTGTATACCTCACAATTTCTAGTCTCTAATTTAGTATCTAAACTATCTTACTAACCCTCTCCCTTTCTACTTCCCAATCAAGAACCTCTCTCTCTGGTGGGTTTGTGGGCTGCACTCTGGGGCCTTTGCACCTGCTTTGGAGAGCTGTTTTGTATCTGGCAGATCAGGACCAGGCTTTGTGAGCTATAGGCTGGCCACATAGCTGCAAGCACTGTGCTGCATTAGTGGCTGTGAGAGAGTGAAGGGAGTTGGGGGACTATAGGTACCTTGATATTGCTTCTAGGCCCCATCTGCTGTTCCAAGCTGGGAGTCGCCCCTACTAAAGATGGCAATAGTAGTATCAAGGATAACCTGAGATAGCAACAAATGTGTCCCAAGATGGAAGTGGCTACTTTTAGAGATGGGGCATCGAGGTGGGCTGGATGGTGGCATTGGGCAGCATGTTTGGAGATATAGCTCTGTGGTGTCTTTGAAAAAACAAAATCAAACTTCTTTGATTTTGTTTTTTCTATTTGTTTGCTTTAGTTTTTCTGATATTTTAGAGGTTTTTTTCCAAATATGTATTAAAACTCAGTGTTTATTTACACTTAATACATATCTCCAAAGAGATATTTGAAAACTTTGTGTTTGGTAGCTAAAATTCTAATTAGTGACCCTTACATTTTTTAAACATTAATCAAGTTTTTCTGTGTTTATTTAAAGAAAATTAACTACTATTGACATTGATATGTTCTTTTGGGCAAGCATATTTTTCATAAATAAATTGTACAACTTCATATATGTTATATCAAAGAGGCATCTTTCAATATCAGAATTGGACACATGCGGGCAATGCCTCTGTTCAGTATGCATACTTTCTTAGTTATTATTCTTGTAGTTTTATATTCCCTTCTCTTCATTTGTGCTTTGAATTCCCACACTGTCTCTGAATCAACTTTCAAAGGGAATAAACCTTTATCCTATTACAATGGTAGGTTTGTGTACTAGTTTCCTGTGATTGCTATAACAAATTACCCAAAGTCAGTGGCAAAAAACATGTATTCTTTCACAGTTCAGAATATTCGAAGTCTGAAACAAAAGTGATGGCAGGGTTATTTCCCCTCCCTCCAGATGCTTTTTTTTTTTTTTTTTTCCTGGTACTGGGGATTGAACTCAGGGGTGTTTGACCACTGAGCCACATCCACAGCCCTATTTTGTGTTTTATGTACAGACAGGGTCTCACTGAGTTGCTTAGTGCCTCTCCATTGCTGAGGCTGGCTTTGGACTTGCGATTCTCCTGTCTCAGCCTCCCAAAGTACTGGGATTACAGGCATGCACCACAGAGCCCAGCTCCTCCAGATGCTTTAAAAGAAAAATCTATTACTTGTATATTTCATTTCTTCTTACTGTCACCATTCCGTGAATCACAACTATATCATTCAAATCTTTGCCTTTATTTCTCATTGCTTTCCCTATTGTCTGTTTTCTTCTTCATCAAATCTCTCATTGTCTTTCTCTTACAGTGACACTTGTCACTGGATTTAAGGCTCACTGTGTAAATACAGAATATGCTCATCATTTCAAGATTCTCTAATTAGAATGATATATTTTATGCTTGTATAGACATAACAAAATAGATTCTACTGTGATGTATAACTAAAATGAACAAATAAAACCTATAAAAAATACCCCTTTTCCAAATAAAGTAGCCTTCACAGGTCCCAATGATTGAGATAAATGATTGAGACTTACTTTGAAGGAAGTACTTTAAAACTTCTACAGATGGATAGTTCCATGACTATACACCTTGGTAGATCAAATCAAGGATTGCATTTTCTTACAGATGTTTATATCATTCTACTTATTTTTAGTGTTCTACCAAACACTTGCTGTGAGAGGCACTGTTTTTCTTTTATTTCTTAGCACATTCTGGGATCTAAACTACAGAGTGTTTATTTTGTTTTATTTCACTACAAGTATTATTCTTGCTTACTGTTGCTATAATTATTTATACTTGTTCACCTACTTTGCATTTATCAGAATTATTCAATCTCTTTCAAATATTGACATGTAAACATTGAATTTTCAATGTAAACATTGAATTTTCTATGTTTAATTTGAAGTATTACAACTTATTTTGCAAATTATAAACATTAATAAGCCTTTCTTGCTAATACAATTATGTTTTTAAAGTTTCAAAGATGCTAGGAGAAGAATATAATTTCAGACTATATTTTAAACATAGGAATAAAAGTATAAAACATTTTAATAATCTTCATTTATTAGTAAAGCACCACAAGATGGATTTTGTTTTGCTAATTTGTATCAACAGACATTAAATTCTCAATAGCATTAAAATATTGTGTGAAGATTTTAAGTGCCCTCTATTAAAGCTATTTTTCATTCTTTGAATACATTTTGGCAAATTTACTGTTTCATGAATCAGTCGCTTTGACCTCACAAATAAAATAATTAAAAGAGGGAGTGTGCAAATCACCACTCATAATTAGTGTTTTCTAAAGACCAAGTGGATATGCAAATATTTGTTATTTCAAATTCACCTAACACATTTATGCAAGTATCTTAGAATATATATATTGCCTCTTAATTCATCATGCTGAAGTTTATTTACTTTTGTTTCCAATTATTTAAATGGTTGGGAAATGATCCATCAATCTAGCATTTAATAGCTGTTCACGTGTGGTCAACTTATTGACCAAAATGAATAGCCTACAGTTCCATTAAGCTAACTAAATAATAGTTAAAAACAAAATATAATAAAATAAAAATTCATAGAATGAAAGTTAAATACTGAGATAACTTGTGGAATTCATAGTAGACTAGTGAACAGGATAAATGTATATTGACCCCAGCTTTTGTGTGACATAGGCCAAATGAATCTATTTTCTGGATTTTGGTCTTTTTTTTCCCTAATTGGAGGACATCTGTTAACCACTACATAACAAAGTTCCTCACATGGTACATATTTAAAGATTTTTAATAAATGTATTACTGATTAGAAGGATTAAATTAGGGATGAATGAAATACCAATTTTAAAAGTTTATTGAAAACATAAAAATCATGAGAAAAATTTTTGCTCTTATTTTAAACATCTAAAAAACAATAATTTTTTGGCTCTGTTAAAACACTTGGTAAGAGTAAACATAAAATCTGTCTATCCATGCCAAGGAGAAAAAGGAATGAGAATGATGCTTCACTCTTCTATCTATTTTAATTAATTTATTTCTAAAATATAGCAAACAATTAAAAATATGTTAAGAACAAATTAAAGATTAATTTTTATGTTTGGTTTTAAATCCCAGTGGCAATCGTGTATTATACCTATTTACTTTATTTTATGTTATTTTATGTTTTTAGGGCTAATGATATCTTGGGTAAATGATATGCTAGTTGGTACAGTGTACTTAAAGAAGTCAACTTGGGAATGAGGATAATACCCTATGAATTTCCAAATGTCTACTGTAAATCAAATTATAACTTGTAGTAGGAGAAAACATTTACTTTAGCTATGACCTCCTTAGCACAATAAATATATGGTAGCTTAACACTAAAATAATACTCTGTGAATTCTTTGACAAACACCTCTTGCTAGTTTTGTGTGATAGTGTGTTTG
Organism: Xerus rutilus; assembly: GCA_028644305.1. NCBI lineage: Eukaryota > Metazoa > Chordata > Mammalia > Rodentia > Sciuridae > Xerus > Xerus rutilus. Next base: position 98,940,946 of record CM053404.1, on the reverse strand, counting down.
TTTCATACAATGGAGGAAAAATATCCCTTACTATGAGTGCATATCATATTAAGGTGAACAAAAATAAGACTCATAAAGCTAAATAATAATATACCATCTCAAAAATAAAAAAGATAAGTACATATGATAAATCAGTAACAGACATATAAGATCTGTTAATTAAATAAGGCAACATATTAACATATTCAATGACAAAATGTCATACAGAAATAAATGTCCAATATGCAAAACTGCAGAGATAGTATGCATATTGATTGACTTTGTAGACTATGTAATTCCAAAGATCTACTTTTGAAAGTAAGAATTAAGTCCATGTATAATATACTCATTATCATCACAATTGTGATGTTCACACAATTTCAAATATGGACAGTTAGCAATGGTACTTTATTTTTGGATTATTTTTGTATATTTCTTATTTTATATATTTCTATTTTTGTCTTCCAGAATTTTCTTACCTATTTACATAAACTTTAATTTAGAAAAAATACATCAGGTACTTATGTAATGCCAGATGATGTTCTAAGTACATTTTATATCTCATCTCCATCACTAGCTCTTTACTTTTAGATAAGTTACTGTAAGATAGTAAATATTAATATTCTTATTTGTATGAATATACCATTTTCCAAAAAGTTATGACTATTTTAATTTTGCACAAAAATGGAACAAAACTATGACATGATCACAAGGATGCCTGAATCTGAACATTTACTATCATAATTTATGAGTTTACATTAAAGCTTAATTAGTGACATCATGGTGATATTACAGATTACTGTAAGACCAGGAAGTACATGAAAAGAAACACCTATTTAGAAACTTAGGCAAATAATACATAGGATATGTGATACTTATTTTCTAACTTGAAACATAGGGAGTATTTTATCTGAGGGAAGAAAAAAGGTATCATGAAAAGAAAACAACATGGGAAAGCTACTAAATAGCATTTTTCTTCAAATTGAGCAAACAATTGTAGTGCCCGCTATTTTCTAGGTGTTGTAAGAAATCTAATAATGTTAGAAATATAAAAAAAAACTGTAACTCTATCCTTTACTTTTGGCTTCCTTAGAAAATACCAGACATACTTACCCATCAGCTACCTTACATCACTATCCAGGCCTGTCCCAGCTTCTGCCCAATTTAGTAAAGATGATAGAAAAAACAAGGGTCACATTAGAATATCAATAATAGAAGCATGCCTAAGATCTGAGAAGAAGACCTTGCCCCAGCTCAAGAAATCATAGAAGACTTCAAAGAAGGGGTGATGTGACATAGATTTCATGAGCTTAGTATGATTCAGCATGGCTGAATAGTGACAGGAGAAGATAAGACTGGAGAAGGAAGCAAAGGGTCACTGTATTAGTCAGCTTTGTATCACTATAAGGAAATAACTAATACAGGCTACTTATGAAGTTAAGAGAGATTTATGTGGGCTTGTGATTCTGGAGGACCAAGGCCAAGACTAGATGACCCAGTGCTCTCGCAAGGATAGCACATCATGATAGGAGACTGAATCCTACTGAGGGCTCCATAACAAACCAGGAGGTGAGAAAATCAAACAGTGGAATCTCCTACTGAGGACATGACCCCAATTCTAAGCTGGGTCATATGATTTAGCAGATCTTATTAAAATTCTGCATTGTGGTTTAAGGGTACTTCTAAACTAGATTGATTGATTGATTGATTGATTTATATATATATATTTATTTATTTATTTTGCAGTTGTAGATGGACAGCATGCTTCCATTTTATTTGTTTGTTTTTATGTGGTGCTAAGGATTGAACCCAGTGTCTCATATATGCTAGGCAAGCACTCTGCCACTGAGCTACAGCTCAAGACCCTAATCTTTTATTTTATTTTATTTTTGCTATGCTGGAGATTGAACCCAGGTCCTTGTACTTGGTGGGCATGCAGTCTATGACTAAACTACATCCCCAGTCCAATTATCATTTTCCTTTGCTTGTCTCCTTTTTATGTTTCCCAAATTGAATAGCTGTTTACATAATTGAATTTTGAGAGAAATACATTAAAAATTTCTTTACAAAATATCTGAACTATGATCAAATGAGAATTTATTTCAAAGTTTATATAAAGTTTTTCAATATCAGAATATAGATCTTATAAAAAATTTGACTTTTCTCATTTAAATTCTAAGTTATTCACTGATTTGTTTTATATAAATCACTCCCATAAAATATTCTGAAAGAAGGTAAATACAACTGGTACTAGTTCCCAGTTTTTAATACTTGCTCAAACCTATTTTATCCCATGCTTTAGAGTATTTTTTTTTTTGGTACTGGTGATTGAACTCAGAGGCACTAGACCACTGAGCCACATCCCCAGCCCTATTTTTGTGTTTTATGTAGAGACAGAGTCTCACTGAGTTGCTTAGTGCCTTGCCGTGCTTAAGGCTGGCTTTAAACTTGCGATTCTCCTGTATCAGCCTCCCAAAGTGCGGGGATTACAGGCGGGCGCCACCATGCCCGGCTGAGCATTTTTTTTCTGTCAATTAACTGTCATTATTTTAAGTATCTCTTCTAATGAGTTATCTTAAACATTTAAGTTATTACTTTCAGTACATGTATATACACACACATTTTGTTATTGTGTGATTTAGACGCTATGTCAGAAGACATAATGGTAGGTTACAAAGATTAGTCCCAATTTCCTAATGTTATATAAATATCCAACTTACTAAATTATTAAACAGAATTTTAATACTAATTACAGTCCCTGCTTAGAAAATAATATGCATTCTTAAATGAGACTTTGTGTTTTGTCTTTCATAGTCTAAAATTTCTTAAAGCCTATTTGTTAATTTCATTTTACAAAATGCTTTGGTATAATATATGAGAATGAGTAACATCATCAACTATGATCTACTGCTGATATAAAGACATCACGCTCCAATTTAAGTACCATATAAAAACCCATGTAAATCATACATAAATAGGCAAATGAAGGTAATTATAGTTTGAGGTTTTTATTTGTTTTAATAAATATCCCTTTGGCCCAACAATAGACAAAATATGCCTTAATTGAAAAAAATATAGAATTTTTATAAATATTAGAATATATATTATGAAAAATAACAAGATACATGAATTCCAAATATTGTCAATAAACATCACAGATTCCTTGGGGTTTCCCATTTTTATAGTGTTTTCTCTCTAATCCAATAAAATTTACACTGTCCTAAACAGCATCAATGCAAGTTTAAATTCCCAAGTCCTTTCAGTTCTAATTATTAACTGTGCTTGAGTAATTACATTCATATTGTGTTTACAGTCATCAGGGTCATCTCTCAGTATCAAAGCTGTGTTTTATTGTTTGCTACTACCATATGTTGGTACAACATGTTATATTAAATGTAAATATTCCCAGATACAATATATAGTCTCTCTTCACCTATCCTTAGACAGTTTCTCACAATTCTAACACATTTATTTAGAAATAACCCAGAAAACCCATATTTTTAGACTCCTGTACCTCATTAGTTTCATAGAATCAAATCATCATTTTATTTGAATTTACTGAATTTGAAAATGAAGTGAAATATGTCATGTGTGGACAGTGATAATTTATTTCCCCTATGTTCCTTTATTTGATGTTTCTTTATTTAGATCTTACGGTTCTTCCTAGCAACATAAAACAATGTAATGTTTGTGTCTTTAATCTAAAATTCTCAAAATATTCAGTTCAGAGCATTTTTAACAAGTTTTTACCAGTTTTGTGTGGTAACTTATAAATTTAAAAATATCACATAACAAGAGATGAAAATCTCATCAAAATGTAGTAATGTATCATGTAAATGACATTTTTCTATAATTTATAGAGTATATACACACTAAAAATTTCTATAATACTAACATTTCTAATATTTTGAAACCTAATTACCATGGGGAAAATTCTAGCTACACTTAATTTTTGTTTTGATTTGAGGAAGATGAATACAATTTACTCCTAGTCCCTGGTCTTCTTTACTGATTGTTTTCCAGTGAAGGTAGAGGTTTCATTAATTTGGGGATAGTAGACTAAGCATGCATAGGAAGGTTCTTTGTTTTGTTTGTTTGAGAATAAAAGAGTGAATAAAACGTATAAGGATTTTCCTTGGTTTACCAATAACGTAGTTGGAATGTATGTTAAATTATGTTTATGATCAAGAAACTAAGGCAGCCATGCTCAGATATTTGAACTGCTGGCCAATTTGACCATGATATCAATCTACAAATGACCAATTCATTCTAAATGTAGTTGTTTTATCTGTATACTTATTTCTATATCTTTCCATTTCAGGTACATAGCATAAGCAATTCAAACTCTTTCTCACACTTTATCTTTTAAAATTATATTAGATCATTCTCATCAGTAATCAGGAATTAAATAGTGTTATCTTCTTGTAACACAGAAATAAAAATTTCATTTTTCCTTCACTTTTTCTTCCACTTCCAGGCCTATCTTTCTTCTTTCTTTACAGCAAATACAGTTACTTTTAATTTCCAGTTCTCTTCACACTATTTATTGAATCCACATCAATCAGCTTATTGTTGAATACCATTCTGACAGCATGTCAAGATCACCTGGTATCACCATGTTGATGAGTTCTTTTGACAGTTCTCAACCTTCATAAGTCTTGACCTCTCAGAAGCACTTGACACAGTTGATCATTTTCTCCTCTAGAATGATTTCTTTAGTTGGCTGGCAGCATGCTATCCTTCACTGGCTTCACCATCATTACTTACCCCTCATCCTCTTCTACTGGCAATATGAAAGAAAAAAAAAATAAAAACACATGGGACTAAATTATCTCATGGATATTTCCAGTGAGTTTTGGTCTTCTGTATCTATATTCACTGCCTTGAAGATTTTATACAGTTTTCTAAGTTTAGAAGCCAAATGAATGTGGTAGGGGCTACGAAATTTTCCTCCAGTACTTGACATAAACTCTAGGTTTATAATTCAAATGTCTACATCTCTATTTGGATGACTTACAAAGAAAAACATAAAAGTTGATGTTTGGAAACTGAATCGTATGTTTCCCTTGTTTCTTAACCTACTCACTCAGCTTCCTAAGATTATAAATGGCAAATTCATCTTTCACAATGCTAATTAGAAAACTTGGGATTCATAATCCTTTCGTCTTGTACCATTAATTGTGATGAGCTTTACTTTCAATACATGCATATTTTTAACTATTCTCATCAATATAATGGTATGATTTTGGGCAATAGATAGTAAAACCTTTCACCCTGATTATGGCAATAGCTTCCCAAATGGTCTCCCTATTTCCACATTGTTTTCAACAGGCAATTGAGAAAATAGTATCCATATTGAACCTGTAAAATATGTCATGGCACAGCAATCTTCAAATCTTCCAGTGGTTTTCTACTTAATTTAGAATAAAATAGTCTTTTCAATAGTCTACATGCATTGTATTATTTGATTCCTCTAAACTTATATACTTTACTTCTGTTGTATCCTGGTCCCTGATACAATCCATTAGACAAACCAGGAAGGTAGATATTCTGGGACTGTACCAGGAACAAGAATTTATATCTGAAGTTTCACGGGCTTATACTACTGTTCACACAGTTTTAATCATGACTACACTTTTTTGTTTGTTTTTTTTTGTTTTGTTTTTGAAGAAATTTTATTTTTTCACTGTAATCAGCATATTAAATATTACATAGCATATAGAATTTATTTTCCTGGACAGTTTTTATCAAAATATACAAAAGAATGTCATCAGAGTTAAATGATATTATTTTTATACTTTTTCAGCATTCTCTTCCCAATTGCATAAGTCTTCTAGAAAAAAAAAGCAATGTGAATATTCTTCAATAAGTTACAAACATAATGAAGCCTTTTTCTTGTCTTTTAATTTTCAGATCTCACAACTTAAGTTCTCAATTTGTTTCAAATAATACTATAAATTAGGAAAATCAAAAAGCTCTCCTTTTATAAAAATGATTATAAGACTATTATTTAAGCAAAGTTATTCTCTCCTGTAAGAGTATTTAAATGAACACTTGTTTCAAAAACTACTTATTATCTACCTATAAGCCAATTATTCTGATAAACCTAAGAGTTAAAGTTATAAGTCAGGAAAGAATCCTGATTAAAATGAGCCAGCATCCCTATGTTTATGTTACTTAAAATATCATCAGCTATTATATTACAATAATTTATAAGTAGGTACATTCCAAAACTTTCATATTTTTCACCCAAAATAACCTTCATTTCATAATAAAGTTCATTACAGTTGTAGGTAGATAAGGATGTATTTCTAGATTTATAGATATCTATGTATCTTTAAATATAAGTATCTATAGATATATGGATATCTGTAGGTATAGATACAGATATAGATAGACCAATAGAGGTAGAGAGACAAAAATAGATTCATATTAATTATTTTTGAATATGATATTTTAACAAGAATCCAAAATTTAAAACAACAAAAAACATATTTATTGTCACTTTACTAACTCAATGAAACCTGATTCTTTTTTATGTACAAGTTAAGGAGAATGAGGTCATTTGGACATATCTTAGGCAAATATTACTTTGCCAAAAGTCTTCTATACTTTCTGCTTATATATAGCTATTACCTTATCAAAAATTTAAATTCACTTTGCCTACTATGCAAACATACATATAAAATGCTTCCTGTTTGAAACATTCATTCAGAATCCCTAATTCTAAAATGAATTGCTCATTGCCTCAAATCAGGGAATGTCAGGTTTAATGTTTCTCAAACAAAAGTTTATAAAAGTAAATAGGCAGTGAATCTTGAGGGCATCTTTCCCAAGGTCTACAAAAAGGAAGAGAGTTAACACATTTTCTTGGTTTAGAAAAAAAAATTCAGAAAATGTAAGGTCTTCAAAAAGGAATAAATTGTTGAAGATATGTCTGTTGTGTTTAATTGTTTTAAAAATATGGTAAATTATTTCAAATTGTTAAGGAGAAAATATTTCTCATGACTACACTTTTAAATTTCAATCACTTAATTAGATACCACTAAATTTATATTGCATCCTTCCACCTTGGATTTGTTCTATTAATCATTTAATAGAACATTTTAAATTAGTCATTTAATAGAACAATTTATTTGTTCTATTAAATAAATAAATATTTATTCCAAAATATTTATTTGCTTTTAACTACTCCAAATCCACACCTAGTCAGTACTTCTCAGACTATCTACTTAATAAAAAATTAGTATTCATAAAAAATACTATTTTTTTATAACTTTGTTGCTATTACAATAGTCATTTAAAATTTGAATGCATTTTGCTATTAAACCATATACTGATTCTCAATGAGATTGTTTTTTATCATTTGAACATGTTTAGTGTTACTAATTTATAATTTGCATAAGTAATAAACATATCAGTAACATAAGAAAGAAATTTAGGAAACCAAACCATAATTTTAATTATAGTTATTTTCAAATATTTGAAAGTTAACTTTTATAAAACTGTAATTAATTAATTTTTATAAAACAAGTACACAATCATTATCTACTCTGAATAAGACAAAAATATTCAAGGCAAAAAATCAATAATTGATATTGATGTAAAGATATGGCATAATTTATTAGCAAAAAGAATCCACCACTACATTAAAAAAATTATTCATCAGCATCAAATATTTATGTGAGAAGTAAAGAATGGTTTAATATTTTCATATCTGTAAATTTTTCATCATATAAAAAGGTCTAAGAAAATACTTGATTATCTCCATAGTTTAACAACTTTTAATAAAAGATTTAACTTGTCAAGTTTCAAAAAATAGGTCTTGGGATTTTGATGGGAGTTACATTTTTAGAGCCATGTGTTAATTTGTATAGAATTGACATCAGTATGTCTTTCTAGAATGAAAAGGGTGCCATTATTATTTCACTATACAAGTTTATAACACATTCTGTTCTCTTAATTGCCTCGTATGCTTTTATTGTAGACTTGTTTTAAAAATGAAAAACAAAAATAATGATTAAATATAGAAATGCAAATACTATACCATTATCATGAACACATTTTTATTTTGTTCTTGTGTGTGTGTGTGTGTGTGTGTGTGTGTGTGTGTGTTGCAGAGGATCAAACTCAGGGCCTCATGCATCCTAGGCAAGCACTGTAATGGATTTCTCCAATCAATCCATTATTATAGATTATCTGGTATTCAATTCTGATGCTTATTAATTCTATTACTTTGCTCATGATGATTTCTTCTCTCTCCTCTCCATTCATTCCTTCATTCATTCTTTCCTTTTCTTTCGCAATTTTTGCAGTTCGTTTTCCTTTTTTATATTTTTACTGTTATTGTTTTCTATTTATTTATAACTTGAATTTTGAAAACATATAAAGGATTTATTTTTTTTAGAATTATTACAGGCCAAGGTCAGAGTTTCTGGTTGATATGCAGTTTGTATTAATTTGTTTCTGGCCTTTTCTATATTTTCAACCCAATAGCATTTTGTGTTTATTCTTAAGCATGTAGTTAATAGAATATAGTTTGTATAAATTCTACCTCAAAACACATATGAGATCAGACTCATAAATCCGTTGGAATATGTTGAAATTATTTTGTTCCTGTCACCCTGGAATACAGATTTTTTTTTCTTTCATTTTTAAGTTTTCCATTGATCCAATTTTGAGATCTTGGGCAGAAATCAATTATTTTCTCTAGTAGTGAAGTCTACACCTAAGCACTTCCCTTGTCAAACTCCCATACTCCATGCAAAAATACTTTTACTCTAAATTGACTTGAGGACAAATACCAGAAAAAGTAGGGATAAACTTTTCATGCTGTGAAATTTTTCAAATTGACCACTTTAAGGGGACCTTCTGAAAAATCTACCTAACCCCAACCTACTTGCCAAAAGTAGGCTTTGCTTAGTAGTTCCAGCTTGCTATTATCCCATTTTCACCTGCAATTCTCCTGGTAACTCTACCAGGCATACTTTCTCATTTGGAGCTGTAAGTAATAAAAATGTATGCCTTTGTTCTACTTCAGTGTCAGTGTCCTGGGTCTTGCCATCAAAGAAATCCTTAGATCTTATAAAACATTTGGCACTGTAAATAGGATGGTGACTATGACCACTGTTATGGTTTAGATATAAAGTGTCCCCAAAAGCACATGTATGAGACAATGCAAGAATTTTCAGAGGTAAAATGATAAACAAAATTAATGGATTAATACACTGATTTGGATTATTATAGAGACTGTAGGCAGGAAGAGGCTGAAGGAGATAAGTCACTGGGGGTGTGACTTTGTGTATATATTTTGTCTTTGGTGAGCAGAGTTACTTCCACTTCCTGGTTGACATGACCTGAGCTGCTTTCCTTCGCCATGCTCTTCTACCATGATGTTCTGCATCACCTGTGGCTTAGAGTTATAGAGTAGGATGACCATGGGCTGAACCTCTGAAACTGAGACAAAATAAACTCCCCCCCCCATACTGTTCTTGTCAGGTCTTTTTGTCATAGTGATGCAAAAGCTGACTAAAAACAATTACCAACTCTTGGATAGGTTCTTTGTGTACAGGACACCTAGAAAGTCACTTGAGATAGAAATGTCATCTTCTATTGTCCATTTTGCTCTTTAGGTTTGTTGCTTCATTGTTTGGCTGCAGGTGGTTGCCAAGTCCCTCCATACTTAAATTTCCTTGGAGGGTAAACTTCTACTCCAGATGGTGACCCACCTAGGGAAATAGAAGTGATTATTTGCTAAAACTACACTTCCCCAGTCTAGGGCATTCAGGTATACTAAAGCTTATGTTTTGCAGGGGCCTATTCCTAAGACTTTTCACTTTTTATTGTCAATAATTTCTTTTTGTTTTAAGTTTTTAAAACTTTTTAAAACATTAGAAAAATACAAATAAAACCAAACAATATATAAACAAATCCACATAATTTGTGTCTATTGCTTTATTTCAGAAAGAGGCTCTTGAATTTCCCTTCCGCTATAAAAATGACATCCTAGTATAGGAGAAGGCTCTTGGGTTCACCTCCCTCTATAAAAATGACAACCTAGTTCCATTGTCATGTTGCTTAAGTGGGTATAATGAACTATTGTTTTCTTTGTTACTGTATACCTCACTGCTATTTTCCATACACTTTTGTCTCTGAGACAATTAAGGATACATGTAGATTCCATCATGCAAACCAATAGCCTAGTGCTTACCTCAAAGGAATCCTCTGGGGTAAAGAAAAGAATATTCTATCCCTAAGCCCCCTTCTTCATC
>CM053404.1:98902119-98930596 GCA_028644305.1 Xerus rutilus | reverse complement strand
AGAGAGAGAGAGAGAGAGAGAGAGACAAAGAGTTATATATATAATAGTTATATATATATATATATATATATATAATTGAGAGACAAAGAGTTTTTTCAATAACTCCTTTTTAAATTATTCTTTTCCAAATGAACTGCTGAATGGTTCTATTTTCCTCCTGGTTTCAAGCTTTCTTAATTCAAGGTCTCTTTGGCTCAGTCATGTAAATATATATATAATAATTATATATATATATATATATATACACATATATATATGCCAGTTTATTATCTGAGAGTTTCCCTTTTAGGGTAAAATTCCTAGGAATCTCTTGCTTTTCAGTTATCCAATATACAAATCAAAGTCACACAAGTTCCCTACAAATACTATGGCCATAATATAAGGATACAGAAGGACACTTACTCTCCCTTTCAGAGTCCCAGATGCTACTAATAGTGACAAAGTCATTTGCTTCACAGTACACAGAAAACACAACATTGGACTCTTGGAAAAGATATTTAGTAGGACTTTCATTGCCCTAGAGGTGACTATTTTAATTGAGAGACAAAGAGTTTTTCCAATAACTCCTTTTTAAATTATTCTTTTCCAAATGAACTGCTGAATGGTTCTATTTTCCTCCTGGTTTCAAGCTTTCTTAATTCAAGGTCCCCTTGGCTCAGTCATATAAATTCCACCAACTTAAAAATTAACAGCAACAAAAAAGGCAAGAAACCTCACCCTTGCTCTTTCCTATATTTAAATAATGTCTCCCTCTATGATTATGAATTTTCAGCCCTGTCTTCATTCCACAAAGGCTTGTGATTAGACAGAGGCTTAATATTCTCATAAAAACTATTTGTTCCATGGTCCAGGCACATGTCCCTCATTTACAGCACCAATTTGAACCATGATTTCCCCATCCCCCAAAATTCTTTCTCAATAATCTGAATGTAAGAAATGGATAATTAATCCAGCTCTGCATTTATCTCCTCCAGAAGGTTTAAATTATTGCTCCAGGGTTATTTTTCTCAGGCAGAATATACTAAGAAATAAAATAAGAAACTCTTTTTAATGAATAAGTTCACATTTGTAAATAATAAATAAAATCACACTACATCGCATAGTGATAAAACGAGACAATACCTTCTTAGTAATAATACATGCCCAAGGAAAATAAATATCAGACAATAGAAGCCTATGAAGTACACTACACATAATTCCATTCAATACTGGTCTATGAAGAACTATTAGTTCTTTTAAGGTATCTCATTTTTATAACAATGAAAAGCTCACTATCACACAACACTAACCATCAATCTCACTCTTTAGTGTGTACCTAAAGAAACTGAGAATGTAGTCTCACAAATACCTGCACATAGATGCCTATTGCAAGTTTGTTTATAATTGCCCAAATTTGGAAGTAACTAGTATGTCCTTCATCACATAAGTGAACAAATAAATTGTGGTGGGCCCATGTGTAGAATATTGTTCAGAATTAAAACAAAATGAGATACCAAGATTTTAAAAGACAAAGAAAAAAATTAAAGGCATATTGCTAAGTAAAAGAGGCCAATCTGAAAAGTCTACATACAGTACGATTCAAACTATATGACATTTTGGGAAGGCAAAGACATGTAGATTGTAAAAACATTAGAATATAGTCTAGGTTACAGGTGAAGAAAAAATGAATGGGTGGACCACAGGGGATTTTTAAGACAGTGAAACTATTCTGTAAGATAGTAGATATGTGTAATTATTTATTTGTCCAAACACATAGAACAACTCCAAGAGTGGGCCATAATGTCAACTATGCAAACCATGTGTCAATATAATTTCATCAATTATTGAAAAGGTACCACTTCATTGGGGGATTTTGATAATGAAAGAAGATATGAACATGTGATGACAAAGGTAAATGAGAACTTTGTAACTTCCATTCGATATCACTATGAAACTGAAATTGCCCTAAAAATTTAAGCTTATTAATAAAAAAAAGGCATTGTGACTTTACTATGTGATTTAGGTACTCTGCTCCTCTGATCCTGTATTAAGGAAGGATATCTTATGTGAGTGAATGTTTGTACATTTGTGTTTGTGATTGGAAGTCAGCTATTATTTTAAAGTCACACTCATATTGCCTGTGTGCAATTTCATATATTTTTCTGTATTTTATGTATTTTGGGTGTATTTTCTATTTTCTTACTCTTTTGTAAGAAATAACCAGGGATGAGTTGTTTCCCCAAAAACTTTAATTTTTTTGATTTTTTCTTTTTAGTGTGACTACTGAATGTCCTTGAAACTCACATTTTCTGCATGATATTTCTTGCCTCCTATTTGTGCTTTTCATTCCACATTATTTTCTAAGACTAATTCAATGATATCATTTTGGAAAATTTTTAATTGCATGCATATAGCATATTCATTTTCTTCTTGATTTGCTTTTTTGCATAGAATCTCTTATCATTGAGACATTTTGTATTTGAAGAGGTTCTTTAGGATATTATGTTTCTAAATCCATACATATCTAAAAATGTCTTATTTGACCTCTGATTTCCTTTTATATTTCTATGGTGACATTTTCTTTATAACCAAAATATTCAATTCAAGGTAGGTCAATTCAACTTGTATAATATTTACCACTCATAAGTAGCATTTTGATTTTTAAGATTTTATTTAGCAAACTATATCTACCTACCTAAAGAATGATTGTGATTTTAATAATGATAGTTCCTGTCACTTGATGTTCTACTTTTTGCTACTGTGTGTTTCAAAACATGTTACTATTCTACAATAATATACTTAGGCTTACACGTATAGAGTGAATTTGACTTAAATATTAAATATTCAAGACAGGATTTCAAATTTAGGTCTGAATCAAAATCTCATCTACCTTTCTTTACAGTGCCTTATACCAAGTAATAGAAACAGCATATATATTAAGGATTCATCAAACAAAATAAATATAAATCTGGTATTCTTAAGTCACAATAAAATTCTCTTTGCAGCAATTTGGATGTTACTGGAGAACTATATATAAAGTGAAACAAACCATACATAGAGTACAAGTAGCACACCTTCTCTCTCATATGTGGAAGTTAAAAAAAAAGTGGAAATAGAATATTGATTAGTAGTGTTGAGACAGGATGGATAAAGTTAGGCTGAATTTGATCAGCACATGCTTTATGCAAGTATTGAAATATCATATTGAACACCATTGTTATACATGACTAATATAGGTTAACATTTTTTTAACATCCTAAGTGTAGGAAATACTTAAAACCTTCAAATGCTGACCAAATGAACTTCCCTGGAATTTCAAGTATTTATAATAATACCCATTCACCTATCATGTACTCTTTCCTTTTGTGGTATATTTATAGAATGATGGAGTGCAATGTTTGTTTCTTCCTCTTGGCATGAAATTATGCTAGCATTATGAAGAAAACAAAAGTTGATGTATTTCCTCTTCTCCAGTCTCCAAAATCCAGGATAAGGTTGCCATTATGAGGCAGTATAAACTGATCATAGACACCTAAGAAGAGTTGTGAACCTTGGACAACAGGCTTTAATACTATTTTAATAGTATGTGATGATAGAAGTATTACACATTAGTAAATTTACTTCTCTTTATAACCATTAATATTCTTTCAGTTCACAAAACTAAGAACAACTTTACATTATATGCTTTAACTACTTGACAGAATTTGACATGGCACCTATTTGTCCATTCTACAATTGAGAATATTCACTTATCATTGTGTTTTTGAGTTTGGTCTGCTGTCCTTGTTCCCAATAAGAGAGACATCTCCTTCCTTTATGAAGTCCAAGATTCATAGCCTCTTCTGATTCTGGATGATTTTCAGTTCACACATGAATTCTCCTAAGATAATAGATCTACGTACAGGAAAATTCATATCAAAAACAGATAAGCCAACTCAAACATCACACTACTGGATGTTTAAAGAGTTTGGATTGAATGAGTTGATAATTTTAAGTAAAATGCAAATTATTATTTAATAACAAACTTCATACACAAAGAGATTATAAGTAATTGAATTTGGAGAAGAAAAATGGTGTTAGAAATTATATTAAATGTCAACTCTCTTCTTGAGACTGCTTGTGATAATTACATTAACTGACACAAAAATTAGAATGTGTTATTTAGGTAAATGATGTCAGTTATTAGGTAAATTTGAGGATATTTTTTATCATGTAGCAGAGAATAATTGACTATTATAGTCACTGAGGTTAAAACTATAAGAATGAAAGATGTGACCACTGCTGGGGAAGTGAATAGAAAAGACTAATTACTTAGCTGGGTGCAGTGGCGCAAACCTATAATCTCAGCACTTAAGGAAGCTGAGACAGGAGAACCACGAGTTCAAAGCCAGCCTCAGCAACAACGGCAAGGTGCTAAGCAACTCAGTGAGACCCTGTCTCTACATAAAACACAAAATAGGGCTGGGGATGTGTCCCAGTGCCCCTGAGTTCAATCTCCCAATCTCCAGTACCCCTCCCCCAAAAGACTAATGACTTAAAATTTAGAAGACTTCACCTACATATGGTATAAGGACAAAAGGGTAAGAAAAGAATGAGGAATAAAAATCAGAATTAAAATTCTTTCCAAATACTTTAGAAGTTCTATAGATATCTGCAATACAACTTTCATTAAATGTACCCATGATAAGTTTGCATAAACAAGATGGTGAGAATTTCCACCATTTGAATTCAAATGTTTTCTTGGAAATGCTCAGATTTCATAATGTATTAATGAGTTCATTAGTAAGGAGTCGAGAATATTCTTGTCCAAATCCATGTCTACCTTCACTATAGCTCATGCAATTCATCATCTTATCCCAAGAAACACACAACTATCAAGAATGCCATCAACACCAAACTACTGAAGTGGCAAAAAAGATGCATCTTGTTATGTAGTCTACTTGCTGCAAATAAACTTCTGGCATCCTTTTTTATCCTTTCTTATTTCATCTGGAGCTCTGGGTCACCCTGGGTCCTGATCCTGTCTGATTACTAAGCAGATTCAGCACTCAGCACTTGCTGTCAGATGTTGTCGCTATTTTCCCAGTGGATGCATCCTGTGACCCTGACAAAGATGCATCATACCACTGATCCCTTTGATTGCTGTACTGATTTCTATGATTGTTGCCATCTGCTATACATATAAACATCAACAACAACAAAAAGGAGAGAAAAAATCCACAGCTAATGAAATCACTCTAAATGGAAGGATTTCAGATGTTATATCCTATTTACTGCAACTCACAGAATGGAAATGAACTAAACAGTCTAAATATCAAAGTTTGTCAAAGTAGAAGTATATTTTAAATATGTTAAACTTTTGTTAGTATGACAACATCCGTTATTATAATTAGTTTTAAATTGCACAAGATAGATATTTGGCTATACTTTTAAAGAACAAACCAAAGCAACTCAAAAGAAAACAAAATTTTAAAGAATTAATTTTCAGGAGGAAAGAAAAAAAATGAAACACCCTGACTTTGCTGCCATATTGAATTAAGTAAAATATCTTTCCCTATACATTTTCATATGAAACGTTTCATTTAAAACTCACAATAAAACATTGAAAGAGCATTATTATTTTCATATAGATATAAATCTTATGGTTCTGTGATTCCCCACTAGTCTTGATTGTAAAGGATTAAATTTGTTGAAAAGTGATTAATAAAATATAAATCTTTGGAAATTAGACCCAGACATTAACATATTTTTCAAAGTCACCTCAACTTTCAGTAAATGCTAACGTGCAATAAACATGTTTGCTATAAAGTCATCCACGAAACCAACTAATTATGCAGATTTTGGGAGATAAATTTGATAGTTTCTTCAGTTTTCTTAATGATTATTCATCTGTTTAAATCTGGTTTCAATTGAATTGATTAGTGGTTTCCAAGAAACTCATATATCTTATTTGTGTTTGGTTTGGCAAAATACTCTCAAGATTATTTTAGTGCTTCCTAGCATTTTCCTATTTTGAATCTCAGTGTGTTATATTTGGACTTTAATCAATTTTAACTTATTGTGCTATACAAGGTTTTATTTATTTTGTTAGTTTTTATAAAGCATCAGAACCTGGATTTATTTTGTAATTCTTTCAGGCATTTCCCAATTTGTTAATTTACAGCATATTTATCACTGTTCTCCCTGCATTTCCTTGAACTTACTTTGTTTTTGTCTTTCTCAATTCAATGGCTTAGTCCATTTGTGTTTATTTTGCTCTTTTCACCTACCTATACCACCATCTATGGAAAAGAACAGCGTCTGCTGGTGAGGTAGGATGGTATCTCCCACCCAGGGTGAAAAACAACTCAAAGGTTCCTCATAAAATAACTTTCTTATTTAGGCAAATTCTGGCTGACACATCACACACTCTGAAGTTCTCATTGCTTCATGTGTTTCTATAAACTCCAGCAAAATATCTGGACAATAATTTTAGTAGTGTCACATCTCACCTTCTAAGGGACTGCTGTGGGTAATTGCATTATGCTTCAAATGCTTTCTTATACTTAGTGTTATTTGAAGAGAAAACCTCCCAGACAACCTATCTTTGTGGACTCTCAAAACTAAACTCTGCTGTATATTTTTAATCATAATTCTTTTCTTATCTATTATAGATTGAATGTTTGTTTCCCCAAAATTCATATGTTGAAACCCTAAACCCGAGTGTGGTACTAATGGGTGGTGGAGACTTGGGGAGATGATTAGATCACAAACAATGGGTCCCTATGAATAGGTTAGTGCTCTTGAAAGACAACTATTTGTGAACCAATACAGACCCTCACTAAACATAAAATCTGCTGATATCCTTAATTGGGTTTCCCTGTTTCCAGAACTCTGAGAAATAAATGTTCACAAGCCACCCAGTCAATGGCAATTTGTTACATCAGCCCAGACTGACTAAGAAACTGTTGTAGCCTACCTCTCCAAATCCTGCCTCTGTGACTTTTAAAACTCAAAATAAAACTCTATTTACAGGATTTTCTCCATTTGTATTTAAGAGAAAATTCAAATATAACTTATTTAACCAAATGTAACTGTGTTTATTTCCAATAATAAGTCAGTGATTAGATAAAGTGGTGTGGTTATGATGACTCAAGGATTCCATGAGGAACACTTTATTCTTGTTCCGTTGATTTCTCTAACCTTAGAATGTGGCTTCCTTGATGATCTAAGATGGGAAAGATGAAAATCAAAAGCATAGACTGAGTCAGCCAGAAAAAGCTTTTTCTGGAAGTACTACCAAGCATCTTCCCTTACACCTCATTGACCATGGCCATGTCATGTGGCTCTGTTCTGTAAGGGGGTTTGGGAAAATACTTTTCAATTGGGCACATTATCACCCCAAATGAAATAGAGATCTGTTTATTTAGGAAAAGGATAAGAATGGATATTATGTGAGGCAAATAGATGTTTAGAGAAAATCTATTTGTTCAAACTTCTCAAAATAACCTTGTGTCTTCTTGTTTTGGCTAAAATCATAGTGACTTAGAAAAAACTTGTTGCAAAATTTTCTCCATATGTACATCACTTGGACTTAAGACCTGGATTAGGGAGTGGAGCTCTTCTTGTTATCCTTTACTTCTTCCAATATGTTTTTCTAGTTTTTCCTTTCAAAACCCAAGGTAATTTTCCAGTAGAAACATAAAAAACTGCTTCTCTTACTTATCTCTGTCCCTTATGAAATTCCTAGTCCTACTCCTCCTTCCATGTTCACTTGATCACCTTGAGTTCTATTCTTCCTCTTAACACTGTTCCTGTAGTATTCTTTTTTTTTTTTTTTTTTTTTTTTGGTACTTGAGATTGAACTCAGGGGCACTCGACCACTAAGCCACATCCCCAGCCCTATTTTGTGTTTTATGTAGAGACAGGGTCTCACTGAGTTGCTTAGCACCTCGCCATTGCTGAGACTGGCTTTGAACTCACGATTTTCCTGTCTCAGTCTCCCTAAGTGCTGGGATCACAGGCTTGCGCCACTGCACCCAGCTTGTTTCTGTAGTATTCTTCATAGCTATGTCATCTGCACTGAACTTTCAGTTTCTTGACTTCCTGAGATGAAAAATTATTTTCTTAATAGTATATTCAACATCCATTATTATAATTATTCTTCTCTTTATTTCATTTTTAAAAGTAATTGCACACATCTAAAATTTCTATCTGAAGCATTTTACATTCTAATCACCAACTACCATCTTTGTAGGTCACTCACTCTCAACTCACTACCCCAGCAATCTTCTACTATCCTTGACAGACTCAGTGCTTCTTCCTGCAGTTATGTTTTACAACCTTATTTCCTCACTTTCTCCTTTACTCAATTTATATCCTACATTTTTAAATAAATACATGCCCTTGTTATTATCAGGTTATTCATTGCTCAACTCATACTCTACAATAATTGCTAGTAGATCAGACTTAAGCTCTATCTGCATTACTGCTGGAGATGTTTAAAAACTGTGTTCAATGATGCCATTTTACTGTTATGATCATAAATCTCTAATGGGTATTCAACACTGACCCTTTAACTTTGAAATTTTGTAACTCCCTTTCCCTTGCTTGTGAATGACTCATTAACTTGTATTTCACTTTAATGATCTATAAACAACACTTTTTTTCCCTCAGCCTTTTGTTTTTATTTCAAATTCCAATGAGGAAAGTCTCCATTAAATGAAAACTGCCTCATTTTCCTTTTAGTATATTTCCCAACTACTTTCACCAGAAACTCATCTACTTTTTCTCCCTTGAAAATTAAGTAGAAGAACTTTTCTTTTGACTTTAACCTCAAGCTGATCTTTGAACTTATGTTGATTCATATCACTTCTTACATAATTTTATGCAGTTGTTACATTGCATTTTCTCCTCTCTACCAGGTTATTCAAAACTTCATATAAGCATATATTAAAATGTATGATTTAAATCACCTCTTCAAAATCTTTCTAGTCTTGAGTCCAAACCCATTTTATCTGCACTTTCTCACAGAAAAATATAATTGAAAAATAGTTGCGTTCATTATATTCACTCCAAAACTTCTAATTAATTTTTAAATTACAAAAATTTCACTTTCATTCCTTGAAGACCATAAAATTCCTCTTGTCAATATAACCAATTGACTTTATCTTTCTAGATTTAATGGTAATTTTTTTCCCCTTTTTTAAATTGAATTCTCATAAGACTAAATATGAGATATTGCTACTTTGTTAAAAATATACTCATTGAAATATAATATACACATCAAAAATTCAAACATTTATTGTGTATAATTCAATTATTTTAGAATATATATGGTATTATTCCAATAAGTTTTAGACCACAATTATGATTCCCAAAAGAAATCTTACGTGCATTAGCAATTATTCCCTATCTCCTTTTCACACTCAGGCCCAGGTGATCACTATTATTCTTTCTGTATCCGTAAGTTTTCTTATTAGCATTTAGCATAAAAAAATATGAAATAACTAGCAAAGTGTTCTGAAGTCTTCTTGATGTTATAACATGCATTAATATTTTTGTATACTAATATTCAATTGTATAAATATACTATGCTTTTTCAGACATTCATCGATTAACAGACATTTGGAATGTTTTTACCATAGAAGTATTATAAAAATGTGATAATAATCATTTATGTACAAGTTTTTGTGAAGCATATATTTTAATTTCTCTTAGATACACATCTACTAGTGTAATTGTGAGGTCATGAGGAAATCCTATGCTTAGCAATTTGAATGACTGAAAACATTTCCAAAACAGCTATACAATTTCACATTCCCATCAACAGAGTATTTGGTTTCAAAAATATCATCCTCACCAACACTTGAAATGATCTGCCTTTCTGGTTATAATCATCCTAGTATGTGAGAACTACTATCTCTCTGTTTCGATTTGCATTGTCCTAAAGGCTAATTGTGTTGAGAATAATTTTAAATGCTTATTAAATATTTTATATACTTCTTCTTAAGTGCCTATGAAAACATTTTACTCATTTGCAATTAGTTTATTTTTTATTGTTGAATTTTAATATTTTTTAAAATCTATTATGAATATAAGCTCCTCAACAGATACAGATCTGTATACACTTTCTTCCTAACTACTTAATGTATTTGTAGCATGAAAGTTTTGAATTTGATTCAATCCCATTTACCTACTTTTTATTTTGTCAGTTGAGTATTTTGAGTCATCTAAGACATGAGAATTCTAGTCCTAGGCTTTCTTCCAAGAGTTTGACAATTTTGTATCTTACACTTGTGCCTATGATATATTTTGAGTCGATTTGTACCTATGGTGTGAGAAAGGAGTCCAACTCCATTCATTTGTCTATTCATTTGTCCTAGCAATATTTATTTAAAATATTATAATTTCTCCCATTTATTTATCTTGTCACTCTTTCTGAAAATCAATTGACCATAAGTGTATGAACAATTTCATTCTTTCTGTTTTTCTTTTTTTTTTTTTTTTGTGGAGGGAAGGTGTTACTAGGTATTGAAATCAGGGACACTCAACCACTGAGCCAAATTCCCAGCCCTGTTTTATATTTTATTTAAAGACAGGGTCTCACTGAGTTGTTTAGTACCTTGCCTTTCCTGAGGTTGGCTTTGTGCTCAAGATCCTCCTGCCTCAGCCTCCTGAGTCACTGAGATTATAGGCATGCACCACTGTACCTGGCATGTATGAATTACCTCTGTACTCTAAATGAGATTCTAGTGTATTATGTTTATACTTAGGCAAGTATCCTGCTGTTTGGATGAGTGAAACTGAAGTTAGTTTTTAAAATAGTAATTAAGGCTTCACCAAATTTGTTATTTCCCACTTCATTTTAGCTGTTATAATTTCTTTGTATTTTCATATGAATTTTAAGAGTGCCCTATGAATTTTCCTGGAGAGCAATAGCTGCGATGTTGTTAGGGATTGCATTAAATCTGTTGATCAATGTAAGAATTACTCTGATTTTAAAAAACATTCCATCTTTTGATTCATGAATGTGGTTTATCTTTTCATTCTTTTATATTCCTCTGATTATTTCATCAATGATTTGCAATTTTTAGTGTGTGTTTCATTGTTAAAATTATTCTTAAGTATTTTATTCATTTTCATGCTATATTACATTGAATTTCTTGCTATTTAAATTTAAGTTTTGGATATTATATATTGTATATTGACCTTGTGTTCTATAACTTCACTGCATATGTTTATTAGTTCAAACAGCTTTTTTTCAGTAGATCTTTCAAATTTTAACACTCAAAACTATATCATCTATTTTAGAAATTAATTTTTTGCTTTCCAATTTGTATGTCTTTGAATTTTTTCCTCGTTTTTATTTTCCTTGTTTAATTGTTCGACTAGTAATTCCAGACAATATTGAATGGAGGTGAAAGGAATGTATATTCTTATCTTTTCTTGAGTTTAAGGCATTAATTTATTTTCAAAACATTCATATCCCTGAAAATCTCTTATTCCATCCTTTCTTGATTTTCTTCCTTCAACATTACATTGTTACTTTTTCTTCAGGTTTATCTTTCTTTACTTTAGCTTGAAGTTTTGGAACTAGCCAAAAATAACTCCTAGATTTTAGAACTATTTGTATATTCAATCTTTTTTTTCAATTGATTTCAGGGATTTTAATTGCTGTAAATTTTATCACTATGATCATTTTTTCCAAATAAATGTCTCCTTCACTTTTTATCTTCTTCATTTTCAAACTTCCAAACACACAACTCTCTCAAAATTTTAAAAAATGCATGAAAATTAATACACAACAAACCTCTAGCATCCATCTTATAAGACTGTCCTCTTGACTTCATGGTAGTAATAACATGTGTCCATTTCCTTGTTCAAAAGCTAATATCATTCTTTCTCCACATAGCACAAACAAACATAACAAATTTTGATGGATCTATTTCCAGAATAAGTTGACGACTTTTAATTCTTTGCATAATCCCTACTATAACTCCAGTTTACATATTCTTTACTGCACTACCACAAACACTCATATCTAATTTTCTGAAATATAATTATACATACAATCCTTTTTCTGCAGTGATGAAGGATCTCTTAAAATCAGAAACTCATATTATGCCATTCACTTGCTAAAACTCTCCAAATCACTTAATTTTGGTTAAAATTAATTTTGCAAGTCTTATACAACACACATTCTGCCTAAATATTTTTCTTTGTTATTATAATTTTTGGTTTATTCAACTTCTTATTTTGAAAGATAACATATTCCTATAAATATGTTAAATAATAGCAAAATAATTCTAATGTATCATTCACCTAAATTCAGAAAATTATTAATACTTTGCCATAGTCATTTCTTCTTTGTTCATCTTATTTCTTTCTCCAGACACACACACACACACTCACACACACACTTTCTTTCTTTTTTTTTTAAATATTTTTTTAAATTGTTAATGGACCTTTATTTTATTTTTTTATTTATTTTTATGTGGTGCTAAGGATCGAACCCAGTGCCTCACGCATGCCAGGCAAGCACTCTACCACTGAGCCACAACCCCAGCCCCACATTTTCAAGTTTATTTTAAATCATATGATAATAACATAGAATCCCTAAATGTTTCTGCACATATTTCACAAAGAAAAACCATTTTCTCATATAAATGCAATATAATAATCACAATCAGAAAGTTTAAGTTTGATATAAATTGATAAAAACTTATATGCAATATAGTATGTATTAGTCTATTTTTGTTACTATAACAAAATACACAATGCAAGGTACTTAAAACAAAAGAGGCTTATTTAGATCACAGTTTAGGAGCCTGAAAATTCAAACAACATAGCTGTAGCTCTGTCAAGGGCCCAGTGGCAAATGACATCATGGTGAGAGTGCATGTGTGAACCAGATATTACATGCTGGGATAAGAAGTCAGACAGTGGAGAGGAGTCAGTAATGATCTCCAATAAGCTCCACTTCTTAACAATCCCCCTCCTCAACATCACCATACTAAAGACTAAAATTCTAATATATGAATTATTGAGAGACAAACCACATGTAAACCATACTATAGTATCAATATTAAAATTTCCTCATTTGTCCCAACAATGCCTGTATTGATCTCTGCACAAATCTAGAGATAATATTAGTGCAGCTTCAGTTGTTCTTTCAACTGCCATTACAGATTGGAGAAAGAAAAATGTTAGCCTTCTCATATTTCATTTTTGCTGAGAGATAAAATCGTAGATATTGTTGTGTGATCCTTATTTATTTTTTCCTATTTTCTATTCAGTTGCCAACATACTTCCCCATTAATGTAGTATCTTACAATTTAAACTCCTTACTGAGGAAGGTAGGATCCTATGCCTCATTTTATGTCTGTTCAGCATTTTTTGGTAGACAAAGTGTGGAATAGACTTTGAGGCATCTTCTGATATCTTTTGTTATTTTACCTGGATATCATTGTTGTATAATTATTGATGATTTTTGTTTTGTTTGATACTTTCTTTAACTTCTGCTGGTGAATATGTTTCTAAGTTTTAAGCAACTATTTGTTTATATTGTATTAAATAATAAAACCTGGAGATTTTCTGATTTTGTTTCTTTTCTTTTGCTGAGAGCATATTACTAATTCTTTTAAACTTACACATTATATCACATGTTATAGCAGGGAATATCATATAGATGTCTCTATATTGCAGGGAATATCATATAATTGTCTCTATGTAGGGAAGTGGGAAGTATCTGTAGGAATTATAAGGGACAATATAAGAAGAGGATACCAAAAAATTTTAAGCCATATTGTGAAGACAATTATCTAATTTTGCATTTAATTTTACATGTTAATTGACTTAGTATGTTTTTTTTACAAAGAAATGTTCATTGTGAAAGATATTATTTCCACTCACATTTCATAACAGATGCTCAATACAGAAAAAAAGAATCCCTATTTTTACAAAGATTGTAAAATGCTTTCAGCAATTACATCTGATGCTGTAATATTTCACAAATCCTGATAAGGCCAGCTTTGTAGAAATTCTAGTTAAATTAAAAAGCGTTTGATAACACAACTATATCCAAAGTCCAGACAACTTTAAAAAATATCAGAAAAAAGGAACGAACTGCTGTTCAAGGGTATTCAAAAGCTATTATGTCTTATTTTATGTCACAGTACATGGGCTCTCTCTTCTGTCACCCACCTACAGGCAAGACTGAACCTAATCTAGCAGAGAAGTGAGTCTCCTCAATTCTTAATATACTTCTGGGAAGTAGAAATCACAAGTTCTATTAATGTTAAAAGAAAAACCTTTCAATCAGAAAATTCTCTGCACATAACCTTTCTTGCAATATATTAAACCCATATTCTAAAAGAATTCAAATAGAAATTCAAAGAATTAACAAAACATATATTTAGAAAACAATGCATTTTTCATGTAATTGGATGGAAAGTAAAATTAATCTGAAATAAACATTTATAAAGAGACAAATGGCATTTGAATTATGGCTTAGAACATTATAATCATAGAAAACAATAGAAGACATGGTTGGCAAAAATTAGAAACAATTAGAAAATGTTTTTTCAATAACAAAATTTCTTTGTTATTGATAAGGTAGGAAGTAAAATGAGAACAGAAAGGTAATAAAAGGGCGAGAACTGAGAATAGCTAAAAATTGTGTCATTTAGACCAAATTTAAAATATGAAGTCAAAATGGGAATGATATTTGAGATGGTTTAAAGATTACCCTAAGATGGGCTGAGGTTGTGGCTCAGTGGCAGAGTGTTTGCCTCACATGTGTGAGGCACTGGGTTTGATCCTCAGCACCACATTAAAATAAATAAACAAAATAAAGACACTGTGTCCATGCATAACTAAAAAATATTTTAAAAAGATTATCCTAGGAAAGAAATTTAACAAAGGCAGTATTTATAAACATGTGGTGTGTATGGGCGTCTGTGTGTACATGTGTGTCAGTTATGATACATATGCAGCTTTGCTTTTACAAAAGTATATATATGCTTTTCTTACTGTTTTATTTCATGTTTAAATTAATATTTCTATATAGATATATGATCAATCACATATTTAATTGGCTTAGCACTACTTCCAGTTTCAATTTTTTGATTATAATACATAACACCTGTATTATATTATGGTTTGATATACTTCAAAATTTGTTAAGAGGGTGTATCTAATTTTATGTGTTTCTAACTCATCTATGCTGAACGAATGCATGGATGAGTTCACTAAATATTTATTTTCTTTGGTTTATACTGTCCAGAACATTTAATTTTTCTGATTATAGCATAAATGTTAAATACAATATCATAGACACTAATATTACTGTATGTTATAATTCTACATTAAAAAATTATAAAGTAAATTTGTATTGTTGTAGTTTTTTATTACAAATACAAAATAATCAAGTTATTTCCTGTTGACTTTTCAGACACAAGCTGTCTCAAATACTAACTTAATTATGCATTGTCAAATTATAAATAGACTCTAATTAACAGACCTCTCCTTTAGTCTTCTTCCATAAAGTGAGTAATCAATAATTCTAATGACAGTATTCATGGATGAAATAGATGAAAGGAGACACTCAAGTTTTATGAGATCAATGCAACAGAAATAATAAATGTGTGTGCAGTAGATACAGATCCTTTTAAAAACCACATCCCTGTAGAATATCTTTTGGTCCACTGCAAAATATCAGTAACATTGTGCAAGTGATCCTAAATAAATATGATATTATTTATCCCCATCAAAATAAATTATAAAGCTCTTCTTTTAATGAAAGTTGATGAAGTTATACATTAACTATGTTATATTTGTTTTAAAATGTTTAATATAAAATATTCAAATTTCTGACATTCTACATAAGACAAAATATGCATTTTAATGATGTAATTCATTTAAAATTTCAATTATTATTTAATTAA
The DNA here is from genome assembly GCA_028644305.1 of Xerus rutilus. Classification (NCBI taxonomy): domain Eukaryota; kingdom Metazoa; phylum Chordata; class Mammalia; order Rodentia; family Sciuridae; genus Xerus; species Xerus rutilus. The sequence goes on along the minus strand of CM053404.1, from coordinate 98,914,691 downwards.
AGCTTGCATGATATATGTCAAATATATACTAATCTCTAGAAATATAAAAAGAGGAAGTATTATTTATAATACCCTTTACTGTTAGAGACTTTATAGGTTCTACAAATGTAGGCAAAGAGGAAACTTAGTACTTCTCAATTGTACATGAAAATTGGGACTCTTGTACACTTTTGATGTGGTGTAAATTAATAAGGCCACCATAGGAAACAGTATAGCACTTCAACAAAATTTTTAAAATACAGCTAAACATGTGATCTAGCAATCCCACTCTGGAGTGTATATCAAAAATAATTGAAATTTTAATCTCAAAGATGTATCTAGACACCCATGTTCATTGCAACATTATTCACAGGAGCCAGGCTATAAAACAACTTAAGTATCCATTCATAGATGAATTTTTAAAGAAAATGTGACTTATACATCCAATAGAATACTATGTGGTCTTGAAACATAGAAAAATTCAACTACTTGAAATGACAAACAAGAAACATAAGGACATTACAGTATATGAAATAAAGCAGCCACAGGACACATAATATGTGACTTCACTTCTCTGAGGTGCCTATGATGGTCATCCCCCTCATAGAAGTTGAGAATATAGTAATGATTACAAGGGGCTTAGGGGAATTGTTTAAGAGATATAAAATTTAAGTTATGAGATCTGCTGCCCATCATAGTGCCTCTGTTATAATACAGTATGATATACTTCAAAATTTGTTAAGAGGATATACATAATTTTATGTGTTCCTAACTCAATTAATAAAAACATAAACAAATAAAGGAAAACAAGGAAACTCTGAAAGGCACCCGTATGTCTTGATTGTGTTGATGACATTATGGGTGGTTTTGTATGTCTAAACTTACCACACTGTACATACTAGATATATGAAGTTATCTGTATGTTTATTATATCTCAATAAAAATGTTAAAATAATTAAGTTGGGGCCTAAGTGTGTAGCTAAGTTGTAGTGTACTTTCTTAGCATGTTTAAGGCCCTAGATTCTATTCCTCACACCACAAAATGATAAAAATAAATATCATTTAAGTCATATTTGAATTATTTAATGTTTTATGCCCTCTTGAGTTTTTAAAACAATATTTCTTTATATAAAAAATTGAGTACGTATATTATAAATGACAAAAATTTTAATGCAGTTAAGACAGATTTAGAGGTTATATTGAAAAGAATTTTTTCTAAGAAAAAATACAGACGTGTATGTATATGAAAATTTAATTCAGGATAGTGTCTTCAATGCTAAACTACTTTATAATAAACACATCACTGTATATATTTTTCTCTACAATGTGGCATTTACCTGGGCTCTCACGAAAAGAATGGAGAAATGACTAATTGAAGACTTTCCTTGACATTTATAGGGAATTGTTTACAAAGCCCCTCTTGGGTACACAAATTCAAGAATCTTATGTAAAATGGCATAGTATTTGCATGTAATCTATAAACATCCTTCCATATACATCAAATCATCTGAGATTATATATAATATCTAAAACAGTGTAAATGTTGTGTAAATAATTGTTTAACTGTGTTCATTATGAAATAATGGTAAAAATATCCTTGTGCGTTCAGTACAAGTATAACTTTTTTATTTCTCAATACTTTCCATCTGCAGTTAGTTGAATCCATGGATGTGGAACTCATGGGTATGGAGAGCCATTAGTTTCAGAGTAAAAGTGCATAAGGTAAATCATTCATCAAATAGTTATTGAATCCACAGTTCTCTCTGATCTGTTCTCAGTGTTGTGAATAAACTGAGGAATACATGCCTATATCTTCCCTAAATGTACTTGAAATTAAGTGGGGCTCTTGAAAATAAAAACAAATATTAATGCAGTAGAAATGTATTAATTTACATGTGGATCCTGGGCACCTTGAAAGAGCTTAAACATCATCTAGTAATAATTAATAAAAATCTGGATGAAAATCCCACTTGATTCAACTCTTAGGAAAAAAAAAGAGTATACCCAAATAATAAGTTTTATTTTGAATATAAGAAAAAATAAGAACAAGGAAACAAAGGAGAAAACAGAGAAAGAGGAGAAAGAAAGGCAAAAGAAGGACAGAAAGGAGGGGAATATATTATTACAAAACTAAAGACTTAAGCATACTTTGGTTTTGAAGCTACAATTATTATTTGCTTTTGAACTGTGAGTGCCATAAATACAATCACAAACGTTTATGTTTTACTAATGTATTTATAAACACTATTGGACTGTTCTATGACTGTTCTATAATGACTTTATAGCTGAAATTAACCAAAAACATAGAAATGAAAACTTCTGCATCTTTTGCCAACCCTGGAGTTATCCAAATGCCAAAGTAGTCATGTTTCATGAACTGATGATTACAGAGCAAAATGTTCTGTCAAATCAAACATGAAATTGACAGAAAATGTGCTTATCTTTCCTACTCTAAGCAACTCAATGCCAAAGAGCATAGCTAATTTGAATAATGGTTACTTCATTTACATAATAAATTGTATCTACTTTAAAAATATTCCACACTATAAAAACAAATGATTTAATACTTTATTCTTAGAATAATGTTTAAGTATTTTATTCACAATATAATTCTTTTCCAGAGTTTATGAAAATACATAAATATTAAAGATACTAGGAACTTGAAACCCAGATTGAAGAAAAGCTGTCCTCCAGCTAAGTTGTATGATTCTTAAATTCAGGTCATGGTACAATGTGCAAAATGAAAGAATTATTCCTAAATAAGCTGAACTGGACAGTTTAGTGCAAATATTAATTTGGGAAATTCTATAGTTTTTCAATCAAAAAGTAGATAGATTTTCTATGATCTAGAATTTATTCTTCAGATTAAAGTTTTTAATCAGAATTCTGAGTGCTTAATGCATCCTCTTTTGATATTATATAATATTCAAATTTACAAATATCTTTCAACAAAACATCTAAGTTACCAGTTCAGTAAAACAGCATCAGAAGGATACTGACAAATCTTGAAGTTGACATTTTTTTTCATTTCTTTCTGTATAAACAAGCACTATCTATAAAATGTTTTTCCTATGTCAAATCTAGTCAAAAAACTTATGATAGCTTTACTAGGGAAATATATAAGTATAGTTAAACATGGCAGAGCCTTATAGACTTAAATAAAATCCTGAGGGGGGCATTAATTAGCTCGGGAGATTTCAAGATGTCTTTTCTGAACCTTTAAATATCTACACATAATATAGATTTCTAAAAGTAACTTACCTTAGAATAGCATTATTATATGCCTGGATGTTTCACAATTGCTTTTATCTTCTTCAACAATATACTTCTTTTATCTAGAAGATTAACTCAAGATTGGTCCAATAATATATTTACAAAAAATCTGTACTGCTGTTTTATAACTGATTCTACTGAAATAACCTAGATATTTCAGTTCAAAGCATATATAATAAAATTTTTCATAATTTATCTAAAAATAATAATCACTTTTTAACTGATATTCTTAAATCCCAAAGTAAGACTTCTTAATGAATAATCCAAACATTTCTTTCTGTAGGATGACTAAGATTTCAGCATCTTTGGGAACCTGTGTCTTCCATGAGTGATGTTGACCTAGGCGTCAATGTCTTCAAAAGATAAAGGAAGATAAGAAAGCGCCAAGAGATTTCTTTTCTCTTCCCTTCCCTTCCTTCCCTCCCTCCATCTTTCTCTCTCTCTCCCTCCTTCCCTCCCTCCTTCCTTCCTTTCTGACTTCCTCCCTTCCTTCCCTCCCTCCCTCCCTTCCTTCTTCCTTTCTTTTCTTTCTTTCTTTCTTTCTTTCTTTTTCTTTCTTTCTTTCTTTCTTTCTTTCTTTTCTTTCTTTCTTTTCTTTCTTTCTTTCTTTCTTTCTTTCTTTCTTTCTTTCTTTCTTTCTTTCTTTCTTTCTTTCTTCTTTCTTTCTTTTGTTCTTTCTCTCTCCCTCTCTCTCTTTCTTTCTTTTTCCTTCTTTCTTTCTTTCTTTCTTTCTTTCTTTCTTTCTTTCTTTCTTTCTTTCTTTCTTTGTTGTTGTTTTTGGTACTTGGTATTGATGAATCCTGAGAGCCTCTACCACTGAGCCACATCCCAGCTGTTTCAATTTTTTGAGACAGGTCTTGCTAAGTTTCTGTAGTTGTTCTAAAATTTATGATCCTTCTGCCTCAGACTCTCAAATATCTGCTATATATAGGATTTTTTTTATGGGGGAATTTCTTTTTCCATTCTCAAAAATTCAGTTACATGGCTTTAACAACCTGCAGAATGAATAGGAAGTCTAGCTATATATCACATATATTAAAAAGCAGGGAGTGGCTTATCTAGGCAATCTTTACCAATTTGTTTTCCAGATCATTTTTTATTCTCAACAGCAAAAACAAAAGCAAAAGACATTAACCTACCACCCACTGTGTAGCCAGTGTTTCCACATGAACTCCTTTCCATCAGTGTCATATGTGACTTTTTTATCTGCTGTTCTAAAGCATGAATCTTGAACATATAATCTATGCTTTTGCTGCCTTCTTTTTAATATCATGTTTTATTGCAATACAACTACTTTCATTTTATTTACATAATGTCTATATATTATTTGATTCTGAGATGGCAGAGCCAAAGAGGGTTGAGTACTAACAGAGGTTGTATGTCTTGGAAGCCTCAAATACTAGCCAGCCCTAATATTAAGTTTGTTAATTCTTAGTCTAAAGAAAAAAAGTTATTTATGTACCAATATATAATGGCTGAGAAGAGATAAGATAATCACTTTCCTTATACTCCCAAAAAAACTTCTCAAAAGGAAAAAGAAGTATGCTATATTTGTCACTGTGGGCATTCTGACAACTTCTGTCTTGGCAGTAGAGGGAATTACTGGGTTTGATGCCAAGTTTCTTATTTGTGAAGGAAGTTCATATCCAGGTTCTCCAGTTACTCACCTGTACTATGGGAAATCCTTCCATGTACATTAGGCTATTTGGCTATAATTGATGAGAGTGATTGACAGTTTGTTGTCCTTGAGGGTTACACACAGTTTCTATGTGATTTTAGCAGAAGGTCCATACTTTTGTTTTAGTGACCAGAAATAGGAAAAAAGGTTATTATTTCTTTAGTAAATTATATCAGCTATATTAGAAATTAGTCATCTGATTATTTTTTGATTTTGCTTTGATTCAAAAAATATAAAAATAATTCAATGGCTTTTAAAACTAAGATTTATTTCTTGATTACATTGCATTTTGGATAGAGCTAGCAGCAGCTCTGATCTTGCGTAGGCTATATATAAAGTTTGGGTCAGCTTTACTTATTCATTCTGGGTCCAGTCTGAAACAGTTTCTATTTGAGATATGCCATTTTCATGGCAGCAGAGTACAAGAGTTGATTACAATATGCAATGGTTTTTAAAGCTTTTGCTCTGATATGGCATATGTAATGTTCGTTCATGTTCCACTGACCAAAGTAAACCCAGTGCTACTGAATTGTGGTGGCAGACACAATACAAAGGGCACTGAAAGTCACAGATTACATGCATAATCTGTTCATAAGTATGTGAAATTAATACATGAAACTATACACTCTGACTTCATAAACCTGTGATTTGTGTGCTTCCAGCCACTTCTTAACCAGTAGCAAAGTTCTCAACAAAACAATTCTCTAGCATAACTTACTTCTTCACTTATGCATTCAGATGCTATTCTGAACCAAAATAAATACTCTTCCTTGAAACAATTAGGGTTGGGTTTTAAGCATTTATCTTTAATTTAATCTTTGCTGAAAACTGAGTCTATACTCAGTTTTACTCTATACTTATTCTATACTCTCTATACTCTATACTTATTCAGCTACATTGGCTTTTCTAACTCCTTAAGGATGACATTCCATCTATTTCTTTTTATTTCTGTTCAAAACCAGTTATTTTTTGCCTGAAACAATCTCTTTTATTTAATAACTTCCTAAGCAATCTGATAACAACCCACACTCACTACTAACAATCTGTTTTCCATGAACTTTCCAGGAAGCCACAAGATCTGTAGACACATTGTCTGCCTTTCAAGTTATCACAGGAAACAATTTTCCCAAATGTTTTGGCAATGCATAAGCAGGATCTTCTGTCTGATATCAATATTTTTGTCATGTGACTTCTAATTGAATACCACATGTTTTATGTTTCTATTTGGCAGTACCTCGTTTCAAAGTAAAATTTATGCATATGTTAAGGTAATTCTAGTTAATACAACAGATTAACCATGAAATATAGCCACCTGGGTTGCAATTTATATAGTGTTAATTTTATAAAGTGTTAATTGTGTGTTGTAGATGTTCGATAAGTGCATCCAATTTCAGTTTTGATATTGAAAGCCAGGTGGCTGATGTTAGCAAAGGAAGGTTAACCCAAAGAAAATGTTTATGTTCTAAGAATTAGCACATAACTCTGTTTTATTTTCTCTTCAGCAAAACTCAATCACATGTCCATGACCCAATTGAAAGGGAGGCTGGAAAATATGGCTTTGGTTTTTACCTGGGACAAAGAACAAAGCTTTTATTGCTGCTCTTGCAACAGGTTCCTGATAATAATTTTTTTTTCTAAACACCAAAAGTCTATTGTACTTATATTTGGAGTTTGTTTCATTTAACCCTTTATTTTTGGTAGCATTAACTCGTTAATGAAATCTAGATTCTATTTTAGCCTCTATAGCCATGAATAAATTTCCTGGTGCAGAATGTAACCTTTTATATATACATTTGTCTATAAATGATAAAGTATATATATATATATATATCACATATGAAGCCTTGGGTTCAGTCCCCCGCACCACAAACATTAATACAAATAAAAAAGATGAAATAAGATGAAAAATACACGTGTGTGAAAATATATATGAAATATAAATTTCATATATTCAGTAAATTACCTTTTGATCACACATTACTATAATTAAAAAGTGAATTTTAATTATAGTTTCAAAAGTGTACCTAAAAATCAAACTAGATTCCACATGAAAATTTCTTTTATAATGTCAAAGACGTGCCATTTTTCTCGGTAAATAAATAATAACAGATAAGAAAATTAGATAATTTAGAAATTGTTGAAAATTTTAGTATGGTTTTCTTTACAACATTAAACTTAGCAGTGCTTTTACTAGAAAAGGTATGATGAAGACATTATAATATTTATAACAAAAAAGGATATTGTTCCTTTTCAAATATGTAATCATGTAGTTATCCTTCAGAATTAAAGTAACAAAATTAATGAAAACAAACATGCAGTTGGTGTTTATGCATCCTCTGTTACTTTGAGATTAGGTGTGGAGATGTCCTTATTCTACAGATGAGAAAATGGAAAGCTTAATAATTTAACTTACTCAAATTTTTCCACAATTATTTAGGAATAAAAGTAAGTGAACAGTCTTATGTTTCTGTTCCTAGTTCATGATTTAAATGTGATTATTTTAAAAATAGTTATATAAATCTAAAACTTGAAATTCTGAAAATATATTTGGAAAATGAATGAAAATATTATTCAGTTCAATATAATTATTTAAATTATTATAGTGAAAACCCTTATGTTAAAATAGTTGAGAAAAAAAGCAAATATTGTCCTACATGAATAGTTGGCTATCCGCAATCAAGTACTTAATATCTGGATTATCTTTATTTGAGTGGGAACCCAGTCAAATTTGAACCTCATTTTAGTATTATCGTTTTTGCCCCATACAGACACCTTCTCACCTTCGCCTGAATTATGTGATTTTGCCATGAGATAAGAAGATGAGAATCTTCGTAATGACATTGCTAAATTGAGATGTACAATTGATTTCAAAGTACTTGGTAGAAATTATAGAAGTATTAATTAAAATATAACATGTTGACAAATGGATAAAAACACTTTATAAAATAAATTTCTCAGATATTCAAGCCTTAATATTTTTTAAATTAAATTCAGAGAGAAAGTGACTATATAACTGCTCTTAGCATTTAGAAATGAAGTGAAAGAACTTCAACACTGCTAAACCATAATATGCCATTTAATTTCTATCATTTATTGAATACTTTAAATGCTGCTCATCTATGAAAGTATTTCCAATACCCATATGAAATTTCAAAATTTGCTCTTCTGTCATCTCATTATGCCTAATTTATTAGAAATGCCTTTGCTGATACAGACAATTTGCCAAGTATTTTGAGCTGAATTATTATCTCTAGATTGAAAAGTGATTTCTTTGAATACTATTTTACACAAGCTGATGTTTTGGGTTTATTTCTTAGTTACTTCACTGAGATATAATTTACATACACTAAAAGTTTCATTTGTTAAGTGTAAAATTAAATAAACTTTTGCACACACATGCACACACACACACACACACACACAGAGCTTGTGTTTATAGATACAACTAGATTATACATTCCAAAATTCCATTCTCACTCTTTCTTCCTCGTAAATACACCATTCAAAATATTATCATTAGTTTTGTTTTGTTTTGTTTGTATTTGCTAATTGTTTATAATAAGCTTCAATTTTTTTTACTTTTGAATTCTATAAAAGTTTGATAAGACATACTGAATTCACTTAATCTATTGTAAGACTTTCTTCGTTTCTTATGTTTTAAGAACAATAATAAACTCTATTTTCCTTGCTGTATATTATTTTGTGGAAACTTGTCTGTTCACCTGGTATCATTTTTATTTTTGTCTAGAAGACTTTCTTTATGATTTCATGTAGTATATGTTTACTGGTGATAAATTATTTTAATTTTTAAATGTGGAAAATATACAACAATTTGCCCCATTTTTGAAGATACTGTTTATATATGTGTTATTCTGGATTGCATTGTTTTTGTTGTTGTTGTTTTGTTGTTCCACTGTCTTCTTATATTGATTATTTCTTTCAGAAATGTGTTATTTTCCTTTTCTTTGTTCTCTGTAGGTAATGTTTTGTCCATCTACCCTCCCAAATCATGCTGATTCTAAGGTTTTCTCTTTATTTCTGGTCGTGAGTAATTTGATTATGATATGCCTTGGTGTAGTTCCTGTATATCTCTTACCTTAGGGATTCATTGACTATCTAGGATCTGTGAGTTTATAAGAATCATATGATCATCTCACTAGATGCAAAAAAAGCATTTGACAAAATGCAACACCCGATGATATTCAAATCATTAGAAAACTAAAGATAGTAGGAGCATGCCATCACATGGTAAAAGCTATCTATGCTAAGCACAAGGCCGACATCATTCTAAATGGAGAAAAAAAGGAAGCATTCCTTCTAAGAACTGGAACAAGACAGGGATGCCCTCTCTCACCATGCCTATTCCATATAGTCCTTGAAACTCTAGCCAGAGCAATGAGACAGATGAAAGAAGCTAAAGGGATACCAAGAGGAAAAGAAGAACTCAAACTACCAGTATTGGACAATGGCATAATTCTATAGTTAGAGGATCCAAAAAATTTCTACCAGAAAATTTTGTAACTAATAAATGAATTCAGCAAAGTAGCAGGATATAAAATCAACACCCATAAATCAAATGCATTTCTATACATCAGTGATGAACCTTCTGAAAAAGAAATTAAGAAAACTACCCTATTCATGATAGCCTCAGGGGGAAAAAAGACAAAATACTTGAGAATTAATCTAAAAAAAGAGGTGAAAGACCTATACAATGAAAACTACAAAAGACTAAAGAAAGAAATTGAATAAGACCTTAGAAGTTGGAAATTCTCCCATGTTCTTGGATAGGAAGAATTAATATTGTCAAAATGGCCATTCTACCAAAAGTGTTACACAGTTTTAATGCAATTCCAATTAAAATCCCTACAACATTCTTCACAGAAATAGAAAGAGCAATCATGAAATTCATTCGGAAAAATGAGAGCCAGAATAACCAAAGCAATCCTTAGCAAGAAGAGCGAAGCAGGAAGCATCACAATACCAAACCTTAAACTATAGTACAGAGCTATAGTAACAAAAAATGGCATGATATTGGCACCAAAATAGACATATACACGAATGGTACAGAATAGAAGATGCAGAGACAAACTCACTTAAATAGTTATCTCGTACTAGACAAAAATGCTCAAAACATTCGTTGGTGAAAAAATAACCTCTTCAAGAAATGGTACTGGGAAAACTGAAAATCCCTATGTAGCAAAATGAAGTTAAACCTCTATCCCTCATCTTGCACAAAACTCATCTCAAAGTGAATGAAGGACCTAGGAATTAGACCTGAGTCTCTGTCCCTAACAGAAGACAAAAATAAAACCTATCTCCTCTATACATGCTTAGGAACTGACTTCCCTAACCAGACTCCTGGAGTACAATAAAATCAAGAATCAATAAAAGGGATGGATTCAAAATAAAAAGCATCTTCTTAGCAAAGAAAACAATCAATAATGTGAAGAGACAGACTATATAATGGGAGAAAATCTTTACCACATGCACCACCACAAAAAGAAATAATCCAATCAATAAATGTGCTGAGGAAATGAGCAGACACTTCACAGAGAAGGAAATACAATCAATATACAAACATATGAAATAATGTTCATCTTATCTAGTAATTAGAGAAATGTAAATCAAAACTACTGTAAGATTTCATCTCCCTCCACTCAGAATGGCAAATATCAAGAACACAAGTAAAAAAGGGCTAGGGTTGTGGCTCGGTGGTAGAGTACTTGCCTCCCATGTGTGAGGCACTGGGTTTGATTCTCAGCATCACATATAAATAAATTAATAAAATTAAAGGTCCATCAACAACTAAAAAAAATTTTAAAAAAATACAAGCAATAATAAGTGTTGGCAAGGATGTGGGGTGAAAGGTGCAGGCATACATTACCAGTGGGACTGCAAATTGGCACAAGCATTATGGAAAGTAGTAGTATGAAGATGCCTCAGAAAACTTGGAATGCAACCACAATTTGACCCAATTATCCCACTCTTCAGTTTATACCCAAAGGATTTAAAATCAGTATACTACAGTGACACAGCCATATCAATGTTTATAGCAGCTGAATTCACAATAGCTAAACCATGGAATCAACCTAGATGCCTTTCAACAGATGCATAGATAAAGAAAATATAGTATATACACACAATGGACTATCACTCATCTTTAAAGAAGAATTAAATTATGGCATTTGCATGTAAATGGGTGGAGCTGGAGAATATCATGATAAATGAAATAAGCCAAATCCCCAAAACCAAAGGCTGGATATTTTCTCTGATTAGTGGGTACTCATCCATAATGGGGTAGAATGAAGAATCTTTGAATTGAGCAGAGGGGAGTGGGTAGGATATGGGGGGGGGGGAAGGACGATGGAATGAGATGGACATTATTACTCTACATACATGTATGATTACACTACTAGTGTAACTCTGCACCATGTATAGCCAGAGAAATGAAAAGTTGTGCTCTGAATTGTGTACAATGTATCAAAATGCACTCTACTATCATGTATAACTACTTAGAACAAATTTTTAAAATATGAAAAAAGAAAAAAGTTAAAAAACAGCAAAAAGCAAAAAACAAAAACAAAATGTATGAGCTATTTTTGAATGATTTAAATGAATGATTATGTATCATTATATTTTATTACACTTTTATATCTTCTATCAAACTAGGCTACCTCCAAAATTCTACCTTAACCCTATCAAATTCTCTTTACTTATCAATTTCTTACACTATTCTGAAATGAATACATAATTATTTTACCATTGTTTTTACCAAAGTATAAAATATGCACTCTTATGTAGATGCTACTGCTCTAAGTATACTTTTTATTTTCTAAATTAAAATTACCCAATTCATTTAAATTCTAAGTTTATATTTTAAAAAGAAAAACTGAAAGATAAACATTACGTTAGTAATTATAAGGCATTCAACATTTTCTAAAAATATTATTTCATATGATAAATTTAGCAAAATCTTGAATTTTACAAGAAAATATTCCAATTTTTAATCACAAATAAGAAACCTAAAACAAAGATAAATTAAAACAATTGTTAAGATAAATCAGAAACATCCTAGTGTCCTTTTCAGAAATATATTTATTAAAATCTGCACAAATATAGACATGCTCATAATCAGAAAATCATATACATTACATTTTAGAGTCTCTGGCTTGACATAAAGCACTCATATTCAAAACTCACGAACTAATGTAACAAATTAGATCATTTTAATTATTCTATGATGCAAACCAAAACATATATTTGTACATATGCATGATGAAATTATCAAACATAGTCAACATAATACAAAAAATTCATTGTATATATTCCAATATTTACCTTAAATTATGGATTACAAATTATCTTAAAATCATGTAGAAAATGTTTTGTTTCAATCACTGCCATGCTTGAACAAGGATTAGCCAACTGATCCTCCCATCATTAAAAAAAATTAAATGACATTAATTGAGTTAAGTGTTTTTAGGTTTTAAATCACCAATGACCCTTGAGAATATGGGTCATGAATCAATTAATTCAATTTTGCAGTCTAGCCAGGTTTAGCCTGGAAATTGCTTTCTTAATGACAGTATAGGAATATCTACCAGCTGTGCATGTTAAGATAGAGATGAGCCTGCTGATGTGA
>CM053404.1:98865548-98901619 GCA_028644305.1 Xerus rutilus | reverse complement strand
GTAAGCCTCTTGTATTTGATTTTCCATTTCATTTTTCATATTTGGGAAATTTCCTGATATTATTTCATTGAAGAGATTGAGCATTCCTTTGGTTTGAAATTCTGTGCCTTCTATCCCAATAAATCTTAGATTTGGTCTTTTGATGCTGTCCCATATTTCTTGTATATTCTGTTCATGAGTTTTTACTATCTTCACTGTAGGGTCAAGTTTATTTTCAAGATTGTATATCTTGTCTTCATTATCCGAGTTCTGTCTTCCAGGTGATCTAGTCTACTGGTGATGCTTTCTATTGAGTTTTTTATTTGGTTTATTGTTTCTTTCATTTCAAGTATTTCTGATTTTTTTTTCACAATCTCTAGCTCTTTCTTAAAGTAATCTTTTGCTCCTTGTAATTGCTCTCTTCTCTCTCTGTTAGAATTATCGATGGTTGCCTTTATTTACTCTCCTATTTCTTTGTTGGCTTGATCAATTTTTGCCTGTAATTGTTCACTTATGTCATTCTTTAGTTCACAGATCATTTTAATTATGTACATCCTGAATTCTTTCTCTGACATTTCAACAACTGTGATGTCAATGGATTCTGTTACAGCGGTATCCAGGTTTATTTGGGGCACTTTTTTCCCTTGTTTTTTCATGTTGATTGTGTATCTTCCTTTCTTGAAATACCAATCTGAGTTATTGTGGCTTCTATCCTATAATCTTGTATTGACACTCCAGTTTAACTGTGTCTCACCTTGGAACTACTTCTGTTCCCCCAGTGTCTTCAGATGGGCACTACTGTCACTGAAGTTGGTGGTGGAGGTAGTGGACATACCTCTAGAGGGCAGTGGGAGTGGTCTTGGCTGTGCTTCTGAGGCTGCGCCTGAGGGTTGTTTTGCCCCTCTCTTGCACTCCTGCTGGTGAACAGGAACTCTGGAGTGGAACTGGTCTCATTTAGGCAGGGTCACAAGCAAGAGAGTCTGTGTGCGACTCTTACAGTGAGTGTGAGCTCCCCTGGGGCTGGAGGCTAGCAGGCTCTAGTCTGCCTTCAACTGGGCACCCCTGGCATTCCCTAAGGGCGGTTTTGGGCCTACTGTCTCTCCTGACCACAGGAACTCTAAAAAGGAACTGAGGTGGGCCCAGAGCGCACTTGGGTGGGGCCTCTTCATGCTGGGATCTCTGCAGGTGACTATTACCCTGGATGTGCCTTCCTCTGTGGCTAGCGGCTAGCAGTCCCTGGTCTCCCATTGGCTGGACACCCATGGAGTTTCCTGAGGGCAGATCTGGGCTCTCTGTGTCTCCTGCTGGTCCACAGGAACTCTGGAGGGGAACTGAAGTCGGCCCAGGCTGCCCTTGGGCAGGGCTGGCTCCGCTGGGGTCTCTGGAGCAACTCTTACCCTGAATTTGGGCTACCCAGTGCCTAGCAGCTAGCAGTCCTTGGTCTCCCGTTGGCTGAACAACCGTGGAGGTTCCTGTGGGTGGATCAGGGCCCTCTGCATCTCCTGCCTGTCCACAGGAATTCTGGAGCAGAACTGGGGTGGGCCCAGGCTGCCCTTGGGCGGGGCTGCCTCACGCTAGGGTCTCTGCGGGGACTCTTACCCTGAGTTTGGGCTCCCCAGTGGCTAGTGGCTGGCAGTCCCTGGTCTCCATTGGCTGGACACCCGTATAGTTTCCTGAGGGTGGATCTGGGCCCTCTGTGGCTCCTGCCTGTCCACAGGAACTCAGAATTTTACACATGTCTATCCACACATAAAATACTGGATAAATGGAAACAAACTAGCAATATCTCATACCATGCTGGGCTGTTTTTATACATTGTATCTTTGATCAACAAAAGAATGTATTTTTAATGTTATAAATTACAAAATTTGTAATTGTACAATACTTCCACTTTATATATAAGTAAACCTGAATGGCTAATCATCTCAATCTTGCAAATGGAACAAATAATACTATCTTGTAAATACCTTGTATTTGGAAATTATTAAAATTTTATATGTAAATGTGTAAATGAAAGAATGATGTTTAGAGATAAAAAAAAAGTTTGCATTTTAGGACTTAAGTGTGTGTAAATTTGCATTCCATTATGGAAATATGCCACCTTCCCCATTTGAAAGTGTGTAACATACTTTTTCTTTCAATTTCCTCCTATAGTGTAACAAATAGCTCCCTTATTTTGGAAAAGAAAATTAGCCCTTCTGTAGGTAATCTCCTTGATTATAGAATAGGATGGAAATATAGAAATTCAGGGGTTGAAATGAGAATAAATTAAAAAGACCTCATAAATTTAAAAGACCTCAATTAATGCCTCAGACACAGGGAGGTACAATAGATGATAATAGCTAATATTATTATTTTTCTTCTATTAAATCAGGATGAGAAACACATCAAGAAAAAGAAAAGAAAAACTCTTATTTTTCCTTTATATGTGATCTTGAAGTTTTACACTGACCTAGTGTTGACCTGTTAACCATTCATTACTGAACTGAAAATTTAAATCTAATTTGTAGCTCCTTGATATTTCCTTACATTTTTCAGCTTTGTTTTTAAGAGTTCTCTTTATATTAAATATATCTGTCACAGATACTCTGTCACTGAGTATAATAGCCTTTTTATTTTAAAAATGAATCACACTATATTATTTGCTCATATCTCTAACACATCTCATTTCCTTTCTGTTTCTCTCCATTTTTAGTGATGTTCAGGGCTGACAATTTAGGATAATAAGTTATTTTAGTTAAAAGTCTGTTTACTATCTTTTTCTGAATCAATGTGATTGAGGATCTCATGGATGACTTTTTCAATATGAAACAAATTCAATACTAGTGATAAAGAGCTGAGAGCTGATGTCATGCGGGAACTCTGCTGTAGCATCCTCAATGCTGTTCTTTATGATCACTGATTCCTTTGTTCTGTTTCCTGGATATTGCTAATGCTTATGGAACTGCACTAGATGACAGTAAATTGATCTGAACTGAAATTATTTTTATACTTTTTTCTGTTTCTGAAAATGATTCTTATGCTTCAAGGCATGACTGTGTTATCATTACTTCTTTATTCTCCCAGTATTCTATTCATGCTATCTCTTTTTTCATTTCAAAAATATTGTTATTGACAATAACAACAATTTTTGAGCAAAATAATGAGTATTATACATTAATCACATGACTCATATGAGGATATAAATAAGGGTTTTTGTGTATATATAGGTATAAGCATATCTACAAATTTAGTAAAGTCTTCATTTAATTCTTTTTAGAGGCTGATACATCACTAATTCATAACCTTTGGTAACTGTCAATGTGTTCTCTATTTTTATAATTTTCACATTTAAAAATGTTTTACACACATACACATTTCTATTCTCAAAATAATAATCACTTTATTTCAGGTGATAAATTTATGGTTTAGAATAATTAAGTGCCATCACCCACTTATGGTCTGCAATGTACATTAATTGTATGAATAGTAACACTCAGCCCAATAAATGAAACAATTTGTTATTATGAAATAAGAAAAATATGCATGTAATAAGTAATGTAATAATTTAGTTATGTTGACTATCCAGAAGAGGATTAAAAACCATCTTCTTCACTGCTTCTTGCTATTTCCTAATTTGCTTTACTATACAATTTTGTACATATAAGTCTTACATTTGTGAAAAACAGACTGTACCAACTACAATCATGGAAATTTCTGCCTATACCTGGAGGATATGCTCAGACTGAGTCTGTATTGAAAAGATCTGAAAACATTTTCAAATTCCCATATAAAACCAGATTTAAAAAATATCAGTTGGAAAGAATTTTATTTTCTGTAATATTATCAGTATTACCATTAAATAATTTAAAAGAAGCTTTTGATTCTTAGATAATTTTGGATTCACAAGAAAGTACAGAAAATAATAGAAAGCTCTCATATACTGTTTATTCACTTTTCCCTAATGTCAATATCTTATAAATCCATAGTACAGTATCAGCAAGATATTGAAAATAACCCATCAAGACACAATATCATACTCACAAGACACCTCACATTATCTCTTCAAAAATCTACAAATATTCCTTATTCTTAACCCTAGAATTCACTAATCATTTCTGCATTTCTAGTTTTACCATTTCAAAAACGTTATATAAGCAAATTCACACAATACATGATCTTCATGGATTGCTTTTTTTTTTCCCAACACAACATATGACCCAGCAGATTAATCCAAGTTGTTCTATATATCAGGAGGAGAAGGTAAACACATTATGTTTACCTATATTTCCACTTTTTCCCTTTCAGTCATCCTTCCTGATGTTCCAAGATGCCTTCTCAGATTACATCCTTTTTGTTTAGAGAATGTTCTTTAGTTATCCCTTATAGTAGGTGTCAGTGAGAAATTAGAGAATGTCTTGATTATCCCATATTTCTAGATGGCATTTTTACTGGATGTAAAATTCCTTTTGACAATCCTTTTTTTTTTTTTTTTACTTTCAAAAAATGTTATGCCACTTCATTTTGGTCTCCAGAGTTTTTGATGAGAAATCCAATATCATTCAAATTAGTTTCCTTTATAGGTAAAGCATACTTTCTCTCTTGCACATACCAAGTTATATGTCTTTTCATCACTCTGACCAAAATACCTGGCAAAACTAACTTAGAGTATGTAAAATTTATTTAGAGCTTATAGTCTTAGAAGTCACAGTCCATAGACAGTCACGTCCACTGCTTTGGCACAAAGATGAGGCAGCATATCATGGCAGAAGATCATGGTGGAGGAAGGCTGTTCCTCCATTCATGGCAGCCTGGGAGAGAGGGAGGGAGAAAGGACCGCAGGGAAAAGAACCCTTCTAGGGCACTGATTCTAGTGGTCCACCTTCCCCAGCCATGTCTTACCTGTCTAACTGTTATCACCTCATCAGTCCAATCTAGGATGGACTAATGATATAATCCAATCATCTTACCTCTGATTATTCCTACATCAAAGGGAGCTTGTAGAGGACATCTCGTATCTAAACCATAACACGTATTTTCTTCCTCTTGTGTTTTTGTAAATTTGACTACTAAAGGATTACCCCGCTTGAAATTCTTTCTGCTTCTGAAATTTATACATCACTGCTTTTTGCCTAAGAAGTCTCATTGATTATTTCCTTCAAAACTTTTTAACTTTACCCTGATCATTTTCTCCTTCCATAACTCAGATTTTATGATTAATGGATCTTTAATTATGGCTCTGTGAGTTCCCAAGGATCTTTTCTAGTCTTTCTTTTTGTAATAATTATTTCTCTATTGTTCAGACTATGAAAATCTATTGCTCTGTCCTTAAGTTCACTGATTTTTTTTCCCACAGTTTCCTCAAACCTGTTGTGAAGTCCATCCATTGAAGTTTTAAACTTCCCTATTATTTTAATTCCATTATTTATATTTGGTTATTTAGTTTTTTAAATCTCATGTTTATTTTCTGAGACTTTCTACTTTTGTTTCAAGAATTTTCATGGCTACTTTAAGCTTTTATTTTTCTTTTACTCAGGATTAAACCCAGGGATGCTCTACTATCAACTCTACTACTGAACTACATCTCCAGCCCTTTTTATATTTTATTTTGAGACAAGGTTTCACTGAGTTGTCCAGGCTGGCTTTAAACCTGTGATCCTCTAGCCTGTATCTCCTGAGTAGCTGGTATCATATGTGTGCACCACCACACTCGGCTACTTTAAACTATTATCAGACAATTCCATCATTTCAATCATCTTCACATTTATATCCATTGATCTTCCTTTTCAATGAAAATTATGTTTTTCAGGTTCTAGGTATAATGAATGATTTTCAGTTGAAGTCTGGATGTTGTATGATGAGATTTTGTATCTTATTAAAGCTTGTATTTTAACAATGAAATGAAATGCATTCTGCTGTCATGTATAACTAGTTAGAACAACAACAACAACAACAAAAGAATAGAGGGAAAAGCTAAAAAAAAAAAAAAAAGCTTGTATTTTAGCCAGCTTTCCCTGACATAGCAACAGCATAGAATAAGTTTGGTTGTATAGTTACTGCCACTGAGGGTATATTCCTGTGTTCCACACTTGGTCTTTGTTGACATCTACAGTGCGTTTTAATGAGGGATGAGAGAGACTTCTTGTTATTCTCTATGTTGGTCTTCCTCTTTCCACACTAACACTCACACTCACCAGCACATCCTCATGGATTTTTGGTTGTGCTTAGAAAGATATATGAATTCCATGTTCTCTTAAGAAAAAAATCTCAGCTGGGCACAGAGGCACATGCCTGTAATCCCAGCACTGTGGGAGGCTGAGACAGGAGAACTGCAAGTTCAATCGCAGGTTCAAAGCCAGCCTCAGCAACGGCGAGGCGCTAAGCAATTCAGTGAGACCCTGTCTGTACATAAAATATAAAATAGAGCTGGGGATGTGGCTCAGTGGTCGAGTGCCCCTGAGTTCAATCCCCAGTACCAAAACAAAAAACAAAAAGAAAAAAAGAAAAAATATCATTAACTACTTCTTATCTCTTCATTATTTCTAGGATTAAGATACATAGATTTAGAAGTTGCAACAAATCTTTGGTGAACAGTAAAATTATTATCAACCACTAAAATAACTCATGTAGTTTTTCTGGCCATTTAATTAAAAACTTGATCTAACAAACATGGTATGATATTTCATAAATGTTTACCTATATAGAGATATTTTGCCAAAAATTATTAACAGCAATAGATATATTTATTTTTACATAGATTTCATAGAGCACAAATTTTACTACATAAATAAACTGTTGAAATTTCCAAAGTGTACTATTGTCAAGTATTTAAAATGTGGCTTGATCTTTTGAGACAACTTTAAATGATTAACCAATTTTAAATTAAGCTATTGATCAATATTTAGTGGATGTGTCAATCTCTTGTCATTTTAATCATCTCTATGTTCACAAAGAGCTTAAGAAACATGATACTGTGTTGAAATGTTTTAATAATTGATTTTTAAATTATACAATGCTAAAATTATATAATATCTGATGCATTTAGCAAAATCTTCCTTTTTCTTGGTATGGGGATTCAACCCAGGGTTTGCTTAGACACTGAGCTACATCTCCAGCCTTTTTAAAAAATATTTTATTTAAAGACAGATTGTCCCTCAGGGAGTCTTAAGTCTCCTTAGGGTCTCGCTAAGTTGCTGAGGCTGGCTTTGAACTCGAAATCCTCTTGCCTCAGCCTCTTGAGCCACTGGGATTATAGTTGTGTGCCATCGTACCCAGCTGAGAATTTTCCTTTCAAGAAAGTCTTTATTTCTTTGTTGAGAACTGTACTAGGCTATCATTGTCACTTCAAGTTTTCTTCAATGACTCTTCTTCTTAAGTCCTTTAAGATTCTGTTCTCCATCACAATGTCACTTGCTCTCTGCATACTCTTTCTCTCCTATCTTATTTATTCCAGTTTCTTCCTGAAATTCTACTTTCTCAAACTGTCTAAAATTTTTAGTTACTTCCCAGCTCACATTTCCTACTGACTTCATAAAAGACCAGAGCCATATCTCATTTATCTCCAAAGCAAAACTCATCTAATTCCAAGTGCAATCTTTGTATTATGTTCCTTGTTGAAGATAAGATTATCACTATCCTTTTTGCTCTGAGGTGCATGCAATAATTTAGTAGTTTCTGAGCTTAACAAGCAGGAGGAGATGGGCTGTATCTTAATCTTCTCCCACTATCATAAACAAGACTTCTGCTTAAATATTTCAAGTATATTTTTTACAAAAAATTCACATGTAAATATTCACTATAATTTATTAAAACTTTATTATTACTACAGATGAAGATTGTATGAAGTTTATCTTTTCAAGTTTCTTTCCATGAATTAACAGTAAGCTAATATGTCATCTAGCATCTTTATTTTGTTTTCTCACATTTGTAATATTGCACATATTTAAAGTATTAATTTAATATTTTTATATGTTGACATTTATGTGTTTAAGGTATTCAGAGTAAGTCCATTTTAAGCTTTGAAAAATTGTAAAATAAATTGTTTCTTCCATTTTCAAATTGCACTTAAAAATTTTGGTTTGAGGAATGTCAATCCAAAGTGATTATAGCAAGAAAGTTCTATTGCTCATGATCAGATGGTAGAGTGGATGATTCTGTCTAATCAAAAAGCAACAAGACATGAGAAAGGTTGATGGTGTCATGAAGTTGTCACAAGAGATGCTCAATTGAAGACTATAATCTGCCTCTGGCGTGTGTGGAGGAGTATGTGTCTGTGTCTCTCAAATTTCTGACAGAAGTTCTGATATTCACAAATTTTGCAACCCAATCAAGACAATGTTCACTTTTCTCAACTGTCATCACCCTGGAATTATCAGACATATGGTCCAATTTTAGCACCTCTCCAAGATATCTGTCAATCTAAATCATTTGCTAGGACATGGGTATAAGCAATTTGTGATTTTTATCTACTAATTTTTTATCAGCATTTTATATTTTCGTGTGTGTGTGTGAATTTTACTACCTATAGCCACTGCTACCAAAAATAAAAATTCAGTATATTTTGTGAAAAGATCACCTACCATTCTTAACATTTATATATACATCATATCACTTATTGAAAGTAGAAACTTTTACAAGGTACGTGATTCATTTGGCCTTAACACAAGAAAATAGAACAATCCAACAGCTGCTATGTAGCTTTTTTTTTCCCACTGGAATACATTCCATTCATGGAATTAAGGGCAAAAACCACATGGTCATCTACATAGATGCAGTAAAAGCCTTGACAGAATCTAAAATTGCATGATCAAAACAATCAACAGAACAAAAATGAACTTCCTCAACCTAATAAAAGCCAATTTTGAAAAACAGATGACATCATAATTAAATAATGAACAATGGAATGTTTTCCATTGTCTTAAGATGGGGAACAAGAATAAGTTGTCTGTTCTTATCAGTTCTTTTGAACATCTTACTGAAGGTGCCATATAGCTTTGTTAAGTAATATAATTTTAGTAAAACCACCTCCCAAAGCCTTGTATTCATGAATGGAAGCTCAATTTTAAAAAGTAGAAATGAAAAATGACCTGAAATATCTAGAAAAGAAATTCATCTCTCTCTCTCTTTCTCTCAATTGTGTCCATATATATGTATACCACTCACACATACATATTTAATTCTAATATTGTTTTAGTCCTATGTGTTACAATTGTTTTGGTATTGTTGAAGAGGCTTAACCTACTTATAATTTAAAAGTATTCAGCCGGGCGCGGTGGCGCACGCCTATAAATCCCAGCACTTAGGGAGGCTGAGACAGGAGAATCACGAGTTCAAAGCCAGCCTCAGCAATGGCGAGGCGCTAAGCAACTCAGTGAGACCTTGTTTCTACATAAAAGCACAAAATAGGGCTGGGGAGGTGGCTCAATGGTCGAGTGCCCCTGAGTTCAATCTCCAGTACCGAAAAATAAAAAAAAAAAAAAAAATTCTGTGATAACTATTATTCTAGAAGACTTACCTGATAATTGATCTACAAAATGAGAATCCCTGTAGTAGATTAAATAAGGCCCCAAATTATTGTTTCTCTTCAATCCACAGTGGGACTATTCCTATGCTTTGTTAGTCTAAGCTGTGTTTGAGCTTTGGCCAAATAAATTGAAGGAAATGAGTGAGTTATGGTACTTGGCTTCAAGAGATTTTGCAACTTCCATTTTTAACCTCTTGGAAAGCTGCCTTAAAATCATAATATAAACAGATTGATATTGCCTAATAATTATAGTAACATAGTAACATCAAGGAGAATTGAAGTTGTTAATGGTCATAGAGTCAGAATATAAAATAAATCCTTGTTGTATGAAACTCTGACCTTTACAGTAGTTAAAATATTGTAGTAATAGTTAATTTTCTAACAGTTTTTAATCAAATGTAGATAATAAAACACAATATGGAATATTATACTTTCCTGGTGTTCTTATGGCTTACTCACTACTTAATTCTAAGTGGAATCAATGTAAAATTATCTTTCTTACATTCTCTCTTCTTAGATATATGAGATTGTTAATTATGATTTTGTTCTGTGTTAATAGTGTATATCTGATACTGCATATTTGATTTTACTAAAGTTATATTTTTAAGAACTACTATACAAGAATGAATCTTGATTACTCTTTTTGAGACCCTTAAATTTTGTGCCTGAGGTGAGTACTCCATTCACTTCACCTTATTCTTAGCTGTTATAGATTGGTATAAAGTTGTTCTTTTTATTTTTGTTTTGCTTGTGTGTTGTGTGTGTGTTTGTGTGTGTGTTTCATTTATATAAAAGCATTTTTTTTAAATTTTAGAGTAGGGTAAACTTCAACTGTGTGCATTACACTGGTGTGTAAATTTTGTGTGTACCCCACATGTACAAACTTTTTAAGTTAATGTCATTTAAATACTTTTGGTAACCAGGAAATAATTTGGAAATTAAAATTGAAAACATTATTATAGTCTGATATGAAAACCTATATTATCCATAGTTTATTATAAATACATTTTGATCTTTCAATACAATTTAAATAATTTCATTGTAAATATATTTTAAATGCTTCATACAAACACTATGCATCAAATTGTCATTTTAAATGTATCTTCCCTTTAATAGTTTCTGTTTGATCATAGTAATGTAGAAGAAAGCTGTTGAATTTTATATGATATGCATACATCTGACATATATGTTGAACTTTTGTGCATTTCAATATTTTATAATCACTGATCATAGTATATAATCATCCAAGACAAATCATATCTTCTTATCTTCATATATTTTGTCTTTTAATTGTTTCATGTACTTTCCAGGATCTCTAAAGTTGTACTAAACTGTTTTTACAACATTTATATATTTTAATTCCACAAAATCAGAAAATAGAATATATTAGTTTACACACAATAGGATATAAGGCAATAATGGATATTTAATTGAAATATTTACAAATGACTAGGTTATATACTTTATTAGGATATGTTATTGTAATGCATTCTTGGAATAATACTAAGGGGCAGGGAGAGAGTGAGAGAAATGGCTACATTTGAAAAAGATTTCCATTAGATTCCTAAAATATATTGTACACTTTCTCTAATTTCTACTTTTGAAATGATGTACTTAGGGGATTCTTTGATAATTGACAAAATTGAATTGTAAAGTAGAATAATATTAGATATGTTTTTCAAAGGTGATCATTTGAAGTCCAATATGTCCAATAATCAAAATAAAATTAGTAGTAAAAGTATATGGTATGTATTATGTGCCCCTGCTCCAAATACTTTACATCTAACTGAGATATAAGTAGCTTGCTCAGAAAATTGCTAAATGCAGAAGAAAGAATTGAGCCCAGACCATTAAATAAACAGCCTATTTTCTCTACTGGCAATCTACATGACTTTATGAATCGTTCTTGCCCTACACCTAATAAAGTAGGAACACACATTTAATTTTTTTTCTATTATAGAGATTCAGTCAGCTGCAAATGTAAGCAAAACTTTAAAAGCCTCAAAATGTTTGCTTTCCAATATTTTACAATCAAGTTTCAATCAGCACCTTATAAAAGAATGTTTCTAATTTTGAAATAAATGCAATAGTTAACGAATTTCTTCAATACTTTCTGTTACTTGCTTTCACTTCCTGGAACATTATGTGATGCTGTTTTTGCTTCCTTCCTAGGAAAATGTATTGGTAGAACATGGAAATGCTTAGCTATTTCCAAGGTATCCCAATGCCCACACAATCCTTATGTAAGACTCTATTCTCTGAAAATTCTTGAAATGATTTATTATGAATATAATAGGACTTATATATTCTTGAAAAATCATGGGAACTCATGGTTATGAATCTCTTAAACTGCCCAAATTTGTCATTTGTCCTTCTGTTTTAAAATTCTGTGTGTGTTGCATTCATCCTGAGTTTTCTAATAAGCCACATGAATTTTAGTGACTAAAATAAGAAAAATATCTTTATTATTATTATTGAATTGGCAATTTGGACAAGGCTCACTGATAATAGTTCATCTGTGTGCCCCATTTGACATAAATTATGTTGGCTCAAAGACTAATGATGTTATGGATTAAATCTGAAATGTCTTTCAAAGCTCATATCTTGGAATCATTCTCCCCAATGCAACAGGTTCAGAAGTGGGGCTTTTGTGGCTCTAATTAAATAAGTAATTAAAATAGAAAATTGTGTTTTATCTGTAGGCAGGTGAAGTGTGGCTGGAGGAGATGGGTCACTGGGGGCATGTCCTTGAGGTTTCTATCCTCTCACTGTCTTCTTTCTTGCTCCCTCCTCTGATTCCTAGCTGCTGTAAGCTGGGCAGTTTCCATCCACCACACTCTTCTGCCATGATATTCTGCCTCACCTCAGGCCCAAAGCAATGAAATTAACCAATAGACAGAATCTCTAAAACTATGAGCCTCAAATAAACTTCTTCTCCTTTAAGATATTCTCATGAAAAGTTTTGGTCACAATGATGAATGGCTGCCTAAAATAGGAATTTATACTAGCAATGAAGTAATTATTGTTATTATAGATGACCATAAGGTTCAAAAACCTTTAGAACTGGTTTAAGGAAGGTCTTTGGGAAAGTTTGGAGATGAAAGATAGAGAAGCCTTAAAATGTTATAAGCAGAGTTTAATGAGTGATTTTCATGTTAAGTACAGAATACCAATAAGAATGTGGACATTAATGATTGTGCTCATGAGGTTTCAGAAGGGAATAAGGACTCTATTGCAAATTGGACTTATTAATTATTACTATTATTTGGAAAGGTCATTCATGTTACATTTGGTGAAGAATTGGTCTACCTTTTGTTCGTGTTCTGAGATTTTCTTTGAGGCTGAATTAAAACCCAAGCAAGATCACCTGTGTTGGCGGTAAAAAGTACACATCTATGCAAAATTCCCATCTGGCTCTCATTTCCCTATCAAACTTCAAAGTCATTGTCAGCTTCTTAAAGAAAAGTTTAAGGATGTGGGTCCTTGTCTTCCCCATGTAGCCACACTGATTTACAGTTCATTTTATGCTTTTTACCATTACCTTTTCCTCTTTGGGTTTAGGGTGAGTGGCCAGACATTTTGAATCCCCAGATTCAGGGCCTCTAGCCTAGGACTCTGGTAGTACATGTATATAACTTAGCTCATTGTGAAGAATTTGCCTTTATTCTCAGAAAACCCTTTAAACTTAAATTTTGAGATGTGTTAGAATTGTTGAGGCCAGGGAGACTCTTGGAGATGGAGTTAATGCATTTTGTATTTTGAGAGAGACATAAGCTTTTGGGACCAGATGTCAAATGTTATTGTTTGGATCTGACATGTCCTCCAAAGCTCATGTGTTTAAAGCATGATCCCCAGTGCAGCAAGATTCAGAAGTGAATCTATTATGCAATGACAGGATTAAAATGTAAATAGATTACTGGATGATAAGTACAGGTAGGTGGGTTGTAGCTAGAGGATGTGGGTCACTCTTAGTGTGGCCTTGATGTATATCTTATCCATAGTTCCTCTATTTCTTTCTCTGTAACCTAGCTTCCATGAGCTGTGAAGCTTTCCTCTGCCATGTTCTTCCTCCATGATACTCTGTTTCACTTTGGGACCAGAGCAATGGATGGAGTCAGCTAGTCATGGCCTGAAGTTCTGAAATTGTGAGCCAAAATAACCTTTTTCTCCTTTAAGTTTTTCTTGTCAGGCCTTTGGTAATGGCAATGAAATGCTGACTAACACAATTGTTTGGAATCATCTACATTTGAGGTTACACATGTCTACTGGTAGACATCAGTCATCACTGGGAACTTAGCTGGAAACATCAACTAGAATATCTACACATGGCCTGCATGTCCTAACAGTATAGCAAATTGAGTTCATAAGTTGGCATCTTAAGAAACGGAAAACCACGTGGAGACTTTCATGTTTTATAGCTTAACTTCAGAATCATGAAACATCATTCTCTCTATATTCTATTTTTCATAGGTATGTCATTGAATTTGGCCCATGTTCAAAGGAAAGAAATGAGAAAGACCAAAGAATTTGTAGAAATACTTTTAGAACCACAAGAGTGGAGTTTCATAGGGTATTTCATTTAAGTACCATGCCGGTAATCCCAGCATTTAGGAAGGCTGAGACAGGAGAATAGCGAGTTCAAAGCCAGCCTCAGCAAGGGTGAGGCGCTAAGCAACTCAGTGAGACCCTGTCTCTACATAAAACACAAAATAGGGCTGGGAATGTGGCTCTGTGGTGGAGTACCCCTGAGTTCATTGGGTTCTTTTGTGTGTGTGGGGGCTCCATTTGGGTTTTGAGAGGAGACAAAGTTAGTTCTATTAAAATGTCATATATTAATTTTAATTTTTTACTTATTTATACAAAATGATGCAGTAAAAAATGTAAGCACATTTTTACACACTTAATAGTTAAGAAATGCATAAATAGTGCAATAAATTTAGGCCTTTCTATGAAACTGACCTCAGGTTTGCCTGTGGAAGTAGGCAGGGAAGAGTAGTATACAGGGAATTATTGTGAAGCAAAGGAGAAAGTTACTTGAAATGGGACAGAAAGTTGTAGCCCCAGAGGTGTAGGGCGTGACCCATATATCATTCAAGTTGAACTGAATAATCTGGAAAATTCTTGAGAGGTAGGTGAACATTGTGTGTCCCTATGATATTCTCTGTTCATTAGATACAGTTTTCTGAGTTCACTTATTGTCTTGAAGATCAATTATAACATAATAAAATGTGAAATTTTTCTTATGCACAAATATTCCCTAATATGTCAGATACATTAGAAGAAGTTTCCATTTTTAAAATAAGTATGTAGGACTTTTTTCTGTGATTATAAAATGCAATATCTGTTTCTCCTCTAAAGACCACAACTCCTTCAAGGAAATCTTTTCCTATTTTTTTTTTTTTTGATGCAGGTGGTTTATTCAGGAGGTGGTCTCTGGAAGCAGCAAGGAAGAACAGAGGGAATAAGGCAGGGGAGGAGGAATTTTTTTTTTGCTAGATCTTTTTTTATGTTATTTTTTTTTGAATATTTTTTTTCTTGTTAGATCTTTTTTATGTGTTTTAATTAGTTATACATGACAGTAGAATGCACTTTGATACATCATATATAATAAAGTATAATTTCTCATTCTTCTGCTTATACATGATGTAGAACCCCACCAGTTATATATGTACATAGAGTAATCTTTTCCTATTACTACTAATAGGTAATCTTTTCCTATTACTACTTTTCCTATTACTAAAGCAGTTTTTATTTCTGGGTCCCATGTATACCTCTCTCTCTCTCTCTCTCTCTCTCTCTCTCTCTCTTTTCTCTTCTGGTCTAGGAGAGGTAATTTCTTTGGCTTTCCCTGTGATGTTCCACAACCATCCTTTGCTAATTCTGCCTAATTCTTCCCACACATTTTTTATCAGTCCCTGAACAAATCTCGCTTCTGCTATTAGCACACTTGATTGTGCCATCTGTTTTCAAAAAGGAGTCCTTACTGATTGAGCAAAATACACACCTTAGGTACTTCTGGGTTGAATATTGACTTATTCAGTAATGAGAAGCACAAGTGGGTAAATTACTTAATCATTTTAAAAAATCATTTTGCAATGCATAAAATGAAAATTATGGTAGATTTTTCCTCATAGAACTTTTCAGAGTTTTAAAACAGAAGACATAAAAAGTGCTTAATATAGTGTCTGGCATGTCTCAAGACTGTCATTGCTATTTATCATAATTTATCCATAGAATCTAATTCATACTAAATATATCTAAATACAATGATGCTATCATTTGCAACAATGTTCACTCTTATCTTTGTGGGTGGTTTCACACAATGAGGGAATAGGATAGATGCTTTCCTCTTACATAATTAAGGTTATAAATGTGTACAAGCACAATTCTGATCTTGTATCCTTTTTCTTAATGAATGTGCCATTGATTTGTCAAGTCTCAGGAGCTGTAAATATGAGAATCATCCCTAATGACACATCTGAATTTACAAACCCTGTAAATCCCATTTCCTTGATCTAATCTTAACTACTCTACTATATTCCTACGTGTTCATGCTTAGCTGAAGTCTTCATCAGATCTTTACCTACAATGCTGAATTGTGTCCTAGCTGCAGTCTTTCCTTTAAGTATTACCAGAGAATCATATACCATGTTGGAAGGAAAGGAACTTTTTGCATTGTGTAACAAGGTATTCTTTATAAAAAGAAGCTGTGAGGGCTTCCATTTGCCTCCAAGATAAAGTAAAAATTTTGATATGCATGGTTTACAGAGCTCCCCATCATTCAGAACTTTTTGAGAAAAAAAGCATGTGATTACTAGGAAGTTTAGAACCTCACAAATCATTCTCCCCAGCAGCTGAATATATTCATTTAGCAAATATCTATTAAATACCTTCTCATCTTAACTCAGTTTAAGGACCAGATTTGCAATTAATTAGTTTCTATCATCCCTCTTGATACACACAGTTTTGCATAAAAATCACGTGTTATTTTATCCTTTTCTTATATCAGGAAATCTTCAGAAAGGTTTCATTAACTAGATTTTGACTGACTCATTCCTTTCTATCTATTTGCAGAGGAATATTCTAGGTGAAATTTGTTCAGAAGAATGTTAAAAGTAACATTTAGAATCTGAATGAAATGGAGTATGAATGTTAGTTTCCATGTCAGATCTGTCTTGACCAATGTGGACTCAGTGCTAGAATGAAGATGAAGAGAAGTGTATAAGTAGAATTAGCAGTACCTGATGATGGATTATATTTAGGATGTAAAGAAAAGGGACTGATTAATAGTAAATCCTGGATTTGTGATATGATTATCTGAAAAGGTGCTATTTATATTTCCTGAGAGACAGAAAAATCAAGTATGGATGTATTATAAATCATATAAACCCAGCAATTTTTGGCTTATCTTTCATTTGGCTTGTGTTTTCAGTACAACTCCTTTTTTCTTCTTTAAGACTCCAAAATATTTCTGCTCTCCTATTTCTTACTCTCTTAAACATGTGTGTTATGCAGAGGAAGTGCTATTGTTTACCTTTAAAAATCTCTGTTTTTCAAACTTTTAAAAATCAGTTCAGACCTTTGTTAAAATGCAGATTTTGATTAAATAATCTGAGGCAGACCTGAAACTACAATACTCCAGGAGAGACTGATTGTACTGGTTCAGGTGAGATTAATGTGTTGGAATAAACATACACAAACTAAAAATGCATAATCCAATATGTTATTTACAAAGATCATAATTCTTCAATATTTTTGCATTGAGTCTAGTTGTAAAATTCTTTATTACTGACAAAAATAATTTTTGTCACATAATTTGTTGCCTATATTTCCAAGAAAATAGAAACATGCCAAACCAACTAGTTGTGCCTCTTGGGGACAAACTGACATGACACTGTATATCCCAGGTAGACAGAATCTTGGCTGAGCAGCTTTTTTGGATTGGCTCTCCACTCCCATCCCTGCACCCCTGAATCTGAGCTGCTGATGTGCTCTCCATCCCCTGAGAGTAGATTCAATGCTCTGTGGCTTCCATCCCCCAGGTCCCGAATCACAGGTATGCTTTGCTATTCTTGGGTTCTTGATGCCACTTCATGTAGCCTCACAGAGCCTAGAACTCTGCCTTGCCCTGCTATCCCACAGTTCAGCATTATCTCTGCTTTGTGCCTCATTTCTCATGGCCTTAAAAACTACAGTGTCTTAGCTCCAGTACCCAAATTGCAGTTGTGTTCTGCTTCCTTGAATCAGAGACTCTAAAGCATCCTTCTTTCCTATAACGATGACAGTCACCAAGCCAGAGGCAAAGTCGTAGCTCTACCTTTGCCCACTAGGCCTGCAATACTGGAGTGTGACTTGGAGTCATAGACTGTGGTTGTGACTTCAAATGGAAACAAAGTACACTTATAATTAGTAATATACAAAGTTTAAAACTCACTGGTAGTACTTTTTCAAATTTGGAACACTATAATACTGTAATAGTGGTATATAAATTGTATTTTCAATATGAAGGTTAAAAGACAAAGAAACTACACAATAATTTAAGACATACACAATATAAAAATATGAAAACTGTAACTTTAAAAATATAAGTTGTGGGGAGAAGACAAACATATAGAGTTACATATGCAACTGAAGTTAAATTTCTTCACCTTAAAATGGTTTTAATTATGTGATGTTTTAAGTAAGCCTTATGATAACCTTAAAGAAGAAGCTATAATAGATTTAAAAAATGAAGAATTAAAAACTTAGTAGTATAATAAAAATATTATAAATGTATACAAAAAGAGAAGACAATGTAATAAAGGTAAAAAACAGAAAATAATAATAATACCAGCAGTAAAGACCTTGAATACAAATATGTTAAGTTTTTCAAATAAAATATAGAGAGTGACTGAATGGATTAAAAAATACCAGACCCAGCTAATGTGTATGGCAAATACAAGACATTCTCTTTATTTTAATGACACACAGAGACTGAAAATAAAAAGATAGAACAAGTTACTTCATACAGATGACAGTCAAAAGATAGTGAGAGTGGCCACACATTTTGCAGAAGAAATAGATTTCAAGTCAAAAACTGAAATAGGAAACAAAGAAAGTCAGTAATGATGAGTAATCAAACTGTCAAGAGTACATAAAATTACAAATACATATATGAACTCAACATCAGAATGCTTAAATATATAAAGCAATATTAATGTACATGAGGGGAAAATGGATGGCAATATAGTAATAATAGGAGACTGCAATGAACCACATTCAACAATCATAGATCAACTACAGAGAAAATTAATGAGGAAATATTGGACTTGAAATGTTCTTTAGAATAAATAGACCTAACATACACTTGTAGAACTTTTTTTTTCCCTATTGAACTGTAGCAGAATATATATTCTTCTCAAGTGCACATGAATTATTCTCTAGGATACACTATATGGTAGACCTCAAATAAGCCTTGACAAATTTAAAAACATTAAAATCATATCAAGTGTTGTTCCTGACCAAGGTGGCATGAAACTAGAAATCAGAAATAGGACGCATTTTGGAAAATTTAGAATCATGAATAAATGAAGCAATATGCTTTTGAACAACAAATGGGTCAAAGAAGAAAGTAAATTTAAAAAGATCTTGACACAAATGACAGTGGAAATACAATATAACAACATGTATAGGTTCAACAAACAACTCCAAGAGGGAAGTTTATACTTATAAATGCCTATGTTTAAAAATTAAGAGCCAGGTGCAGTAACTCATTTCTGTAATCCCAGCAATCTGGGAGGCTGAGGCTGGAGGATTATGAATTCAAAGCCAGGTGAAAGGCCCTGTCTCAAAATAAAAAAAATGGCCATTGATGCAAACTGAATTCACCAACATACCACAATGATTATACTTCATGATCAAATGAGATTTATTCATGACAATCAAGACATTTAGTACATGCAAATCAATCAGAACATCACATTAAGGGAATGAAAGAAAACCAGGCTTAACTTAATTGATGTAGAAAGACCACTTGAAAACATTCAACATCCTTTATTGATAAAAAAAAGGCATAAGGAAAAATGACGGGATGTTGAATTTGATTATTACATGTTGAATGCTTGTAGTGTATTGAAATATCACCTGAACCTCATTAATATGCACACTTAATACATGTTAATCAAAAATAAGAATATATTAAAAACTTTGAAATGATTTAGTTATAAATTCAACTAGAGAGGTGGAAATCTTGTTCATTGAAATTATTCAATGATTTAAACAATCATGAAAGAAACTGAAGAAGACACAACTGTATAAAAGGATAATCCATGCTCATTGATCAGAAGAATTACTATTTTGAAAATGTACATGCTTTGGTATTGTGTGGTATTACACATGCTTTGGTATTACATGCCTGTAATTCAGTGACACAGGAGACTAAAACAGGGAGATCTCAAGTCCGAGGCCAGCCTCAGCAACTAAGTAAGGCTCTATCTTCATGAGACCTTGACTCAAAATAAACCATATAGAAATTGTGGGGGATGTAGCTCAGTGGTAAAATGCCTCTGGGCTCAATCATCAGTACCAAAACAAACAAATAAATATACATGCTAGTTAAAGAAATACATGGTTTCAAAATTCCAAGGATATTCTACTCAGAATTAAAATAAAAAGAGATTATAAAATTCATATGAAATTACAAAAGACCCTGAGTAACCAATGAAATATTGAGAATGAAAAACAAGTTGAAGGTATTGATTGCACTTACTTATCTATAGAATCTATACTAAAAGAAAAAGTTAAATACACAGAGAGTAGAACAGTAGTTAGAAGGAGAGAAAGAATGAATACATGTGGTTTCAAGGATACCAAGAGGCAAGACATATAAGATGAACAAACCTAGAGATCTACTGTACAACATTGGGAGAGTAGTTATTATTTTATTCATGGAGAATTTGTATACCATATACAACAAAACGTATTTTAAAAGAATAATTTCAGGCAGCAGATAGGAGATTGAAATCCCATCTATTAGGACTCCTGAACTCTCTAAAATTAAGATATAATTAATTAGAACTAAAATATAAAAACAGCAATAAACATTCTTAAGACAAGCAATCCTAACAAGGTAAACTATTATCTTATATAATCTGTGAAATTAAAATCACTTAATTAATTTTGCACTTAAAAAAATTAAGCTGGCTGCAGAACAGAAATGGGCCACAGGAAGAGAGGTACTGAGATGCCAAGATTTGTTAGGAGGTTGATTATAGCAAATTGTTGATAAAAACTTCTTGATCTTAATGATAAAATGGATAATTCATTTATGGAATGACTACAACCAACAGGGCATGCTTTTAACATATGATAGATAGACATTAGAAAGTACATGAATATGAGTCCTTTATGGGAGTTACATTAGACTAGAAGGAAACTGATATTTAACTAGTAAATGACTAATATTACAACATTACTAAAGTTAGTAATTACTATTATGAAAAGGAATAAAGTAAGAATAGAAAGGGTGTTGAAGAGGGGAAAGATATTATGTACATGGTATTCAGGGGAGCTCTTTCTGATGAGATCATATTTGTATAGGAAGAAGCATAAATTCAGCTGGGCGATGTGGCGCAAGCCTGTAATCCCAGCACTTAGGGAGACTGAGACAAGAGAATCCCGAGTTCAAAGCCAGTCTCAACAATGGTGAGGCGCTAAGCAACCTAGTGAGATCCTGTCTCTAAATAAAAACACAAAATAGGGCTGGAGATGTGGCTCAGTGGTCGAGTGCCCCTGAGTTCAATCTCCAGTACAAAAAAAAAAACAAAAAACAAACAAACAAACAAAAACAAACCATATGTCTGGGTCTGAAATGGTGTAGAGGGAAATGTGTAAAGATATATATGGACATAATAAATAAATATGATGTAGGCAATAGTAAGAAATGTGAAAGAAGTGTTTAAAGATGCATATGTTGACCCACAGAGCCCATTATGGACAATTGATTAGCAAATTTACTCTAGCAGATACAAAAAAAAATCTATTTTAATCATATCAGAGATAACATTTGTATAGAAATTGTGTGGTGGCTGCAAAATGATCTATGAAATTAGTCAACAAACAAACAAAACTAAAAAATCAGAGATAACTAAAAAATGAGAGATAAGATGATTGTAACAGAAAAATTATATTTTCTGTGCAGACAGTGGTTAATTGGGAATGTTTAAACTCTCAGTTTTAATTTTGTCAAAACAGATCAATGAAAATTATAACAATCACTTTATAGGATTGAGTTGAATAACATAATCTTACAAAATTCAAACTCTACCAATCTTACTGTCCTCGTATTATATGACAAACAGGCAGCTAATCTTTTATCTCAAACCTTTAGGATTACCTATATTTCAGAATTCAATTATATTTTGTTTGTTCCATATATTAGCTGTGTCTATCATAAAATAATCAAAGTAGTCTGTGGCAACACATTTTTTATATATCTCTTAGTGAAAAGGGTTGAATTTTCAAACTTGTGTATAAATTGTCTCATGTCAATTTAGGTCAGTTTTCAATTTAATTTTTTTTTTAATTTTAGAATTGTGTTCAAGCAGTTATAGACTTATAATAAAACTCACACAATCTTTCAAGGAAATAATACAAATAGTAACTATGATAATGGATATAAATGAGCAGTCAAAATTTTAAGAGGTAACTAAATTCCAATGAATTATGGGATGAAATGATTTTTGTTGAATCTGTTAAACATTGGTTGCCACAAGGATACTCTATGATTATTACAAAAAACTTTAAATAATTTTCCTAAACAATTGTCTTTATACATAAATGCAAGTTAGTGCTAAATTCTGTCCTTTGGAGAAGAGGGCAAGAAACCATAGTACAATTTTAAGGTGTGCTTCTATCAGTTTGTGTATACACATTGCAATCATGCATTTCCTCTGTATTCTAGAAAAATATTATAACATCATATGATGCACTTAGAATGTGTTTTACATCTTTATAAACAACGACAATAAGTTGTGTGTGATTCTAATCCTTTTGTGTATTTCATGTGCTATTTTGCTTTTTCAGTTTTTTTTTTTTTTTAACAGTGTTATAATACAGGAAAACAGTCATGTTTGGCACAATATATCACAGCTCCTTCTTTTCACTCTTTCAGTTTTACTGTATTTTTATGCCACAAATACTCAAACCTGTAAATGTCTGTTTCAATCCTTAGGCTCAAAAAAAATTAACAGAAGTTTTCTCCATTTTATATAATTCTGTGCCACACAAACATTTTTCAAGGCTCTTGGGAACTACTGTTGCTAGAGTTTTTAACTGTAGGGTTGAAAAATCTTTATTTGTACATGTTGTATGTGCTTATTCTCACTTTCCACCACCTTTTTTTTTTTCATCGCACAGCAGCCTTTGACCTACAGTACAATGACCTTTATAATGGGCTTATAGAGAATCAATCAGGCTGGGACAAAACTGAAATACAAAATAGTGTTTGTTATATTATATTGGACAAACCCAGGAGGCATGACAAGAAAAATACAGCTGATTGATTTTCTGACCTTTAAAATATTTTGTATGTAAGTATACACATCCTGCAAAATCAAGTGTTTAATACTAAAACTGAATTTCAATGTTTAATAATATTGGGCATTGACTGCTAGTCTTGCTTTTTATAAAATTATGGATTTTCTTCTTTATATAGATGGATTGATTACCTTCTCTCATCTGTATTCCCTTAGAGAAGAAACCTTTATATTTCTCTTATGGTTTTGAGTTCTTTCACTCTTCAAACTAATACATATGTTTCATGACAAGCTCCTACAAGAGAGAAGCATCTGCTGGGTACAATGGCCCATGCCTGTATTCCCAGCAGCTCAGAGGTGGGAGGATCAAGAGTTCAAAGCCAGTTGGAGCTTCAGCAAAACCAAGTCTCTAAGCAACTCAGTGAGATCTTGTGTCTAAATAACATACAAAATGGGGCTGGGGATGTCACTCAGTGGTCAAGTGCCACTGAGTTCAATCCCTGGTATCCAAAAACTCAAAAGAAAAAAAGAGGCATCTCTTTTGCTGGAAGTATTGGCCAAATCAACTTGATATCTTTAAAAATATTTCTTCATAATCAATTTCTCAACTCCAGTAGTTGAACAATTTAATATATATAAACCATTTTAATTTACGCATCATTAATTTTCATGAGAAAATCGGGGCTGCAATCTGAAAGAGTATCATATTCTTCCCACAAGATACTAGTGAATGATGATTACAAGCTGAGAAATTATTTTAAAACTTTTTCATGCTCTTTGTTATTAATAATTATTGGTAGTATATCATGGATATCCTTTTAATACTGATAATCCTATGAATAACCATTCACAATGAAGCATGAATCATGCTTTCACAACTATTCTGTCTTAAAAACTCAAATACATCATAAAACATACATGTTGCCTTTTGAGATTCTGTGAATTGAATCAACTGTAGCTCTTAATTATATTTAAAGGAAAAATTAATTGCCAAAATGCTCATAATTTTACCTATTCTATTTAAAGTTATGTATTCTAATTATTAATCTCTATTATATACAGAATAATCCTTCTAATATCTTCTTGATTATAGAAAATATGTCAGTAGCTATGCAAGTTAAATACATCCCTCTTTGCCTTTGCAAATGTAGCCATTTAAATTTGTATTCTTAAAGTTACAAATGACTATACTCAGTGTGCGTTCTCGCCATTCTCATTTCATCAATGCAACAGAATTTGAGACACTATGTGTCAAATTGCATCCTCTGGAAAATTCTTATTTTGGAATTCTAACCTGCAATTCCCCAGAATGTGGCCACAGGAGATAGGATTGATATACTGACTGATTAAAGTAAAATGTGTCTATTATGTTAGGCCCTAACCCAATATGACCAGTGTTCTTATACAAAGAGGTGATTTTCTTGCAGTTTAGATATGAAATGTTTCCCTCAGGTATGAGACATTGAAAGAATGTTCAGAGGTGAAATGATTAAGTTGAGAGATGTAACCTAATCTTTCATTGATATGGATTAACCAGGTGGTTAAGCAGGCAGGGTGTGACTGGAGGATGTAGGTCACTGGGGGCATACCTGTGGGGTTTATATTCTGTCCCTTGTGAGGGGATCTCTCTCCGCTTCCTGATTGCCATGTCCTGAGCTGCTTTCCTCAGCCACATCCTTCCACCACACTATTCTGCCTCACCTCAAGCCCACAGCTAGAGAGTTGGCTGACTCTGGACTGAACTTCTGAAACCATGAACCAAAATAAATTTTTCCTTCTTTAAGTTGTTCTTTTCAGGTCTTTGGGTCACAGCAACAAAAAAGATGACTAAAATATATTTGTTCACAGATATGGACAGAGAGAAGACAATGGGGAATGCAAGGAGAATACAGCCAACTAAATGCCAGAAGAGAAATCTGAATCAGAAGCTTCACTTTTTCCTTTAGAAGGAAATAGTCTTGCTGATACATTTGTATTGGACTTGTAGCCTTCAAACTGTGAGTGAATAAATTTCTGTTATTTAAACCACCCAGTTTATGGCACTTTGTTATTGCAACACTAGCAAACTAGTACTCTGACCTTCTCCTTTGATATGGCCATTAAATTTTCTCAAGTCCTCTAAGCATTGCAGAAGATATAGCTGGCAAAAAGCAGTCAATTAAAGCCAACAATTCCCAGAAATAACAAACGAGATTTATATCTTATGTAATACCATTGTTGAAGAAGGAAAATGACCAGAATTGGAAACCATTTGTTCCCCTTTAGGCAGCCAGGAAGTATTGCTTTTTAATTTTTTCTGTTACATGTTTAATGAATATGTATTATTATCGAGTGTTTAAAATTAGAGAGGCAGCATGATTTAGTGGATTGTCTGAACACCTAAGTTTCGCAACTACATTTACTACTGACTCACTACAGTGACCTAGTGCAAGTCACTTTATCATCATTACCATTATATTATTATCATTATATTTTTATGACTCATATGAATCTGGTTTGAACTCATTATAATAGTGTGTTCCTCGGTGGCCCTGCACATTGCAGTAATCTATTATTGGAATAGGAATCTCCTGAGGATATTGCATACATTTAAAAATGCTGATATAAAATTGAACAATATTATAAATTTTCAGTTTCCTTGAGATAAGCAGCAATGTGCTTAGAATTATCAGTGTTTGCCTTCATATTTGTGCTTCTCAGTTTTTACATTTTTTTATATAGAAGTTATTTTTCAGGATTACTCACAGTTCTACACATGCAATATTAATTCCAAGAAAAATTCAAGGAAAATTTCAGTTTTCTCCTACTTTTCAAAGAGGATTTTTGATAGAAACATAAAATTAAATTATGTTTGTTATAACACTAGTTGACTAAATGTTTTATTTTGCTGTAAATATATTTTAACTAAATGGAAAATTCTAAAAATAATTCACATCAGTTATTTTTAATATTATAAAACTAATTTTTGACTTATAATTTTATATCAATTTATTTATGAGCAGTTACACTAAAATATCCTGATATTCATGAGGGTATAAATGTTTTCACTTATTTAAACAAAATTAAGAGACGTTTGCAATTATTAATTATCTTTGATACATAGTTTTCACATGAAAATTTTAATTTTTAAACTTTCTGTTTTGAGATAATTGCCAATTTACATTTAGTTTAAGCAATCATATAGAGAGATCCAATTACTGTTTACATAGTTTCCAGTAATGTTAACATCTTTCCAACTATAGTACAATATAGTAACCAGAATGTGGACATTAATACAGTCAGAATAGTGAATATTTCCATCTCCATGAGATTCCATCACATTATCTTTTTATAGCTACATCCATTATGCTCCAACCCAACATCCTGAAACCTAGACATTTTCATTTTATAAATATTTGAGTTTTATTGAAATACATTTTAAACGAATTTTTCTAACATTACTTGACAAGGAAAAGGAAGGGGATGCTCTCCTTAATACCTGAAGATACTAGAAGACTGTGTTTCTCACTGGGTTTCCACTGACACACAATCTAGTGGAGGTTCCTCATTATTGCTGGGCAAAAGGAAGTTCTGCATCCTCTTACTGTTTCTGTATGCACTGTGTTGGCAGAATCCTTTTTCCTGCCCTTGACTTCTTTGTACATCACCCAGTGGGAGAGTAGGAGGGGCGTTCAATAACTCAGAGTGGGATTAGAAATCCATACTTTTATCATCATCATCTCTGCTGACACTGCTTGGTGGCAAAGATGACTCATGACTGCAGGGCAGGGATCAACACTGTCCCCTGCTTGGCCTTCTCTGGAACCACCCTGTTGGTGGTGTCTATGTCCTCCAGCCTCACAATCTTTTATGGCAAGAAATCCAAGAATCTTTCATATTCACTTTGCTGGCAGAGGAGGGTTTGCATTCTGTTTTTTACAGCAATATTTGACTCAAATGGATCTCTTATTATCTAAAAGATTTCTGCCTTGTGAAATTGCTCCTTTCCTGGTCCTCTTGGTTAAAAGAATTTTCTTTTCTCTCTCTTGCAGAGGATTTTATTTATATCTAAGTGTATTTAAGCCACAAACAAGCTACAATAAATATATTGTTTCTCTTAGGTCTTGTAATTCCTCAGCTATTTATTTCCCCATTAATTAGTTCAGTGTATTATGAAAGATTAAAGAGTCAACTCTATCCTAATTTTATTGCTTTTACTAATTATCTACTGATCATGCATCCAATATTACCAATATAATTCTGAGAAATAGTGATTTGTTTTAATCTTACATGATTTTTATCTGTTTTTCCTTTTTTATGTATTCTTCCTTTTCTAAAAAGCATCAGCTTTTTGGGTATACATGACAGTAGAGAGTGTATTTTGACATATTATACCTAAATGGAGTATATAACTTAGGTTCCCATTCTTGTGGTTGTACATGATGTGGAGTTTCACTTGTCATGTATTCATATGTGAATGTAGGAAAGTTATGTCCAATTCATTGTCTTTCCTATTCCCATGCCTCCTCCCTTCCCTTCATTCCTCTTTATCTAATCCAATGAACTTCTCTTCTCTCCACCACCCCCTGCCGCCCTTATTATCTGTCAGCATCCACATATCAGAGAGAACATTTGGCCTTTGGTTTCTTGGAATTGGCTTATTCACTTGGCATGATAGTCTCCAGTTACATTCATTTACTGGAAAAAAACCATAATTTCATTCTTCAGTTGAAGCTTATTTTTGAAGGCAATTATTAGTGTTTTGGGGATTTTCAGTGTTTTCAGTTTAAGTGCGTGATGCATAAGATAAAAGGATATTTTAGGAAATTCACCACTGTTTTTGGACCCATAGTTTGTAGTTTCTCTTTTTCCTTCTCACTTTTTAAGTGTATTCTAAATAATTTTATGTGTAATTTCTAGCATTTTTATTTGAGGCTAGTAGGGAGTATAGGGAAAATGTACACATACTTCATCTTTTTAGAAGCAGAAGTGGAAGTTAAGTTTCTATTTTATGACAAATTTTGAAGTATATATAATTTTTCATAATGTATTTCTAAGTGCATTTATGGATATTTCATCTAAAATAAACATTCTTTATAAATCAGTTATATTTTGATTCAGTAAAAAATGAAGGACATCAGGTTGATTTATCATTCTGGTATGATAATATATTCAAGGTGCACTGTATTAAGTGTTTGCCTTGAAATTCTAGTATAGATTAAAACATTTGGAGAATTAATTAGACCATGACTTAAATTACATTTTTTGAATAATCAACTAATTCAGGAAAATTATTAGCAGTCACTTAGTAAGCATTTCAAAAATTTTAATGTTCGGAGATGGGAACAATGTAGATAAAATGTCAAACTAGAGAGTTTTTTATGATTATTTTAAATATTCCTTTTATTTTTTACTCAAATGTATGAAAAATTAACGAACATTTGATATTTTGCTCAAATATGCAAAACTACAAGTGAAATATGATTTTTTAAAACCATACTATATTTAAAATCACACTTAATTTTCAAATAATTATGTATTGATATGTAATCTTAAGAAAATTTAAAATAATACATTAATTGTATATGATCAATCATATGATTAATATATGATTAATATACTAGTATCATAACTGGGATTATGACATTGATAGTCAAGATGTAGAATGTTTTCTCTAGGAAAGAGTTCCTCTTTCTTTTCCTCATTCATGCTGACAACCACTAAACTGTTATACATTTTATATTTTTGTCATTTAACAGTATTGTATGAATGGAGTCACACTGTATGTAAGCTTTTGGGTTTTGTTTTTTCTTTTTTTTTTTTTACTCAACATAATTCCTAGAGTTTCAGACAGGTTTCTATATATTCAATCAGTTGGTTTCTACTTATTGCTATACACTGTTTCATAATATGGTACAAGCATATTATGGTACCATATTTCAGGTAAAACCATACCAGAGTTTTTTAACTATTCACATGCTAAAGAATATCTATTGTTTTTAATCTTTAATTATTATGGATGTAGTTTTTATACTCCTCTGATGATTTTTGTGTGAGTATAAATTTTTACTTCTCTGGAACAAATTTCTAAGACTGCAACTGCTGGGTGGCATGGTACTTACATGTTTTCATACCGTTATGCACCTATCAGAAGGGCTGATTTAAAAAAAAATACTGACAGAAACTAGGGCTAGGGAGGATGTAAAGAGATTATGATACAAGGACTCTGGAAAATAACTTTGCAGTTCTTTCCAAGCCTTGGATAAATATTAAGTAACAGTTTGGGGCTCAGCATAAGCTTGTAGTTTTCTAGAATGGTGCAGTAAAGACTCAATGATTTAGAATACAGTTTCTAATTTTTTTTGTTATTTTTACCTACTAGAAGTATTTTTAGTATACTTCAATTCAAAAATATATGTATATAAACTATTTATATGCCACTCATATGAAAATACACATTGTAAAACATAAACCTCACATACATTTTACTTTAAAAATACTACTTAGGTAAATATATAAAAAAGATTTGTCAATTAATAATGTATATGTTCTGAGTATTGCCTGGAGGTTCACCTCAAAATAAGTCTTGGAGCCAGTGCCAGCCTAAGAGATAGCAAACTTAGAGTCACAGAAACGAAGCTCAAGTAGAAGATTTATGCATGATAACAATAGGAGGACAAGAGTGGTACAGCTAGGTATTCTTTTTTTTTTTTTTTTTTTGGTACCAGGGATTGAACTCAGGGGTACTCGACCACTGAGCCACATCCCCAGCCCTATTTTGTGTTTTATGTAGAGACAGGGTCTCACTGAGTTGCTTAGCACCTCGCTATTGCTGAGACTGGCTTTGAACTCATGATTCTCCTGTCTCAACCTCCCAAAGTGCTGGGATTACAGGCTTGCACCACTGTGCTCGGCTAGGTATTCTTCATTGGCCTCTAATACAGTTGATTTCTCTGATGATATTAGAGCATGGACATTGAAATTATCTAAACATTTTTTCATGGAGCTTATAGGAAATACAGGTATTTTGTAAAAGTTTGAGTTTGTTGCAGCAGCTGTCATTTTGTAATATGATATGAGTTGAAACTTATCATACGTGCAGTAGACCTAAATATTTGAGCTATGTTAAGATTCATACTCTGCTATAAATTTTTTTGATGTATTACTTCTACAGAAAATTATTCACACCTGATTAAGTCTATAGAAGTCAGTGACTATTCAATTTAGTAATATTGATCTTTTATTATGATTTAGATTTTAAGAATGAGAGTGGATGAGTTGGGAATACTGTTTCATGCCAGGAAGAGATTCTAGGGCACTATTTGAGAGTTGGGAAGGAAGTGAATGAGAAGACAGCATTGAAATGAAGAGAAAGTAAATAGAGAATGTTTTCCTCATACAGATGTTATCAGTTCCAAGCAGTCTTGTGACAATAATAAAGAAAATACCAAGTTCAATGAAGCATGTGAGCACAGAATGATTGTAAAGTATTTTTCATAAAAAAATCAATGTTAAATCCATCATTTTAAGTTAGGGAAGTCAGGTAACCACAAATTAACTAAAAGAGTTATGCATTACTGCCAGTGTGTCTGATCTGTTTATCACAATGATCCTTCACTAAAACAGGACAGTCCTAACAAGTCTTAATCTTCAAAGCCAGGGTCACTTATAAAGCTGTCCAAAAGGAGCAAATCCCTTTATTATAGAGATATAAAGTTCCTTTGCTAAGTAAACATGGTGATCTGATATTTTCATGAGATCATAATGAAGAGGAAAATTTCATGTAGTTACAGGGGTTTTTGTGAAGATTTCCAAGCACATTAAAGGTATGCTAGTTAGCTTTTTCTTTGCTGTGA
The DNA here is from genome assembly GCA_028644305.1 of Xerus rutilus. Taxonomy (NCBI): domain Eukaryota; kingdom Metazoa; phylum Chordata; class Mammalia; order Rodentia; family Sciuridae; genus Xerus; species Xerus rutilus. The sequence goes on along the minus strand of CM053404.1, from coordinate 98,870,789 downwards.
ACAAAATACCTAACTCAAGCAGAAAGAAAAGCTTATTTGGGGATCATGGTTTCAGAGGTCTCAGTACTTGGTTGGCTGACTACACTACTCTGAGCCTATGGTAAGGCAGAACATCGTGGTGGAAGGGCATGGTGGAGAAGAGCTGCTCAGCATACGGGAAAACAAGGAAGAAGGATGAGGAGAAAGAGGAGGAGGAGGAGGAGGAGATGACAATGGGGATAAGGTATAATCCCTAAGGATGTTACCCCAGTGAACTACTCCCTATAGCTAAGTCCCAACCTGCCTATAGTTATCATCAGTGGTCCATTCATTATCCAATAATTAACTAGTAATTCATTAATGAATCCAATTATGAGGTTACAATTCTCATCAACCAATCTTTTTCTATGAGCTGTACCTCTAACCTTTGCTGCATTTGGGACAATGCCTTGAAAACTTGAGCTTTTGGGAGGACATCCCAGACCCAAACTATAACAAGAGGAATGAGAAATAAGTTGCATAATTGATTGAAGAATGCTCCAAAGAATGAATCTATTATTTCTTCATAATTCTACTGTTTATATATACGCGTGTATATATATATATGTCTGTGTGTGTGTGTATGCATGTGCATATTTATATTTTTGTTTATATCAAATTGGCAATAAAGATACTTGCTCTAGTCAGAAAATCTCTAATCAAATTGCCCTTGAGGTCATCCATGGAGTGGAACTGAGAGAAGAGTAATTATGTCTTGGTGTTTATCCTGAATGTGCAGTCTGTATGCCATTTATTAAATGTCTTGCATTCTTATGGCATTGTTAGAAATCTGAAATATTTGCAAAACTTCTTTAGTTCTCCAGATTCCTCAAAATTAGCATAGGCTTAGATGAATGCACATGATTAAAAGATACCCACTTTTTAGGAAAAATCAACAGATTATTAGTAGCATAGATATTTAATTGGTTAATATTAAATGAAGAAAAAGACATCCTTCAAAGTAACTGTTGTTTATGTAATGATTCATTGCTAAGACTACTTTTTTTTTCTGAAAATGGTTATATTGAGACTTAATCTATTTATTATATAATTAACCCATTTAAAATGTGCAACCCAATAATTCTTAATATGATCACAGAGTTCTGTAACTATCACATTTTTATCATTATCATCAAATAAAAATAAAAACTCCAAAAATATTAGCAGTCATTCCCCATTTCCCTTTGTCCCTTGACTTTTATTCTCTCCCCAGATCTCAGCACTTATTAAATTTCTGTCTCTACATATTTGCCTATTGTGTACACTTTTAAAAATATTTCTATCTGTGATTGCATAACACTGTGTTCTTTCACACTAAAACAATTTCTTGAGGGGAAATTTAATCCCAATCAAAAGGCAGCTTAGATACCAGCTATAATGGAAAGTCAATTAAAATATGCAGCTCAAATATCCAACAAAATGGAAATGTCTTATCTCCATGGAAATGGAAGCAGAAGGTAAATGAAACTATAACCACAGTTTGGTTGGCCCAAGGGTATGTCTACTCTTAAATTTCACTAACCAATATTCTTACCTAACTTATTAGGAAACAAAATTCAACTTGAGAAATGGTAATTTATAAAATATATTCTAAATTTACTGACATTGTTAGATGCTGCTGATAACCATTTTGGGGGAAAAAATTCTAAAAGAAACTTCCAATTTATTTTAGTAATTATAAGTACTGAAATTTTAACATTTATTCTAAACAGTAATTCCTAGTAGAAACTGCCCTCACATTGAAAAGCCCAATATGGTTTTATCTTCTTTAGTAATGTCCTGGGGTTTTACATCATTCGATCATAATCGTGGTGTCTCAAAATAATAGAAAAATATATTCTCTTACACTTTCAGTGACCATAAGTCTGAAATTAGTCTACTACATCAAAATCAAGGTGTCATTAGGGCCACACTTCCACCGAAGACTCCAGGGAAAAATCACTTTGTCTCTTGCAGCTTTTGGAGGATGATGGAATTCTTTGATTGTTTCATATCAACCTCTGCCTCTATAATCATATTCCCTTCACTCCTATTAAATAATCTCCTTTTGTGTACCTGTTAAAAGAGTGTATGTGGTTGTATTTATAGCCCAACTGGATAATCTGAGGTAATATTCATTTCTCAAGACTTAATTTTAATCACATCCTTTGCTATATAATTTCACCCTTCCATATAAGGCAATATTCATGGGTTTTAGCAATTCAGATATGGATACTTGGTGGTGCTATTATTTTAACCTACCATACCCTTTATCCATGTCTTTCATAATTTCATCGTTCAGATCTAATAAATTATAATTTGGTTTTGAAGAAGTTATTTATTTATCCTATAATCTAGGTGGCTTTTCAATTGTGGACAACACTGGAGAATGAGCACCACTATGTTTCTCCATTTTTCATGGGCCTAATTCATACTCACATATGATCAAATTAGGTTGAGACATAAGTAGTAAAGAGCAGGTATTTGGACTAAAAAAAAGAGTATGGATTTACATGGTATAAATGATAAGTTTATGTGCCAAGTTGACTGGGTAAAAGTCCCCCAGATATGTGATCAAGCATATACTAGAGGTCTCTTTGATAGTGTTTTTGGATAGGATTAATATTTAAGTTAGTAGAATTTGAGTAAAGCTGATTTCTCTCCATAATGTGGTGAGCCTCATCTCATCACTTATAGACAGAATAGAACAAAAGGATGCCTGTCCAAGCATGAAAAATTCTGAAAATAGATGAGTTTGAGACTTCAATTGGAGCATTAAATCTTCCTTGATCTCCAGACTCTAGCACACTCTACACATTCTGTACAAGTCAGCCTCCAATTCACATAAGCCAATTCCTTGAAATAAATCTCTACACAAATGTACGCATGTGTGCACCTGCACTCACACTTGCCCTCCTCATTAGTTCATAAAAAAAGATTGGTTCTTTCTATTTCTCTGAAAAACCATGACTAATATACATAGATAACAAGTAATCACCACCTTCCTTATTTCAGAAAATATAAATGGAGTGCACTGTTTAGCTGAACTCTTTAGCATTATGTAAAATTTAGTTCTAGAAGGAATCAATTAAGAGGAATCTATCAGAAAATACACAGAACATGATTTTAAAAATCCCATGGATTTTCTGGTTCCAATATGTGAGACCAAATAAAAACAATGTCAGCTATACATTTAATATAATTCATTGTGAATGCTAAATATAAACTTTATATTTTAGACAAAATAGCAAATCAAAAGACAGAATCTTACACTTCTGGCTTTTACTTACAGATCTCTGTATGTTTCTCAAGAAATCATGGAGATTCACTGTTATTTAGTTTAAGGATAATGAATAGTCTAACCTAATTGAGTTTGTGAGCTGGTGTCAGTTTAGATGGTGTCAAAAAAAAAGATGAAGAATAAAAGAAAAACAAATCTAATATCATGCCTACCTACCAATGTAATAGTAATGATCCAACGACCCAAGTAGTTCATTTTGAGTGAATAATGAGCACATAGAATTCTACCTATGACCATAAATTCTTGTCATCAATTGTAGTCTTTCAGCAAATATGGCTCTTGAATTTTGAGAGAGAATATGTACTGTAGGAGCCAGTGAAATTGAGCCTAAACTATGGTAGAATGCACTGTTAAGAAATAAGTTACTCTTTCAGATGAACGAGAGTTGAACTGAGTTCTTTAATAAAGCACAATCTTCATATGCTTTACAAGCAGAGTCTTAGCACAGTGGATCAAAATAACACATCTCCAATGGCCATAACTTTTGTTTCCTCTTGGAATCACAGTACAGATTTATATAGTGTAACCACATATGAGTCTCAGGTAAAGAAAACTTACTCAAATACCTTAATTGATATATAGGAGAATAACATAAAATTGAGTTACTTGCATTAATTTTTGAGAATGTATTGTGGGAAGCCTTTAATAATTGTTCTAAAGCAGTGAAATTGTTGCAAAGTGCATGGGGAGCCTGAACCAATTTTCTAGTAAGGATTCATTTAGGATAGGAAATGAGTAAAAACTTAAAAAGTATGCTATCATTAACATTAACTTTAGAATATATATTTATGAATATATTCACAATGAGATAAGTTAGAATAAAGAGGAAATTTTTAAATGTTTAGTGATCTTAGAAAAGAAAAACAAGAGAAAATCTAATGTGGTTTTTACTACACCAAATATAAACTGCCAAATTACATATACATATGCAAAAAATAACTGAATGATTTTCATATGTAAAGAAATAGTGTCTCAGCTTTAGGCATTTAGAAAGAACAACTGAGAATTGGGAATGAAAGAGAGGTGCCAGATGGTTTTGGAGAGACACAGTAGTTAAATGTCAGAGAAAATCACTGAAACATTTATAGTCTTTTGAAGGGAAGTAATGGATCTATTAAGAATGATCTGAATGCCATCATGTTAGAGAAATCATGACTAATCAGCTAATCATTTCATGTTAATTAGTTTGACTAAAATATTCTATCCTTTCCAATACACGATGACCCAGAACATTACCTTTCATAAGTATTTAGATATTGCAAATAGTGTTATTAGTGTCTCTATATCTAGTCAAGTTAAAAACTCAATTTTAGAGTTCTAGAAAACCCAGAACCAAGTCAAAAAGCTCATCCTTAAGTTTCCTTTCCACTAGAACAACTCTTTGTACAAAAAACTCAGTTAAGAATTTCTGATATGTACAACATGTGCATGCACATGTAGCAATTACTCTAATTCTATTAGTAAAATACATGTGTGTGTCAGAGTGTGAGAAGCAAATCTAACAAAAATTCAAGAACCTTCTACCTCAGTGAAATTTCTAGAACAGCTATAGTCTGTTCATTGGCCTATATATGATGTTTATGCAAGAAATATGAGCTGACAAGCAAATCAGTAGCTGTCTGAGTAGAACCTACATTTATTTAAAATGAAATCAAGAAGCTGGATCAAAGACTCATGAAGCATATGTTTTAGCATTTTTGAAGAACAAATAATAAAAAAGACACAACTTAAATACAATAAAAGAGATACAAGTATTATAACTATTGCACATGAAAGAAAAAATTTAAAAACATTAAATATTCAAGCTGATTATACATGGAAACTAAAATATGTGCAAATAAAGAATATGGTAGATAGTATTATTAGACTATGTTTACCCATAAGAAGCAAATAACAAGTTTGAAGTATCAGATTGAAAAATTCTATCAAAAGGATGAAGAAAG
>CM053404.1:98642452-98865048 GCA_028644305.1 Xerus rutilus | reverse complement strand
CATGGTGACCTGTTCATGGTTGAGAGCCTAGAGATGGAACATAATTCTGAAACTGATACAAGCTTAATCAGAGGATTTGTTTTAGATTATGGGGCACAACATTCTGATATGTAGAGCAGAAAATCCACAACTTTCACAAGCAGCATTTCTGACTTCTTTTACAAGAGTGCAGAAGAGGAAGAAACTGGTACAAGATTAAGGAAAATTCATTGAAGATAGGGTTAAAAATAATAGAAGTAAAGGAAAATCTGTGGAAATTCAGATAAAAAAATATCATTGTTGTTAATCAAAAGGGAATCCTTAGAAGCTCTTGCAAAAGATGACAAGAGTAGCTCTGTGCAGAGTTAAGAGGAGGAATAAAAAGAAGCCAAATTTTGCTTGTGGTGGGTAGCTCTAAATTCTTTTGATGACTTATATCCTAACTGTTTGGGACATGCAGAATTTGTTGTGAGCATACATCAGGAGAAGAGAGGTTTAAGTTTTCTAAGATATATAACAATCCCCATTCTGTCATATTATGAGTCGAAGGCCTAAATAAGCACATACTCAATCAAAGATTCTAGAAGAAATGGCTCACAGGCTGTCAAAAATGCTATCAAAGATGGCTGTGTGATTCCAGTTTCTGGTGTGATAGAAGTTGCAATGGCAGAAGCCCTGATTAAATTAAGTTCAGTATAAAGGGTAGGACCCGACTTGGAGTTCAAGCATTTGTTGATGTATTGCTCCAGGGTTCTTGCTCAGAACTCTGGATTTGGCCTTCAGGAAACATTAGTTAAAAATTCATGTAGAACATTCAGAATCAGACTGAGTTGTGGGTGTGGACCTGAACACAGGTGACCTGATGGTAACAGCAGAAGTAGGCATATGTGATAATTACTATGCGAAGAAATGGCTTCTTCACTTCAGCACTGTGATTACCACCAACATTCTCCTGGTTAATGAGATCATAAGAGTTGCAATGTCCTCTCTAAAAGGTGGAATTTAAGCCTCCCTTGTGTCCTCTGAATCTTGAAGACTATAAAATAATCCTGAGGAATATATCTGTAAGATTTTAGTTCAAGCTTCAAATGATTTTCAAAGAAATTTTCTTTTCCCATATGAGAGCAAGAGAGAAACACTTTGCTGATTCAAATTATAACATGAAATTACAATTGCAGTACTTTTTAATTGTACTAACTGCATACATATAAAGGAGGTCATTTTTACCCATTAAACAGGATATTTTGTTTTAGCTGCATTGACATAAAATAATTAGCTGAACATGTTTTCCATCTCATTAAATATTCCTTAAAAAAAAGAAAAGAAAATTATGTTCTGCATATCACACTAGGTGAACAGCCAGTACATTGTGGTCTCTGATCTCAAAGAATCAGTCCCCTCTGGCCAACTCTGTTCTTTGCATCCTGCATTCCTTGACCTAATAGTTCCATCCAGAGGCATCATTGACTAGAGCCATTGGACAGGCTTCTCTCAGGTACTTCCATCAAGATCTCTGTATGAAGGTGGAGGAGGACTTTGAAACATTTTTGTCTACTCTAACTCAGAATTCAGGACTTTTCTACAACTTGCCTTTCTGCTTTTTATTCTCTGGACCCCGTGTTCAAAAAAATGGCAAGAAATTCTTGTTAAGGACATCTCCCCATCTCACCTTACTGTGGTCTGTGGTGATGAAACTGACTCTCACCTGTATTTCTACATTAGTGGAATTGGTGCTTTCTCCTATTGCTTACACTATTGCAGTAAGTGATTCAGAGTTTTACTGTTACTTTCATTTTGGCTTGTTGTCTAAATCAACCACTCCAACACCTGGTATCTCAGCTGTGTCTGGCTCAATTCAGCTTTCAATAATTTAGTATTCCCCAATCTTTGGAAATATTTTGTTAAATCTAGAATCTATCTTTACATAGCAGTTTAGTCACAATTCTGTGGACTAAACATGATACATGTTCACTCATATGATTTTAGAATAGAAAATTTAACTCTGGTTTTTATATTAAAGTTTCTCTGAGGAAATGATAAAATTATATACATCCAATTCTGTTTAAAGTTTTAGAAAACATCTATTCAATAAATAGATCAAATATAGCGATTAATGAATGCATATTTGGCAGACATTGCCAAAAGTTCCCCTCTTTCTTTTCAATAACTTCTGTCCTAAAAGCCATGCCTTTCTTTGAATTTTCCCTTTCACTGGAAGGAATGTGTGTATAATGGCCTATGGCTGAAATTGAGTGACTTTACGGGATGATGCATATTATTAAGTCACATTAGGCATAGAGATGTTGATAGGAGTTAGATTCTTGATCTTTTCTTGAAACCTCCATATTACCATTGGACAACATACAGTTCATTTGTAAACTTTTAAAATTATGAAATGAAGCATACTTTAAAATTATTTTTTATTAATAATTTTATTCAAAAATTAATCTAATCCTTTCTTTCATTCCTTCTCTCTACCTAGCATACATGCACACTGAAAGATATCATAAATTTATGCGTACTTCACACAAAGTTACTGCATTATGCTTTGCAACTTTCTCTTTCTTTTTAAGTTATTAAGACAGAAATTATCTTGCCTCTACATCTAAAGAAGGAGGACTAGATAGATGAGTAATGCACTCTTCAAATACAACTTTCATGTTAAAAAATAGATAGGAAAAGGAGCAAAAATTGGGTTTAAGTAACAATTAAAAGAAAAAAATGGTTAACTTTTGTGTTAATGAAATAAATAAAACTATGATAATAAAATTAAAAAATTTCTACTAAACTATGTTATATTGAGGATTATTCACTTTTTCTTAGGAAAACAACACAAATACACATGAGATTTTAAATTCATGCATGAAAGCCACCAGTTTTATTTTGTAAAAGATTGCTTCAATCAACTATTTTGTGGCAGTAATGCAGTCTCTATCTTTTCATGTATTTGAAATCTTAATAATCTTGGAAGGAAGATTTAATGAAGTGTTTATGCAGATGTGCAAATTCTAACAATGATAAACTTATGATTTCAAAAAATAAACCATTATTTACTAAGCACTATTTATCATAATCAATTGATAATGTATTTGAATTGGAAATTGTTGCCATGTCTAGACTACATCATTACAACCAGTAAAAAATAAATATGTTTAATAAATATGGTTTAAATGAACTAGCAGTTTTGAGTCTCTGTGTAAAAAATTATGATCAATGATATTTTGTAATATATTACTTTTAAAGATGATTATATTAATTTATGTTTTTCATGTCAGGGAAATACAACATATACAATTTTAATGAATACAGAGTATTATACTGACTTTCGCAATGGTTATTGCATTCTATATATTCAAAATACTATGCTGTGCTTTATTTGTTAATGTTTTGGAATAAATTTATTCTTTGATATATAAAGACATTAAATTATTAATTTTTACATTGTAATTATTTTATAACGCATTGCCTCAAATATCATGTTTGTAGGAATATTTTAAAATATAGGCCATCAAGGAATTTTTTAATGAATCATAGCATGGTGAGAAGCATAGAAGCTGGAAAAACAGAAATTAATAGCTGGAGTAGTTTACTGCATAATTTGTACAAAAATAAATGCAATTTTATTTGACTGCCCAGAGGAAAATCACAGTATAAGAAATGCATGGAGAGATTTATTTCAAAGTATGACACCATTTGGTTTTAATAATTGGTTTCTTTGATTTAAACCACAGAGAGGGTTTTTTTTTAATTAGTAGGTGATACCAGGGATTAAACTCAGGGGCATTCAGCCACTGAGTCACATCCTCATCCCTAATTTGTATTTTATTTAGAGACAGGATCTCACTGAGTTGCTTAGTGCTTCCCTGTTTGGGAGGCTGACTTTGAATTCAGGATCCTCCTGTCTTAGTCTCCAGAGCTGCTCAGATTACAGGTGTGAGCCACCATGCCCAGCACAGAGAGGATTTTAGGATGGATGTTTGCATAGGTAATAAAGAATATGACTGGTCAAATACTCTGATAAAAATTAAACACTAATAAACATTTTTTTCTTGTAGAATGCAAAAGAGGTTAAGATGTAACAATATTTCGCTTTTCTCTATATCAGTAAAGGCAAAATTAATCAAGTGCTGTGAGGAGTAGCAAATGCCATTTTCACCAGTTCAGGCAAACCCTAAGAGATGTGTGGAGTTGGGACTAGGGAGCACACCCTGCCTAAAAGTGAAACTACTCATCCTATCAATGGCTATCTTTGAAGAATATTAGATTACTGTAGTCAGAAATCTTGTGTATTTTTCTTTTTCTTTTCAAGAGAAACATGAAATCTGGATTCTTATGAAAAATACCTAAAATTTAATATTAGCAATTATCACTTAACCACTAAATACTGTTTGCTAACAACATACTAGTCACACAAATGATTACTAGGATATTTATGCATACTGATGACAAATTTAGGAGCTCTGTTTTCATGTTACGAAGTATGTTAACTTACACATTTTTTAGAAAAAATCTTTACTGTAAAATATTGTGTTGGTCATTGCATATACCCCCATCACGTTTATGATCTGAGGTGAAATGGAAACTAAAAGATAGTTTATAACTTACCTCAGATTACAAAGCATGTAATCTAGAAGAGCCAGGACTTTATAAAGTCAGTATTTCTGATCTCACAGTCTATTTTTTTCACTCAGATGCTCAGTTTCAGTTAAAGTATCTTTGACAATGTACAAATATTTGTTTAAAGGAGAAGTAAAAAAAAAAATACCAATTGTTCCTGCTCCTAGCAAAGTTCTCTAATGAATGCTTCAACAAATCATTAGAGTTCCTAAACTGCACATGCTATTTTTTAACTGATACATTTATTTAAAAAATACTTTTGTAGTTGTAGACAGACACAATATCTTTATTACTTGTTTATTTTTCTGTGGTCCTGAAGATCAAACCCAGAGCCTCACACGTGCGGGGACAAGTGCTCTACCACTGAGCTCTAGTTCCATCCTCTTAACGCTATTTTAACAAAGCAAATTATGGAAATACTCTTAAACAACTTTATTTCTACAACCACTGATAATGTTATAGCTACAAAAATTATCACAATGATGAAACTAATATTCCAAATACACAAATAATCAATTGTTAAACCCACAAATATTTAGATAGATAGATAGATAGATGTCATGAGAAATTAACTATTATTCAATGATATTTAGACTACTTTACAATAATCTCATGAACTGTCTTAAATTCCTATTTAATATTTTGATACATCTCTAATTATACACAATCACAATTGTGAGAAGATGGAAGAAGAGAAGATATGAGGATTAAAATGTTGTAATGCTTTTATAGTTGTCTCATATGTAGTAAGTAGCATTAGGATTCTTTTTGAGTCTAATAAAAAAAAGTCTACTATTTTATTTTACATATTTATTATTTTGTGCCAAATTTTCATGGAATGTACTAAAATTGCAGTGTGTTCCTCATTGAGAAGGTGGGTTCTTGTTTTCCCAAATTTGCAAGTTCTTCCAAAGGACTCTATTGAAGATTTTTGTTTCTAAAATTTTTTTTGGTGCTGGGAATTAAACTCAGGGGTACTTGACTACTGAGCCACATCCCCAGCCCTATTTTATGTTTTTTTATTGAGAGACTGGGTCTCACTGATTTCCCTAGTGCCTCACGGTTACTGAGACTGCTTTGAACTTGGGATTCTCCTGTCTCAGCCTCCCAAATTGCTGGAATTGCAAGCGTGCGCCACCATGCCCAGCTTCTGTTGAAGATTTAATGCCACTTTTACTTTAATAAGCATCATGCATTTTTGTCTGTAATTCTCAATCTTTTAATATTAATAAAATATTAATGTGTAATATAGTTTAAACAACTCTTTCATAGGGTCTTAGGAGAAAACTTTGTGAAGGGATTCTTGACTGATTAGTATAAAACACAACTTACAAGCTTTTCTCTCTTATGTTGATAGTCATTTAGTCTTTCTTCCACAAATAGTGTAGTGATTTTTAATCATGCCTTAGATTTCCTATAGTAATTAATTTATTGTTACCAGAGTAATGTTAGGCAAGTTTTTCTCTGGCATACATGCAAAATGTGAGCCCTGTTTTTGTGTTATATCTAGCATCCATTTTTAATACCCTTTGTTTTAAAAGTACTCTCATGACATGTAACCATTGGAAACTTCTCTCTTAGTGATTCCTAAATTGTAGGTATTCTGCTTGAATTTATTTGTAATCTTCATTCTTTCCCTTAGTATTATCAAGTACTTACAAGACCTATAAAAATCTTTCATCTTTAATATCCAGAACAAATGCCAATCCCTTTAGGAAGAGTTTTATTATCTTGATATAAAAAGTCACTCACTGTTTCCCTAAAGAATGTTGATTATAATTTAGCTTAATCCTTAATGCATCTTTTAATAATCTTTGTTTTTCAAGTTCTTCTCCCTCTTGTATTTTAACTAACTCAGAAGAAGAAATTATTATATCTTTGAGCATCATCTGAGATACACCTAACAGATTTTCTATGAACACTTCCATAATTTAATTTGCACTTTTCCCTTTACTTCTTTGGGAAAACTCACAAAATTTCTAATTGTTATTTTGTTATAAAATTACACTAGTACTATTTTTTTCTCTGAATTTGGACTTTACCTTTTAGAAAATAATGATAAACTATTTGGAATATTTATATTAGGAAACAGATATGTTACTTCATCTTCTGATATAAAAATCAATGATAAAACAAAATATAAAACTGTTGTTCCAAAACCATGAGTCTCTATGTTCCACTGTATGTTATTAATCAAATAATTTTCTGAAATAAAAATTCTTTTCTAGAAGTAAACATTCTTTTCATATGTGTAAAATTCCTATGCCTTTTATAGTAAAGTTACATAAATGAGAAATTCTGAAGCATATGTGATATCAGGTTCACAGAAATTAAATCTTCACAGATATTAAAAAATCCCTACAACTTATGAAGAAATTATAACTTTAATTTTTCATATAAAATAACAAAACATCATTTTCTCTTGAGAAGCTTAATGTTTATAATTAGTGGAGGAGTTCATTTAATTTTTTGTCTTTGTTGTATATAAAATAAAGGCATAATATGTCTGCACAAACTCTTAAAAATTAGACACATTAAATCCATTATGATTCTCATGCTCTTATCATTTGGAAAAGAACATTAAAGACAAAATTTGTAACATAATTTATAGTTTTTGTAAAGCCTATGAATTTCTTTTTTAATTAATTATGTTATTTATTCTAATTAGGTATATATTACAGAGGAATGCTTTTTGATTCATCGTACACAAATGCAGTACAACTGTTCACTTCTCTGGTTGTACACATTGTAGCATTGCACCATATGTACAGTCATACATGTACCTAAGATAATGATGTCCATCTAAATCCATCATGTTTCGTGACCCCATGCTCCCTCTCCTCCTCCTTTTTTTCTTATTAAATTCCTCCATTCTTTCCACACACTCCTCCCCATTATGGATCAGCATCCACTTATCAGAGAGAACATTTGGCCTTTGGTTTATTTGATATTGGCTTATTTCACTTAGCATGATATTCTCCAACTCCATCCACTGCCCTGAAAATGCCATGATTTTATTCTCTTTTAATGCTGAGTAATATTCCATTGTGTGTATATACACATACCACGGCTTCTTTATCTATTCATCTATTGAGGAACATCTAGGTTGCTTCCACAGTTCAGCAATTGCAAATTGTGCTTCAATGTGTTAACACTGAAGTGGCTACATTATTGTAGTATGCTGTTTTTAAGTCTTTAAGATATAGACCGAGGAGTGGGATAGCTGGGTCAAATGGTGGTTCCATTCTAAGTTTTCTAAAGAATCTCCATAATGCTTTCCAGATTGGTTGCACCAAATTGCAGTCCCACCAGCAATGTATGAGTGTGCCACTTCCCTCACATACTCACCAACATTTATTGTTGCTTGTATTCTTGATAACTCCCATTCTGATTGACTGGAGTGAGATGATGGAGTAGTTTTTGATTTGCATTTCTTTAATGACTAGAGATGTTGAACATTTTTTTCATATATTTGTTATGTGTAGTATATCTTCTTCTGAGAAGTGTCTATTCAGCTACTTAGCCCAGTTATTGATTGGGTTGTTTATATTTTTGGTGTTAAGTTTTTTGAGTTCTTCATATATCCTGGAGAACAGTGCTCCATCTGATGTGCGTGGCAAAACTTTGCTCCCAAAATATAAGCCTACTAATTTTTAACATTAAAAGTTGCACAAGTCCAAAACTGCAATTGTTTTTATGTTAAATTGAACTGTAAGTAAATTAGGTATTTATTATACATATCAATATTATTATGAGAGAAAAAAGGAAGCTGAGGAAGTCAAATTCAATATATGATATATGAAAATAATGAAATTATTAAAAACAGAATATAAGAAAATGTGTTTTCATTTGTCAAGTAACCAGTAATTTGAGGGATTTTTTTCACATATTTAATACAGAATGGATATGATTACGTTGCAATTTCCTAATTTAAATCGAAGATGCAAGAAAATACTAAATTATCAGGTCAACATGTCCAAATATAGGCTGACAAATCAAAATGAACTTGACATGGTGTCACATTATTGAATTTGTGAAAAGAAATGTGGGATGAGAACAACATGTAGCACATTCTTGGCCCAGACATCATCTATTCTATAGGACCTTTAAAGAACTTGGAGTTATTCATAATGTATTTACATAATTACAATGGATAAACCACATATAAGCTATGGTATCAGCTCTTGAGAGTAATGGACCAATGGTCATTGGAAATTTTTCTGAATAAAACACTTTTAAAACACAAGACATAATAGTAATGGATGTAAAACAAGATGCAGACAATGTAATATTTCTAATTATCCATGATTAAAGTACATTAAATTGTGATATTACATGTTTTCATATAACCATTGACTTCACAAAATAAATTTCTCATATTACAAACCAGTATTAATTACATCATTGAAGTTAGAAACTCTTTAGTTATACTTCTAACAATGGCTATTTCAACTGTTTATCAAATCATGTGCAAATATAGGCAAATATAATTTAGGTATATTATTTATTATTTTAGCCTGAATCCTGAATATATTCCTATTGATTTGACATCATAATATTTTTTTTTATTTTGGCTTACATGTTAACAGTGCAATTTGATTCATTGTACGTAGATAGAGGATAACATATCAATTCTCTAGTTGTATTAATACAAGTTTTTATAATTAGAATTAATAAATCTGTCTTCACACTAATAGAGTGAAGTATGCTCTTTTATAATTTTAGACTGTTGCTTTTTTAGGGGGGTATTGGGGATTTAACCCAGGGATACTCAACCACTAAACCACATCCCCAGCCCTATTTTGTATTTTTATTTAGAGAAAGGGTCTCACTGATTTGCTTAGCATCTTGCTTTTGTGGAGGCTGGTTTTGAACTTGGGATTCTCCTGTCTGAGCCTATTGAGCTGCTAGGATTATAGGCATGCACCACTGGGCCTGGCTAGACTGTTGCTTTTAAGATTTAAAATTCACCTTCATTTCTGTATTGAAAATGCTATTCTAAAACTAGTGCTAAGAATACACACACACACACACACACACACACACACATACACATATATATGTGCATATATATATGTATAATATGTGATCATCCAGATACCCTGTACTAAAATGGCTGCTGATTTAAGGCTCATAGTTTTACTGCACAAGAAAGAAAAACCATTGTGTAGCGACTGATAAATTTTATTTATTCCTTTTGTTTTAGTCTCTTTTTGAAAAATTCATCAAGTAATCCTACCACTGACATCTATTATTGAAGCTATGTTCTAATTAAATAATATTAGTATTTCTACCCTTAAGCAGAGCTATATTCCAGTCATATAAAATATATTCTGGTAAATTCACTCTGATAGTCATAATCACCCAGCTTATTAGTCCTCTAAAATTTGATTGCTATTTTCTCAATATCATATAAAGCATAATACAGAATTTCAAAACCAGAAATAATGATCTTGCTGAAAAATGTGTTTGGATGTTAACTATCCCCCAAAGGCGGATGTTTTATAAGTTTGGTCCTTAGGGTGGTGCCATTGGGATCTAGGGACCTTTATTTGAGAGGTAGAATCTACTGGAAGACTTTTTAGGTTATTGGGGGTATGTTCTCAAAGAGCACTGTGAGACTGAAGCCCCTTTCCTCTCTTTTGATTTCAGGCAATGCTTTGTGCAGTTTTGCTCCATTGCATGATCCTGCCATGACATACTGCTTTACAAGAGACCCAAAGCAATGTGTCTAGTCATTCATGAACTGGAATCTACAAAACTGTGAGCCAAAACAAACCTTTTCTCTTTACAATTTGATTATATTGAATATTTGTTATATATTTTATAAAGCTCACTAGCATTTGGGAGTACTTTTAGTGTGTTTTTCATTATATGCCAGAGGATTACTTCTCATAAATAGAAGTTGATTATTGTCTATATTTGGAGATTCGTACTGCTTTAAGGTGATGTGTGTGTGTGTGTGTGCCAAATTGACCAGGGATGGACTGGGATGACAGAGTGGTATGTCAACTTGACTTGGCTAAATTTGTTATCCAAAATTTCCTTTCTAATGTGTCTGATAAGATGAGTCACAAGAGACAGTCACTTATAAGAGTTGGAAGACAAAAGTGATTCAGATGCAACTCGTAGCTTACAGACAAAATCTCCCAGTTACTCAAACACGCAAACACACACTAGTGTGTGTGCTCTGTGAAGGTATATTTGGGGTTAAATGAAGTCTCCAATCAGTTAAAGTTAAGTTAGAAAGGTTACTTTGGTTGTACCTGATGTAATTTGCTGAAAATTCTTGAAAGTGTGGTTAGGCCTATTGCAGCAAATTTAACCCTGCTCCATGTAGCTCAGCTCAGTCAAGATCTTCAGACTTTGGATTTGCTGAAGGAGAAAGTCTAATGCACTTCTATTTCCTAAGCAAGCTTTCACATAAGCTTTAAAAGCTAGTGAGTGAATGTATGTGTGTTTGATAGTGTGTGCATTAGTTTCTACTATTTGTATTATTGAACATGGCTAATGAGAATTTTGATATCAAAAATTATTGCAGACTAATGTACTCTTAAAATGCCCTATTTCAAATTGTATTGTTTTCTAGAATTGGTTTTCTTATCTGATTAGATTTCAAGGCACTAACGACTTTGTTTCCAGTGATAAAGATAGCATGTATTGTCCACAGTGTGATTACGATAAAAAGTTATTCAAATTATTGACTTTGGATTCTTGTCACTGACCCCTACAGACAATGAGTCTCATTGGAGTCTTTTTAAGAGGGTCTAGAGATATAATACAGGGGAAAATCAAAGAAATCTAAAGCATCAAAGAGATCTGTGGAATTTAAAGAAGGAAAATATCATGCTTTGGTTAGGGACATGTAGCAGGAATTAATAGGCAACTTCTCAGATTAGAGGTCCTCAGAACCAAAACCACAAAAACTAAGCTTCTGTTAGCAATCAATGAGCTTTGAATACAACTCCAACTATTAGCTGAGATTGTTACAGGGTTGGGGACTTCTCGGGAACTGAGGCACTTTGAATGACCCCTGTCAAACCCCAATTCTTGCAAACAAGTCAGAAAAATTTCAGATATGTCTCTCAAAGTAACAGGCATGAGTTTATTAAAGGGATAGGAAAAATGAAATGAGGAAATCTCAAGGGAGTCCTTCAGAGAGGAAACGTGCAATATGCTTCTCTTGCACTCTAGTTTTATGGAGGTTCCAGAAATGTTTCCATAGAGTCCCACGCTGGTACACCTCTTGACTTTTGACAAGAGGATGACATCAGACATTCAAGTCCCCACTGCAATGACAACTCTGTGTCACTTTGGCCCATACTGACCGGTTTTAACTGGAGTTTTAGCCATACATTCTTATAGATTTTATGATTATTCGGAATTATCCCTGTCCTCTGAGTTTGAGGATCCAATTTATGAAAAGGGTCACAAAAGTCTCCCCCTTCAGGGTAACTTACGTTCCTTTTATCAACAATATTTTGGGCCTGCATTTCTCCCTCAGATAAAAGATAGTTTGCTGAGGAATGTGACATAGCCTGTTTAGCTAGGCCAGGCAGAGCTTCAGGTAAGCTGCTTCTAGGAAAAGAAAGCGTATGGGGGTCAGCACAGTGCATCCAGTTTATAAAATTATTCTCTTAATCTCATGTTCCCACCACTCAAATTTCTGTCTCCTATGATTTTGACCCAAGAAATTATGAAATAATGAATTTCTATTGCTTTTGTTTTAAATATCTATATGTTGTTATGAAACAGAAAATTAATACAAAGTTTAATACTTAGGTTTGATATTCAGATATTATATACATAACATATTCAGATAATACATGCATATATACATAGTTAATATGTTTATATCAGATGATAAAGACTAAATATATACCATTTACATTTTATCCTGAACATACAAGAATTATGCATTCTCCAGTCCCTTGCTGCTACGCTAGGGTTATGCAAATGGATTTTGTTCAATAGAATTATAGCTGACTATTTATATATATGTGTGTGTATATATATATACACACACATATATATATACACACACATATATATACATGTGTATGTATATGTGTGTGTGTGTATATACACAAAAATATATTCTATCAAGTCCTGTACATAAAATTCCATTTGATATATAAAAACTCTCTCTTGTCTTGGAAAAATAAAAAAATGTAAGGACACTGAATACTGAGTCACCACTTGTGTAAACCTCTTTTTAGTGTATTCTGAGCTACAAACAACTGGGGTTTGGGCAAAATAAACATTTTTAAAATAGCAAGTGTATATCATATTGTCACTAAAATTTGTAATTTCTCCACAGTAATGAGTATTAATTCACTTAATGTTTTATAATTTGTGTATATGTACCTGAAAAGCAATATATATGTTTCTTAACTTACAATGAAGTTATGTACTCATAAAACTGTTATAAGTTGAAAATATTTTAAGTTCAAAATGCATTTACTATATTTAACCCACCAAACATCATAGTTTAGCCTAGCCTACCTGAAAAGAGTTCAGAACATTTACATTAACTTCCAGTTTGGAAAAACCATCTAACACAAAACTACTTTATAATAAAGATTTGAATAGCTTATGTAAGTTATTAAATATTGTACTGAAAGTGAGAAAGGAATGGTTACATGGGTATAATTTTATACCATCATAAATTTGAAAAATATTATGTTGAACTATCATAAATCCAGGGCTGTTTTATCAGGACATTGTATAAAACCTGATTTTAAGTTTAATAGCATGGATGAAATACAGTTAGCTCATTTGCTAGATAGTGCCTTTGAACAATGTATCATCAGTTACAAAAATGTGGATGCTACAATATTTGATATTGTCTCACACCTGTTCAGTGTTTTCTTCTCTTTCTCCTCCTCCTTCACCAAAATGAAGTTGAATTAGGAAAGGAAATTTTTTTCCCCCACTTTGTATAAGATTTCAAACTCATGGGGAGCGAAGTAAAACTAGGCCCATGGACTTACATCAAATTAGAAAGTTCCTGCACAACAAAGGGAGCAATCAGCAGAGTGAAGATGCAGCCTAGAGAATAGGAGACAGTATTTGCAAAATTTGCGTTTGACAAAGGGCTAAAATTCAGAATTCATAAGGGAATAATAGTGCCAAGAACACTCAATAATCTGGTTTTAAAATATGCAAAGATCTGAATAAATATTTTTGGAAAAGAACATATGCAAATCCCCAACAGGTATGTGAAAAAAATTGACATTTCTAATCATAAGAGAAATGCAAATCAAAATCACAATGAGCTACCACCTTTCCCCAATTAGAATAACTATTATAAAAACATTAATAACAGGTTAAAGATATGGCTTATGGCTCAATAGAAGAGCACTTTCCCAGCATTATGTGAGGCCCTGGATTTGATTCTTAACACTGGAAGGAAGGAAGGAAATGAAGGAAGAAATAAAAATAATAGTGGATGTAGACAATATGGAGATAGGGAAAATGTCTAATTTACACTTGTATATTGGAGCAGCCATTATGGAGAAGAGTATGGAGTTTCCTCAAAAGAAAGTAAAACCATATAATCCCAAAATCCCACTACTGGGTATATATCCAAATGAATGAAACCAGTAGGTCAAAGCAGTATCTGCATTCCTGTTTGTTGCAGCACTGTTTTCAATAGGCAACATAGGGAATCAAACTGTGTTCATCAAAAATTAATGGATAAAGAAAATGTGGTATACATATACAACGGAATACTCTTCAGTCACAAAAAAGATAAAATAGTTTTATTTTCAGCAACAGGAATAAAATGGAGAATATTATGTTAAGTGAAATAAGTCAGGTACAAAAAGACAAGTGATCTCACTCATCTGTACAATCTAAAGAAACTGATCTCATAGAAGTAGAGAGTAATAGATTGGTTACCAGAAGTTGAGGAGGTAGCAAGAGAAAGGAATAGGAGCCCGGCGCCGTGGCACAAGCCTGTAATCCCAGGATTTAGGAAGGCTCAGACAGGAGAATCATGAGTTCAAAGCCAGCCTCAGCAAGGGTGAGACGCTAAGCAACTCAGTGAGACCCTGTCTCTACATAAAACACAAAATAGGGCTGGGATGTTGCTCAGTGGTTGAGTGCCCGAGTTCAATCTCCAGTACCAAAAAAAAAAAAAAAAAAAGAAAGGAATAGGAACAATTATTCAATAGGTACAAGTTACACTGAGGAGGAATACTTCCGATGTTAGACCACACTGTAGGGTGACTGTGTTTAACAATGTATGTTGAATACAACAAAACAGTTAGAACTTCACTGTAAGAAATGCTGAATGCATGAGATTATGGCTATGCTAAACACCATCATTTAATAATTGAACATACACATGGATGGTGTATACACATGTCAAAACACTGTATCCTCAATCTTTACAATTATTATTTCAATTAAAAATAAGAATAAATCACATTATTTGAAAATGGAGAGAGTTTTGATTTTTCTTTTTCCAATCTGGATGTCTTTTGTTGCCTTTTCTTCCCTAATTGCTTAGCTAGAACCTCCAGTATATTATTGAAAAAATTTTCAGAAGAGTTGACAACTCTGTCTTCTTCCTGACACACTTTTGTCCAAATATCTGGCTATTCTGGAAATTCATCTTAGACTTATTTGTGGAAGATGCTATGCATACGTTACCTTCTTAGGAGTTCTTCTATTATTAAGGAATGGAATATTAGTAGCTATATTAGAATTATAGTTCATCGATTACTTTGCATCTGTATGACAGAATAAAATATAATTTTTCCTTATATCAAATATATATTTTGCTCTTCTCTATTAAGATTTTTATCAAGCACATAGTTTCTTTATATCCATGAATTGTATGTCTCCTGGGATAACACAGTAAGAAATGTTAAATTCCAGAAGTATTTTCAACTTTATTTTACTATTTTTTCCTCACATTACAAAACATCTGCAGTTTTCCAAATGAAGTAATGAAAATAAGAAGCAATCAGTCAGACCGATGTGTTTTTAAATGACATCTTTATTTTTTTTTAAATTTTTTCAAAAGGGATGTTTTAAAGGCTTACATTTGAAATAAGGTAAAATCTTAAGATGATCAGAGACTTAGGAGAGCTTAGCTAGAGAATACGGTTCAGAAAATGTTGGCTCAGAAGCGATGAAACACATCTTGAGTTTTAATTTTGGATTAGGATTTAAACTTACATCAGACTGCTATTGCAAAAATCACCCACTGAGCGAATACTACTGTGTGTGCTCCACAATCACCACCATCCCACAAAGTGCGGAAGGCACTACTTTTTTTTAGATTATTGAACTTTCATTTTTTCACACCTCCTTCACATGCAGCTGGAGTGGCTTAAAGTCTCAGTAATAGGTTTGATTCATTGCTGCTGCTCTGAAGCCTTGGTTTTCATATTTTTAGGTTTTCACTAGGAGGGACAAAACATTAAGAGCTCAAATATTCCAGAAAATAAATTTTAAACAAATAACATTCTTATCTAACAAAGCCATAAACACATAAACACAACATTTTGATTAAAATCTTAATGGGAACAAATTAATATTACTACTCAGAAATAATGATGTTTTATGATGAATGTACAAATCATAATTAATATATAATAGTAGGCATTATAGTACATATATAATTTATGTGTGCATATATAGACACAAAGATGAATGTGTTTCTATCTGTATAAATATAATACATGTATGTATACATATGTACATACACGCACACACACACACACATACTCACACACATATGTCCCTAACCATTTTAAATTTGGTATGCTGTATAAATATAATAAAACTATTTTATATTATATATGTAATATCATATATACACACACATATATATACACATATATGTGTCTTATATATTTGTGCATATCTGTGTGCATTAATAATTTAATCTCCCATGGTATAAAATCAACTTGAATTTAATCACAATAGTGACTAAATATTAATCCATTATACCAATTCCTACTCAAATCAGCTATGAGTCTACATCTACATACACAGATAGAAACACAATTAACTCAGTAAAAAAATGAAATAATGCTTTTTTGTACCTGTGGCTTATTAACACTGTGACCTACAAATATTTGTCAATGCTTAAATTGAATAGGAATACCAAGGTACAGAAATCAGTGATTGTAATTTTCAGCCTACTTAAATGCATTCATTCTTAATAGGATTTATAACTTCAGGGAGCATTCATTATCTCTCATAAATCATTACAACTGCAGATTTTCTAGCTAACAATTTCTTTTAAAGATTAAAATGCATTGCTGTTTAATACCTTTATATATATATTAAAATAATACTGTACTAGGGGTCTGATGCTTTTAACTATTTCATTTAGGGAGATATTAATGTAATGGTATATGAAATGAAACTGAAATCTTTTATTAAGCTGACACTTATAATCCAGATCACATTAGGATTTTTTTTCAATCTCTAAATTTTATCATATAGTTTGTATGAATTATGTTGTACATATATCTTGTACTGAGGTGTGTCATAGTTATCCTTCAAAGGTGGGAAGAAGTCTTGCAACCCAAAATTTGGTTCTAATGTCAGAATTTATGACATCCACATGCACTGGGAAATTACTAAAAGGTTACTCATATACAAGACTTTCGGGAAGGACAAGGCTATCCTTCAGGCAGGTCTGAAATGACTTGAGAGAGAAGGAGGGCATCTAGCTTTGCTTTCAGTTTGGGACAGAGCTGATCTGAGGATTCCCATGTGGGTCAGAACTTAAGTGACTTAACTTCATGGCCTAGCTGCCCACTTCTACCAAAGGAGTGAACACCAGTTTCTCTTATTGCCTTTTAAGATGTGGGACAGAGAGAAAGGTTGAACGTTGGTGTTTGCACTCTGTCCTCACTCACACATGAAAAATGGAGTCAGACTCTATTACAATGTGATAGAAGTAAACTCTCTGTAAGTCAACAATTGTTTTATAAAAAGAGAAAGATCATTTTCATGTAACTACAAAATAGTATTATTTAGAATAATTTTAATTCAAAATATGCAACTATACTCTTTAAAAAGAGTAATATAGCATAATTTATGGAAGCTGTGTATCACATTTTTAGTTGAAGAACTCTGTCTATCACTGTATGACTCTGTTTTTAACATAGACAATATGTCTGTCTTGTTTGCTGCCAGTCTGCCTGGCATTTTTCAATTTTTTTAAGTATCTCTGAGTTTTGTCTTTAGGAAATAAAATTTCATTATTCTAGTTTCTTACAGGATATCACCATCAAATGGATTTTCACTCTTATCTATTTGGTTTGCTTTCAAAGCAGATGGTAACACCATGTACATTTTTTCCTCAACCTAAAATTATTTTTCCTGTCTTTTCATGTCATTGATAGACCTCCTAATAGGATAAAAAATTGCTTTACCTGATGGATTTTCAGTGATGCTTCTGCTTCTTCAAGATATGCCAGACATATCTTCTGGGCATTGCAAAAATAGGAAACAAAAACCCATAAATGTTATGCTGGGTATCTGAGTTGCTTTTCTTTATTCGTGACTTTAATTTTAAAAACACATTATTTGCAAGGTAGCTTCATAAGAACTCTCTCCTTAATTAAGTTGTAGAAAAATAGGTCATAGAACTGACATTGTTATCAAACCACAAAAATATACAATAATTATGAACTTTATAAATCTGAACAAATATTTTATAGTAACATTGTAAAATAACTTAAATATGTCAGAACATGATAAATTATAATTGTGCCATTCTCATTTTTATTAGGTTAATATTTCTGATATATACTTCTTCTAAAACTTAGAGATCCAGATAAAAAGTCAACATGACATTATCCTCTTGGATGCTGAATTATTAGTAATAATTTTAACTTTTTTTTAACCAACTGTTTACTTGGATTGTCTTTAACTATCATGAAGTATCTAAATCCAATCATTTTTTGAAGTGGGAGCAATTGTCTTTGAGTGATTCTTTGTCCTTTTCTCAGATTGAGAAATAACAGTCTAGAAATGGAAGAGATTAAAATGAGGTAGTGAATGACATAAACAGGGACTATAGGACAATGCTTTGCTTGAGTGGGAAAAATATCAGAAGAGTCCTAATATACATGTAGAGTGTGATCCTTCAGTAGGTGACATGCCTACTTGGCAATACATTAAGGACATCAGTTTAGATTTTTACGTGGCAAGCTCTAGCGGTGGTTTGGCGACCAATGTACTATGTCAGTTTACTGCAGGTCAATCGTCAAAACTCAGCAAGGCAATTCTCAGTATCATGTACAAATTGCAAGTTTCACATTGATCCCTCCTACCTCTGTCTAATTCCCTAAAAAAGGAGCTTTAATAAGGTAGATAGTGTGAAATAGGTCTGATATTGAAACAAACCTACATATTACTCTAATTTAGTAGATTTCATTATTATCATGAGCAAAAGTAATTTTAAAAGAATAATAATTTGGTGAAAGAAATGGATGCAGAATGTTTTCCTTTTATTGTTCTCTTTTCATTTTCATTAATAATCTGACACTTTTAAATGCAAATGTTTAAAAAAATTGGATTTTAAAACTAACATTTTTTTTACCTGAAAACATAGCAGAAGAATATTGAAGTTTTCTGAAGGATTCTGATCAATTCCTAAATATTGAAGATGTTTAGCATACTTTCTCCAAGAATATCCCTTTTCCTTTCTAATTTGTCTATATCATCTATATATTTCCTAGGAGGCTTTTGTCTGAACCTATCATATCCGTCCTGTGGGTTATGGTTGATTGATCAGAAATTCATGACATCTGAAACATTATCTATTTTTGCCAAGATTTTTAGAATAAGAGCTTATAGTATTTTTTTTAGAATCTTTAGAGGTATAACACTTGAGAGTTGTTCAAACTATTTTTCTGATACGATCTGAGGTTAGAGATAAAATGAATGTAAACAGGGACATGTTCAAAAGTATAAGAATAATATGATCATTATCAAAACAGAGATGAGTGTGAAGAACAGAAGAAAATAGAAAAATATACCCTGAGTATTCAGCAGGAAATTTGTTGAAACACAGTATTTTAGCTGAATCTTAAAATATGCACATATTTTTGCTGAAAGAACAAGAAAAGCAGAATACAAATCAGAGAGAAAATCATTTGCCAACTTAGGAAAGTCTAATAAAATGGCTTGCCCTCACAAGTTTTTAGCATTGCTGGGTAGAAAATATGGTCAAAGTGATAAAAATTGAAGCCAGACAAAACAGCAGCTAATATGTTCATCACAACCAATATTGACAGTTGTATCAACTTAAGCTATTGAAATCTTGGTACTTTGAGATGTGAGGCCTGGCAATTCTTTGTACTAAAGAGATCATTTATATATTACAGGAAGTTTAGCAACATCCCAGATTTCAGTCCACTAAGTAACAGTAGCAATCCCTTTCCAGTTTTTTCAACCCAAAATTTCAGCAGCTTGTCAAATATGCTCTTGAGTGAGTGGAGAGGTATAAAATTCCCCACTTCTAAAACTACTGAGCTAGAGTAACAGCATAATCACTCAATGTGGGTGATTACCACATAGTAACTATAACACAAGAAGAGAATAATGCAAAAATCTCAATGGTAAACAGAGGTAAAAAAATCTAAAATATGACTTGAAAAGAGCAAATGGACAATATGAGGTTTAATATGAAGTGATAACACAGAAGCCAAAGGTGAAGAGACTATGACCAAGATATTAAAAAAAAAAGATTATATTGTGTTAAGGTAGACACAAGACTTTTATACAAGATATCTCAATATAAGGGTAATTTAAAAGTGCTGTGTTCATGTGTATGTCTCTAGACATGAGGACGAGGTTTCTATAAGAAGGCAACCAGTGTTGGATACCATGAGGAATCTTCAAGAATCCCATGATTATTTTATAGATTAAAGTGCTTAATAGATGATGTTTTACTACTCTTGATGACATTATTAAATCCTAAAATATGGCTTCCCTATAAAAAGAGTAATGCCAGGTAAGTTAATAATATACTGACAGGTAAGTGGCATGAAATCATAATCATATTCAATCACATTTAACTTCTATATAAAAATAAATGGACTTTTATTTTTTCTGATATTAGCCTTTAAAGAAGATAAAAATAATGTAATTGAATATTATAAGCAGGAAATATTTTAGGTTTTCATTTTGCATTAAAAAGACATGATTTTTAATATTTATATTTCATTTAGTGCAATTGATACAAGCAGCTCTCAGAAATACTTCAGTATAACAAGCACATTAAGTGATATTTAAATATACATTTTTCTACTATATGAGAATGTGTCTGATTGTTATAAAAGAATGATAGCAAAGTTTTGCTGGATAAATTCCTGGGAGGTGATTATTTGTAGATCTTGAGCACCTCTATATTAGTGGAATGTGAATCAGTAAGAACATGAGAACTTGCCATAAAGCAATATTCTCTGATTTTGAAAAATAACGGTATCAATGAAGAACTTAAAATCTGTCTTTATACACCAAGTAGGGCATGAAAAATAGATCTTTCTTCATCCTCTTTAATCTTACTCAGAGCCCTTGCTATTAGATATTGAAGTATTTTTTCTGTGCAAATGGTCTGGATGTTTTCCACATATTTGGTTTGGCTTTATTGTTAGCATAAGAAATAATAGTGTAAAAGGTGTTGTCTATAACAGTACATCTGCAAATGAAATATGTGACTACATCATATGAAAATGCATTTGATCATTTAAATTTGTGATAAATAATGCACCGTTCTAATTATACCTAGCTTTGGAAAAAAAAAAAAAAAACTCTACTTCAGAAGTTTACTTTAGAATATTACTTAATGTCAACTATGCTTCCAACATTACTTAAATTTTGTGTAGAATAGGAAGTAGTGCATGTTACCCTCTGTACTAAATTATTTTCATACTTTTTTGGACATTTAATGCCTTCAAAACCAAATAAGAGTTTATATATTTTTATAGTCAACTTTCCTATTCTAACAAAATGCAGATTACTTTTTCTTAATTACTGAGAAATTTCTAGAATTGCATTGATGCATTTTATCATATCAAGTTTAGGAAGATTGAGCATTGGAAGGCTAAAAGAAGCCAAGATGAAGATTTTAACTAGTATGGATAAATTCAAGAAAAGAAAATATTATGACAATATATGATTTACTAAAAAGATATAATCGAGAAAAAGGATGCTGATGTATGAGAATGCTTATTTCATCCCAACATAAAAATGCTTAAGTATACAAATAATTATAGAAATAAATTTCATTTCATTTCATTTTTTAAATTTTTGTTATTAGTATTGCGGATCAGCTTTGCAATCTAACTATTTTGTGAATTATCTGATCATATTCTTTTCCTATTACTTTTTGGAGATGCTATTTCCATTAATTTTTTAAAAAGTAGATAATTTCAATAGACAAATGAGTTCAAAATGTAATTTTCAAGTGAAGGTATTCAACATAAGAAAAGGAAAAGCTTGAATGATCATTGTGTATTGATTTGACAGTGATGAGATCTGTGCATGCATTGATAGGGAAGGGAACTGGTTGGATCAGGACAGCAAAATCGAGAGTATTAAAAATAGGAAAAAAATTTCCAAATATTATCCACTAGATATTAGAGGTATAATAAATTTTAGAAAAGGCAATTAACCTAAAGAAGGTAATCCATAGTAAATAAAATGATTTGGAAAAGGGGAAATCGTAGATACAGAATACAGTCAAAGGAACAAGACTGTACCAGTTCAAGTTCAAGGATATTAAGAGTATGGAATGCTGAATAATGGTCATGAAAATATATTGTCATGTGTATCTGGAACCTGTGAATGATAATTTATGTGCAAAAATAAAAAATATAATAATACAGATGTTAAACTTCTTCAGATTAGCAGAATATCATACATCATCTGAGTGAACCCCAAACACAACTCATATATCATGGAGGTAGACAGACTTGACATTCAGAAGAGAAGACAGTATGAACATAGAAGCAAAGTTGAATGGGATCGCAAATAGCTAACAGAGTAAAATCTACAAGAGGCAAGTGTGATTTCCCCCTTAGACCCTCTGAAGAAACTATGGCCCTGTTAATGTCTTAATTCAAGCCCAGCAAGATTTATTTTTGTCTTTTGACATCCACAAATGAGAGAATAAATCTCTGAGATTTAAGCAACTATGTGCATGGAAATTTATTAGTCATAGTAGAAAATTAATACAAATATAATGTTATTCAATTGCTTAGTCAAAAACAATATTCACAATATGTTGTGGTATTCATGGCATTCAAGTAATACGAAAGCATGTAAGAGCAGGTGCACAGAAATAAATTAGTTATTTTAAAATCTCTACACACAACCTAACATTGAAACTTGGGACAGGTTACTAAAAATTTTTGAGTACTGGTTTCCTCTCCAATAAGGTAGAAATTCTAATCCTTATCTCATGTAATTATCATGGAAAAGAAACAAGAAAGCAAATATATTATACTTTGTATAGCCTAAATGTGCCCCAAATTATAATATAAATATTGCACTTTTACCTATTTTCACTTCCAAACCCCTAATTTCATATAGATAAAACTTTGCTATATTTACCTCTTTATTCCCTGTGTTTACCACATAGCTTCTGTTCAGTAGATTTCTTTTTGCATAAGCAGATGGCTGAATAGATGGCTGAATAGAAAAAAATGAATAATGAGAATCATTGTTTTTCAGGATTTGGTAACTGACCAATATCAAGTGAAAATGAAATATTTAATTTAACTTTTCCACTTGAATTTACTTCAAAATGTCATTTTCTAATGGTAAGTTTTTTTAAAAAGCTTGAAGAACTATTCATAGAAAAATGTAAAATTGAATCCTTGGGATTTACTTAGTTTTGTGAAAAGTGAAAGAGCTTAATAATACCCAAATAAAGAGCCCAATACCAGATTTACTTAGATGTCCATCCTGTATGAAATGTAAGAATAATAGAAAATATATAACCAAATAATATTGTCTTTACCACCACTTCAGATGATATTTTGATATGTTTATAATGATTTGTTTCATTTATGGAAAATTACCAGATGCTCAAAACATTAAGGTCAGTTCTATGTTTATTCTGTGTTGAAGAGGCCATGCATCAATTCTAATTTTCTGTATTTCTTATTCAGGCTGTTACTTACACTTGATAAAATTTTTATCTACTGTTATATTTCTAATTAGGAAATATTTTGCCAACAGCATAAACACTGTCTTCACAATAAAATTTCCTGTTGACTCTCTTAAATATATTCTTGAGAGATAAATATATATATACATATATATATTTATTTCTGTATGCATATTCTCTGTTATAACATACACATTATTCCTGTTAATTAAATGTATATTTTAGGATAATCTTAGGAAGCATGGCAATATCTTTTTATATTACCTGTCCACATAGTACAATACAGTAAGGGTTATTTGTGATCTGATAAAATGATAAAATAGAGTGCAAGTTTCAAACTGTGTTGTAAGCTACAGCCAATATCAACACCTGAAGTAGGTGGAGAAGGTGACAAAGTAACACTCCTTTTAAACAATTCAGTTATTTCATAACTACCTTCATCATAAACATTTTTTTTGCTTTATTCCCATGTCCAATTGTTATGACATGTGTCTTTGCTTTGAAGGGTCTAACATGGACATAGTAATAAATATCACAAATGAATTTCTTAAAAATAGTCATAATATTTTATACTAAACAACCATATAGTAGAATTATTTTTAAATTACACTAGCTTTCCTGAAAAAGGATAATACAGTCTTGTAACACATGCAAATCTATACAAAAGACTGCAGTTCATATGTAAATTTAATTCTAAATCCTGAATTACATGAAATCTACAAGCAACAGTATTTGTAGTAAAATGTTACTGTAATCTTACTAAAAGTTAGTGAATTCTCAAGAAAGAAATTTCAGCCAGGCATTAATACTGGGTGATTATCAGAAGAAAATATTTCAGAAACTTTATTACCAGTTATAAACTATTTAATGCACAAAGCATGCATTGCTTTCTATTATTTAGAGTGCTTATAGTACATTTCTATTAGAAAAATTATGTACCAAACTACTGTCAGACAGTTAAAATAGGCACTTTCATTATACCAAGGTAAATTTCTTTATGTGGCTTCAACCTCATTTTTAAATCTACTTGAGTCATTTGTTGGAACTGAAATAAAGTCATTTCAAAACAATGTTGTCAGAAGATCAATATATTTGAAACTATGCCTAGGCTGTGACTGAGCATTTTTGTAGAATCAGAGCCCATTCTTTGGTAATAGAACTCTAGATCTGCTGACATTAACTTTCAATTTTAAACATCTCCATAATATTTTCTGTTGTTGCTCATAAAAAATTGCATTAATAGTTGGAACATGTGAAAAAATATGTTTTCATTGAATTATTTATAAAAATTCCATCATCAATATTATTTTCCTGTGAAATTTCATGCCATTGCATGCATTAATGTCTATGAGACACAAGAGATTAATATCCAAAAAATATGGTCATTAATTAAGAGTTCATAATGTAGACGAAGAGAGAAAAGGTGGGAAAATTGAGTCCCTGATATCACTGCCTGTACACCAAGGTGAAGAATCTGATGTGAGTTAATTAAACAATACTAACCTCAAAACTAATTTGTGAATTAGTTTATTTCTTATTTTTTTTAAAAATAACTTTGACCTATTTGAAAATGCTCACTGCAATTCCAATGGTGTGTGTCTAGACACCTCTGTCACCTTATGGGCTTACAGTCCTTAACCTAAACTGCTTCCAAATTAAAATAACATTGTTTTATGGTGGTGATTTCCAGCCATTGAAGAAAATGTGGGCCCCTTAGATCTTTCTTTTTTTCTGCCATCAGGATTTTCCTTCGTCTCTTTTGTCACATTCTTACAAATAGAAGTCTGTTTTCTTAAATATACCCTCTTTCCCTCTGCACCATCTGAAACTTTCATTCTGTTATAAACAGATATCCTATCTTATCTGCTTCACAGACATCTCTCCTTCCTTATTTAAAAAGCTGACTCTTTCCCATCAATATTTTCCTGTAGACTTGTCAATGAGAAGCTGTGCTTTCTCCCATACTCTACTTATTAAAGAGCTCAAAGGTAGAATTAGTTTGCAATTATTTCCAGATGACTGCTTCTCAATTCATATTGGAACAAAAAAACAACTTTTCATTTTTTGTTGTCCTTAGTATGTTTTGTCTTCCAGGATCAAATCTCTGTAAAGTAGCACCGGTTATCTGTGGTTGCACTTTCCAGTTTCAGTTATCCATGGTAAATTCTGATCATAAATATTAAATGGAAAATTTCAGAAATAAAAAAAAAATTCCTAAGTTTCAGATTTTATCATGATGAAATATCATGCCTTTCTACTATATCCTGCCTGTGATCTGGATCACCCTTTGGTCTGGAATATACCACATTGTATTATACTACCCTTCCCTCTAATTGCTTAGTTGCATTCCTGGTTATCAGATGGACTGTCACAGAAGCACGATGCTTGTGTTCAAATAACCCTTATATAACTTAATAATGGCCTCAAAGTGCAAGAGTATTTATGCTAGCAATTTGGATATGCCAGAAAGAAACTATACTGTGCTATATTTAAATATAAAGGTAAAAACCCTCAGCTTATTGTGGAAAAAAATGTACACTGAGATTACCAATATCTGTGCTAAATTTTTGTTATTAATCTCTTATGTGACTGATTTATAAAATAAACTTTATCAAAGGTATGTGTGCATAGAAAATAAGCATAGTATATACAGGATTGGTATATACTATTGGTATACATGGTTTCAGGCCTCCTTTAAGGGGTCTTGGCTAAGCAACCCATGGATAAGTGGGTCAGCTGTGTGCATTGAGAAGTAGATATAAAAGACTGCAGTTTTATTCCCTACCAGTAAGCATGTGATTACCCAAGACTATATTAAAATCTACTTAGAATATTAATTAATATATAAAGAGAGAAGTTTCTGGACCTCATTAAATTTTGCTGCTTTTACTTATGCTCTGTGGCAACATTACTCTATAACTTATTACCACAAACAATCATACCATTCTGTTCTAAAATCTATAAGCCAAAAGTTTAATATAATTTGTTGTCTTCTAATGGTTTTCTTTCTTCACTCCTGAAAACAAATGTTCTTTGAATTTCTTTAGGCTTCTGTAATCTTACTGTGTTACATCAGTATCTTCTCATGCTTAATAAAGTCTAAAATTATGGACTCCATATTTAAATTCGATCATTATGTTTAGCCTAGAAAGTTTCAGTATCATATACTACTTACATTTGACTCTACTAAACTGAATATATATCAACTCTTCATCTAATTCAAAATCCAACATTTCAACATTTCTTTGAAGTGTTGGGTTATCAATCCCAGCTGGATAAAATATACATTAAAATTGACATCATAAAATTGGGAGTGGTGGCACATGCTTAGTTGTGGAGGCATATGCCTATATGGAAACTTCTTGGGAGTTTGAAGCAGGAGAATGACAAGTCTGGAGCTGGATGGGCAATATAGTGAGATCCCATTTCCAAAAAAAAAAAAAAAAGAGCAAAAACAAAAACATTGACACCATAATAATATAAAATAATTAATTATAATTGTATCTTTAAAATTTTTCATGTGTTTGATATATTGATTCAAGATCTTTTGTTATTTCTCATTGACAAAATTCTTACTCATTGGGCTCAGTGGTACATGCCTGTAATCCCAGTGGCCCAGGAGGCTGAGGCAGGAGGATCCCAAGATCAAAACCAGCCTCAGCAACTTAGTGAGGTCCTAAGATACTTAGGGAAATCTTGTCTCAAAAAAAAATAAATAAATAAATAAGGTTAGGGACATGAATCAGTGGTTAAATGGTCCTAGGTTCAATCCTTGAATGAATAATTTTATTTCCAATTTGCCAAATGAAATAGATTTCATTAAATGACTCTTCAAACTTCTACATATCATATTTACTACTTTTCAGTTTCAACTTTGTTACCTCTTAAACATTTTCTTAATCAGGAGATAGAGGGTAGCGCCACCCATCCCCCATTATAGGCTATTCTGTACCATAAATGCTCAGGGATACTCAATCTGAATGAGCTGGAGAACACTTTCCACTGATGATCTTTCCTTCTTTTTATTGTTAGGAACTTATTCTTTGCCTTGACTTTAGTTTTCAAATACAGATACTCCTGAATTTTTTATGGGATTATGTCTCAATAGACTAATCTTTTTTTTTTTTTTTTTTTGGTACTACAGATTGAACTCAGGGGCACTCGACCACTAAGCCACATCCCCAGCCCTATTTTGTGTTTTATGTAGAGACAGGGTCTCACTGAGTTGCTTATGGCCTCACCGTTTCTGAGGCTGGCTTTGAACTCGCAATTCTCCTGTCTCAGCCTCCCTAAGCGCTGGGATTACAGGCTTGCGCCACCGGCCCCGGTTTCAGTACACTAATCTTAATTTGAAAATATAACAAGTTGAAAATGCATTTAATATATCTAACCTAACAGATGGCTTAGCAACACAGCATATTCTAGATTTTTTTTTTATCCTTAGGATCATGTTGCTCAGACTACTGCCACTGCTCATCATCAAGTGAGAGTAGTATGCTTCTCATCACTACTCCAGGAAAAAAAAAATCCAAATCCAAAGTTTGATGTATGGTTTCTATGGAATCACTTGTATCATCCCAAAGTTGAAAAATCAAATTGGAAGTTAGAGGCCACCTGTATGTGTAAAATCTTGCTAGCACACCATCTTTCAATTTGACTTCACAGCAAATTTAATAGTTACCACTTCTTCAATAATCATTTTGTTTTCAGCTTACTGCAAATTGGATATAGAAACATACCTCAGGGAGCAAAAGTACCAAATGTACCAAAATGCTTACGTTACATTTTACATTTCCTAAAATAGAAGATAATTATTTTGGAATACTCCTTCTTTGTTTACACAATCCCTTGACTTTTCTATCACATAGGTCCAAAAGTGAGCAACTATAAAATCTCTACCTAGGGGCTGGGATTGTGGTTCAGTGGTAGAGTGCTTGCCTCACATGTGTGAGGCACTGGGTTCGATCCTCAGCACCACATAAAAATAAATAAAATAAAGATATTGTGTCCATCTACAACAACAAAAAAATATTAAAAAAAAAAATCTCTACCTAGTGAGGAATTAGAAATCAGGATGAGCACCATTTTCTTTATTTAGAATAAGAGCAACATGTCCTAACTTCTTCAAATCTCTTACTTGCTATTTGGTAAGCATCTTTAATTATGTATAGCTTCTTGAATTTTAATGACATTGGAAATCAAGTTTTAAGATGTCGCTTTAATGAAAGGGGAGGAGGGGCCACGTGGCTTCTCAAAGCGTTGGAGTCCAAGAGAGAAGGAGAAAGAAGGGGTCCCTGGGGTTAGACGATAGGAAGTCTCTCTGGACGGTGGTGATCCGTGGAGCCAATCTCCCCAAGCCCCCGGGGTGTAGGTAAAAATCTGCTTTGCCCCAGTGAGACACAGAGATACCCGGGACAAAAAGGGACACAGCCAGGGCGAGGAGGAGCAAACACCATTTATTCCAGAAACTACAGAAACCTATATGCACTTTTGGACCAATCAGGTCCAAAGGTCACAAACAAAGGGGTGCTCTTTGGCAACACCACAGTATATTAGCATAGAATGGAGAAGGATGGAAGGAAGGGGGTGGAAGGTATGGAGATGCTCCTACATTAAGAGAAAAGGCTGTAAGTTAAACATTATGATGCATCATATAACTGACACTGAAAATTAGGCCAGGAGAGGGGGAAAAAACAAATTAAAACAACATACATTGATGTAACAATGTCAAACAGAATAAATTTTGTAGGTCAAGAGAGTAAAATAAAAACAATGATGGTGTACATTCAAAAAATATATCAAGTAGAAGGGCAAAGGAAAAAATCAAGGAAAATGAACTTCTATACCATGTTCATGGAATCATGAGCAATTTAAGAGAGAATATTTTGTTGAGAAATAAACTAATAATGCATGTCTTTATTTGTGTTTGTTTGTTGAAAGGCTCATATATTAAAAAATTGTACGCAGAGTACTGTAGAAATAGACAAAGAAAAGTAATATCTGAACAGAGATTGATTACACCTTTTGGTTGCATCTCACTCACAGTTATTACATTACTATGGATGCAGACTCTTTAAAGACATTTTGTTTTGTTTTGGACACTAATTTATGGTATTTCTTTTTTATTTATGTAGTTTCTGTTGTTATATAAATGAAAAAGAAGCAGCAATAAGGTTTTTTAAAGTGATTTCTTGTTTTTTTTACATGTTAAAATAGTTAAAGAGAATCCTACAACTTTGATATTGAAAATGGATTTTTTTCTTGGGAGATTTAAAATTCAGTAAGTTGGCTATCACAATTATAAGATAATTTCCTCAGTCATGAAATATGACAAAATCTCTATGTGATTATTTGGTTATCAAATTAATACCTCATCAAGTGAAAAAAAGTAAAGCAAATGATAATCTCATTTACTTATTAAATTATGTGACTTAAAACACTGAAAATAGAACTTATTTGTCATAGAACTTAAAAAATATTTTAATAACTCAAAACCAAAACAAATCAAATTTATAAGTTAATAGCATGGATTTCACAAACATAATTTAGGGTATACTCAATTAATTTTATATCAATAAATTAATATAAAACAGAACATAAACACTTATTAAAAGTGTGACATAATTATAATATTCAAGTAAATTTTATGAAGAGTATTGAATGATAACTGATAATCTATAGTTACCAGTAATTTATATTCAGAAACTAGAAAACTTATAGGATATTTCCCAGTAAAAAAGAGATTGTAGGTCCATCTATATATGTATCATGGGGAGTAGAGTTTAAAATTATTGTCTCTATTAGAGACAACAGGTTGATTATTTTCCTGCTAAGATACCCTTTGTGCACGAAGTAGAAAGAAGAGACATCTTAATACTTTCTGGTGCCCATGATGAAATATTTCTTCCTTTCTTGGTCTCTGTCCATAGGCACTGGCAGAAATCAAGAACACCTTCTCTCATATATTGATATATAATATCAATGAGAATGTGGCACAAATTCATTTGGAAGGAAAGAAAAATATATATAAATGAATTATTCTTTGGTTTAGAGTCCCTCATACTTTCTGGGTATTATCAATATTTGAATTGGAAGTCAAGATCCTTCATTCCTGGATTAATGACAATAGTTACCTAAAAACCAGTAAGGTTTCTATGTTTTTCTCATCTATTATTGCTTGATGAGACTTTTTAAAATAATGAGAAGGTCTTCTCTTTGATTTCAGACCAGATTTTCTCATTACCAGTACTGGAAATTAAATATTTATAAATATCATATCATACACACACAAACATACACACATGCAATGAACACTATTCAGTAATTCAATCATAAACAATAAGGAAGTTATTTCATTTGCAAAAGTATAAATTTACAAAAACATGAATTAATCTAAAAGACACTATTAAGCAAAATAAGACAGATGCAGAAAGAAAAATACTGTATTATCTTACTCATATACAGCATTGAAAGTAATTGATCACACAGAAGTAAAAGTTGAACCAGTACTGGAGTGATTACAGGTCAGGTTAAGTGATGTTCTTCAATTGGTATAAAATTTCTGTTAAATACAGGACAGATTATTCCAAGACAACTGTTGTACAATTTGATGACTATAATTAATATTATATTGTAGTTTCAAGAAGTTTTAAAGAGTGGATGAAAACTACTCTTGACCCAAAATTATATGTGAGATAATGCTTTTTTAAATTACCTATATTTTGGCAATATGTAGTATATACACCTCAAAACATAAAGGTTTACATAGAATGTATGTTTAATTTTATATATCAATTTAAATAAATGAATATATGATTAACTGTAGATATTTGATAAATTTTAGTAAATTAGATATTTTATTACACATTTTAAGCAACTACTCTGTCATAAAAGCATCTAAGTTCTAAGAGTAATTGCCATCAGTGAAACAGAAAAGTTCACAACCTATAAATGAGTATATTGTAATGTTCATTATTTTAAAATATTATATAACAATAAAATCTAAAATGAAAACATCTGGTTTTCTACATAGGTTAGATATTAAAATTAGGTGATCAAGGAGTTCTCTGAAAACATTAAATGTGTATATGACTTGAAATTAAGACTCAAATATCCTTAGTAAGATTAAGTGAAACTGCTAACAAAGATTTTCTTGTCTTTGTTATTTCTGAAGAGGAGAAAAAATATTGTAAATGACAGAAAGGAACAAATTCTAGTCATGCTCCATAATAGTACTTAACTAATCCAACTGCCAATCTCCTATTGATTTGACAGGATCTCTATGTTCCAATTGGCTCTGCAGAGATACAGAGCAAAATGAGAAATTGACTTAGAGACACTCGACATCCTGTGTACCTGCTTCATCTTTCTAACACAGATGAATGCAGTGTTTAAAAAAAAAACAATGTTCTGTATTTCTCTATTTAATATTTAGTTATCTTTGAAAGTAGTCTACTAAATTTGTTTATACTAATTTAATCAAACAGTTTTCTTATAATGAAATGTCAACATACCATTTTCAGAAAAAGTTTCTATCTACTAAAAAATATTGTTTTACTGGCCTATGGGATATAATTGGGAAGGAGTTGATATTGTATAGCACAAAAATATCTGTGTGTATGATGAGATATAGATCCAAAACTCTTTAATTTTATGCATGTTTTAAAAGTAAAACTATTAGCAGTAACAGGGGTGTTAGTGAAGAAATTCTATCCACTAGATTAAATAAGTAGCATATGAAAAATTCAACTTCACCCTTGAAGATAAAAAAAAAATCTCAGCATATGTCATGCATGAAAATTAGCATTAAATTTTGGCTTCTATCTTTGATATTCTTTGTAATAATGCATAATTTCTTAGAATTTCAACACATACACACATACACACACATTTATAATTATCTTGCTTCAATGTGTTCCGGAAGAAGTATAGAATCCTCATAGATGGCAATATTTGAAAGATGCCACACCAGGTTACTCATCTAACTTTCAGCCATAATTATTATCATAAACTCTGTTTCCATATATTCTACTGGAATTAACTTGAAGCTTTAAACTGCATTTGTGTCTCAAAATTCTCTTTATCCTGTTTGTGTATTGGTCTTAGGAGAACTTCATACAATAAGTATTCTCATGGTTCATAACATGAGACATCAGTATCATATTACCAGCCCCCCTTTTCTCATCACATGAATGCAGGAATAAAATATAATTTGGGGGAATTCACAGTTAAGTCATACCTATATGATTGGTGATTAAAATACTACAAAATAAAAAAGAGAACTAAACATTGCATTTTGCCATTATAAATAATGATTTAACATTAATAAATAGTATTATTTATTAACATTAATTAAGATTTAACATTAATAAATAGTGACTTTTAATAAATAGGCTCATAGAACACATGGTTAGTATTATGGTGTGTGTATATATAAAGGATAGTTTAAGTATTAGTATATATTGGAAAATAAGTTTACCTTTCAAATATTTAAGACAGATAATTCTAGTAACATGTTCAATTAATATACCTTTATAAATAGATTTATTTGTTGTTAAGCTCGATTTCAGTCATATATTTCTTGTTACTTATGACAATCTAATTGTTCCAAGTTTACTGAATAATGGTATATATTTTTAAAAATTGACAGGATATTGTTTCCCAGGAAAATTTTATTCTTCTCAAATATAAAGGTGATGTTTTCTGTCTAGACTTATATTTCTTTAATTGTTTTTAGTCATTGATGGATTTTTATTTTATTCATTTATTATTTATATGTGGTGCTGAGGCTCCAACCCAGTACCTCACACATGCTAGGCAAGCACTCTACCACTGAGCTACAGCCCCAGCCCCTTGATCTATCTTTTAAACAGAGAAATCCTACTGATTTTACGATGAACTTTAAAGGACAAAGAGCAAGATGAAACAAGCCTAGTGCTACTGAAAGCTACCATCTTGCAAGCGTGATTTGATATATCCACTGCGACTTCTTAAAAAAGAACAAAATACATAGTGTTTGGGGAATTAATATGATGGATTTCCCTTTGCTTATGTGCACAGTAATGCATTTCATGAGTTTTCATGAGAGAAAAATTGTTCCTGAAATAAAATCCATGATGGCTAGCATTTATTTCACTTCCTTTCTGCAGTGCTGTGGATTGTACCCTGGGTCTTGTATATCACAGGCAATTGCCCTACCACTGAGCCTCATCCCCAGCTTTCAAATTTTTTAATGAAACTTACTTTTTGAACTAATCCAAGGAAGAAAACACAATAACAGTTATATATGTACATTAAATAATTCATTGCATTATTTAGGATAATTTCCTTTTTGGCCCAGAAATGAGTTTTTATTTATTTGCTCAAAAATCTATTCTTTTAACAAAGTGTTCTGTAAAATATTCTAGGCTATCTATATTACAGTACACATCTAAAGCTTTAACTAATTTAAAATAAATGCTCACATGGAGCTAGTAGTTAGTATTGAACAGTGTAGATACATAAAAATTATTTTAAGCATTACAGTATATTGGAGAAAATGTTTACATTTTTATTTTCAAAAGAACTTCTAATTTTTGAATCTTTACTCATTTGAACATAACAAATTTTAAAAAGGTGGGAACACATCTGAAATTAAAACAGAGAAAATCTGTCTGAAGGGAATTTATATCTAAGAGGTGAAAAAGAAAATAAATATGTACTATATCTTGTGGTGATAACCACTGTGAACAAAATGGATAGAGAAAGGTAAGGTAATAAAAACAGTTTGTGAGTTACACTCTGTATGTGGGGCAAGAAACATTTCTCTAATAAGTTAACTTTTGAGTTCAGATTTCAACACAGAGAGAAGAGGG
Source organism: Xerus rutilus (assembly GCA_028644305.1). Classification (NCBI taxonomy): domain Eukaryota; kingdom Metazoa; phylum Chordata; class Mammalia; order Rodentia; family Sciuridae; genus Xerus; species Xerus rutilus. The sequence goes on along the minus strand of CM053404.1, from coordinate 98,830,443 downwards.
AGCCAGGTTAATATTTGAAGAAAAAATCTTTAAAGGTAGATAGAAGAAAAACAGGTGTGGAGATCCTGTTGCAAACGTATTCTTAGGAGGGGCATATGACCTTCAATTCCTGGTATGCATGCCTTCATGAAATCTTGTTTATGTGTAGAAACAGAGACTGGCTCAATGAAAAGTACAAAGTAAAGGTGATTGCTTGTCACTTCAGTTACACTGCAAAAAGTTTTAATATCTATTCTGCTAGAAGACTCTCCCTTGCTGGCTTTGATGAAACAAGTTAATTATTTTGGGTGGCCCATAAGCAAGAAACTGCCAGGGCTACCTCTAGCAACAACCAGCTAGTAGTTGAGGGCAGCCTCTGGCTGACAGATAGCAAGAAACATTGGCCCTCTAGCCAATAATCTGCCAGCATCTTATTTCTTCCAATATTCACATGAATTTCAAAGAAGATTCTTCCAAAATCAATCCTCAGAAGAGACTGTCATCCCATCTAACACATTGTTGGCAGTCATGTAAGGCCCAGAAGGAAGACCCAGTTAGGATACACTTGGACTTCTGACCCATGGAGAATGAGATTTTAAATGAGTGTTGCTTTAAACTGCTGTCTGTAGTGATATTGTTATGCTGCAAAAGATAAGTAATGAAGACCTTAAGGAGCATGTTTCATATGTTCTAAAGCCAAATGGTACTGGATGAGGCCAAAGAAGCAAGGAAAAATAATTTAGAGCCTGATAGTAGTAGATATTTTTTAAAAATATTGTTGAGTAAGATCAGAGTTATTTGAAGTGCTTCATTCACAAGATATCCATGCTGTGCATTTAGAAATATGTGTATAGAAAAAATATATAGGAACAAAAAAATATATGGAAGACTGTGGGAAAAAGCTATATGAGGCTGGGCCTGTAGTAAGGAGGTCTGTTGAGTGACTATTTTAATAAAGTGTCATTGATGTACAATCATAAGTATAGGACCCTAATTAGAATAAGTTATACTCCATGTATGTGTAATATGCAAAAATATACTCTAATTTAATGTATATCTAAAAAAAACCAGATTAAAAATTGAAAGAAAGAAAGAAATGAAGATACCCTGGACCACATGTTAGTAGTGAAAGTCCTGGGAAATGGTAGAACTCTGTAGGCTGAGAAACTGGCACAAAGGAATTGCTATAACTAATGTCTTGGGATGTGAGCAATGAAGTATAAAAAGAGGTTCAAATAACTCTAACATTTCAAACTTTCAGCATTATATAACTACTTTGATTGAACACATCTATGTTTTTATATTATAATCATCTAAAAGTATTGATTATTTTAATTCAGTTCAGCAAATATTTAGCTGCCTACTATATTTCAGAGTAAGGTAAATGGCTTATTATATATGAAAATGAAGACAAATTGTTCAGGCCTACGAATATTTATTGTCAACATGTGTGTTATTTTGCTTTTCATTTTTTTAATGGGGTTCACTAATATAAATTCAATGTAGTTAAGCTACAAGTGAAAGGAATGTTAATATATCATAAAATTTCTTCACTGAGGACAAAAACAAATTCAACAAAATCATTAGATTCTTATTTCCTTAATGTATTGCAATTTTCCAGATAAGTAACAAAATTTATTCTGTTTTCTATTAAAATGCCTAAAAAAACTATTTTAACTTCACATTTAAAAAAAAGTCAAAAATTTAAATGAAAATTGGCTTCAATGTTTCACTTTTTATTAAAAAATACTTACTATATAAACACATGTATATTTGCATACATAGAAGTACTTTTAAAGCCAATAACTATCAAAACATAATGGGTTAATATGTTAATATGTTGGACTTTATTTTTTGACCTCATGTTAATTTGTTTATCTTTATATTTTCCTCAAAATGCAGAATAAGTCAAAACTTTCAGTAATAGAAATTAATTAGAATAAGATAATTTAAAAGATTAATAAAATAGTATTGGCAACAATATAAGATCATATCTTCTTAAATGAGCATATTTGAAACCCATCTTCCAATTTTCCAATACTCACTTTATCCTCGTGACCTCTAAAAAAAAGAAAGAAAGAAAAGGAAAGGAAAAAAGAAAGAAAGGAAGAAGAAGAAGAGAAAGAAGAGAAAAAACTGTGACATTAATAATGATTACCTATAAAAAATATTGGCAAGAACTACTATTTTTATCATGAAGTTATTTATTAATTTCTTTGTTGATCACTTTGAGTTGATAAATTTCTTATCAAAGCATTCTCAGCAAAATGTGATGGAGCAAATGATAATAAAATCTATGACATAAGTATAGTTATATATAATATGGAATGAGTTTTATAAATTTATATCTTGAAGGAATGTGTAACCGTTTTTCATCATAGATATATTTATCCCAATAAGCTTTAGTCACTCATGCACAATTCTTGCAACACAGTTCTTTTCTTTTTCTTTTTTCTTTTTTTTAATTTACTGATGGTTAAGCACACTGGAAACTAAGCATAATTTTTTTATACTAAAGACTTTTGAAGATTAGTAACTTTTAAATTAGCTCAGATACTGAGAGATCAGAATAATTTCAATCCATAGTATTCTGAAGATAAGCCCATTAATTCTACCATAATGGTAGATCCTAAACTACTTGGCTACAAGTATAAATATATTGCTGATTATTCTGGGACTTTACACAATATGATGGTTATTAGTGTAATGGGTTATGTAAGGCTGCAATGAGAGGAATTAAATATGTAAAATGAGAAATTTGTAAGTGACCTTTATGGCATAATGATAGTAATAATATTAACAGACTAAATTACTATAAAACATAATTCATGGTAACAGAAAGGATTTTACTAAGTATGGTAGCTATTAAAAATGCAGATTTGGAGTACCTACTTAATTACTAAGCCTGGGCTTGGGGTTGGAGCATCTGCATTTTTTTTCAAATATTTACTTTTTAGTTGTAGGTGGACAGAATATCTTTATTTTGTTTTTATGTGGTGCCGAGGATCGAACCCAGTGCCTCACGTGTGCTAGGCGAGCACTCTACCACTGAGCCATAACCCCAGCCCAGAGCATCTGCATTTTAAATAAAAATATACCTTTATTCTGAACAATAACACATTAGAAGCACTAAACTGTGTTGTCTAGGAATAGAATATTTGTAAATTATATTTTATAGTTTCCTAATATGAGCTACCTAGATCTTGATTTGTACTTAATGTTTTATGATTAACTTGAAATATGGAGTCTCATAAATGGGAAATGAGGGATATAATGGAGGTTTTAAAAATGAACAAGCATCTGCCAAAATCTCAAAAGTCTGAAATATGTAAAATACTCATTTTGTTTTGTTACAAAATATAATGCAATTAGGGATAACATACAAACTCTTATTATATTCCTCTGTTAAAATCAAAGAATAAGAAAAAAAATATCATTTAAAGCACCGTACTTTCTTAGAAGAAATGGTTAGCTTTGACAATCTTTGTAATCAAATAAGATTTGTCTCCAATAAGGGAAAATTTTTTAAAAAGAGCCAGGCACAGTGACTCATCCCTATAATCCCAGCAGGTAGGGAGACTGAGGAAGGAGGATCACAAACTCAGTGCAGGCCTGGGCAATGTAGTGAGAAAATATTGAGGACCAGAATAAATTTAAAGGTCTGGGGATTTGGCTCATTGGACAAGCCCTTCCTTGGCTCTGGGTTTCAGTTCTCAACACAAAGAAAAAAATAATAATAATAACATTGAAGTACTTTAACAAATAAAAAAAGATATTAGGTGTTTATTTAGAAGTTAAAAATGTTTAAGTAAGTTCTTATTTAAGTGGGGAAAAAGAGAGTCTAGTATGTAGTACAGATGAAATCAGAGCAGCCATGGGTCCCCGTAGTTTTTTGTAGTCTTCCCTAAACACTTTTGTGGAATACCTCATGCCCTTACCAAACACAGTATGAAAACTACCACTCTAGGCATACAAGCATGCTCAAATTCCTTCAGCATAGACATAGTTAATGAAAGCATGCTGTTTTAATCATCTTTCCAAGACAACATCAAATAACTGAGATTAATAAGTTTACAAAGAAAAAGGGCTTATTTTGGTCCATAGTTTTGAAGGTTTTAACCCATAGTCGGTTAGCCCAGTTGCTTTTGGGCTGTGGAAAGGCAGCACATCATGGAAGAGCAAGCTATTCACCTCATGGCAGACAGGAAACAAAGGAAGGACCAGCTGAATTCCTAATATCCCTTTCTAGGACATATCTACAATGACCTAAGACAGCTCACATGCCTGACCTCTTAAAACTTCCATCAACTCCTAATTAATTGCATCAAGCTAAGGAATGCATCAGATAGACCTTTGGGAGACATTCTAGATCTGAACAGTAACATATGTTATATGGGAAAGTTTTAAGATGATCACTCAATAAAACATAAAATGTCTAGACACATTGCTTTTAAATACCACATCAAAATATAAAAAATACTGTGAATCTGGGGACAACTTATGGCTTTTGCTTTCAACTTTTGTCTACAGTTTAGAGGATACTGAATGTGTGAACTTTTAACCATTGGTAAATTTCTCACTATGTTTAATCTGAAACTTAAAAATATTTTTAGAATAGTATGAACTGATGATATCATTTGTTTGCAGTCACAAGTATTTCTATTTACCTTAAATTCTGCAGGAAATCTGTCTGCTAGAGTGAAGCTAAATTATAAAAATCAGCTAATTATGTAATTTAAAAATATTGTAACTCTCCATGATGTTACCATTGTTTAGCAACTACATTGTCATTTTCTATCTTTTCTATTTGCCCAAAGTATCTCTCAACTACATTGTGACTCCTGAAGGAAAGTTGAGATACCAATAACATTTTGAAATGTTTGCTTGGGCACTCTTTTAGAAAAACATATATTATCACATACCCTACGTGAAATTAGAGTCTTCTATAGGGAAAGCTTATCCCTCTGCTGGAATGCAGTTTAAGGAAGAAGTAAGGATGTGGACACTTTTTTCTAAATATACATTCAAAGGCAGCAATTGATATTCAGACACTATGGCTTGATTGTGATTCTATCATATTGAGCTATCTTGAAAGTCCAAATTATAATCATCAAAGTTCAAATATCCAATTACTTAATAAGAGAGTATACTTATTTTAATGTTTATTTAATATTCTTTTAAAACAAATTTCTAATCTAAATTGGAGGTAAATATGCACAATAATTTTGTATATAGTCAGGTAAGGTATCAAAATTGATTTTTTAAAAATATATGTGACTACATGTTTACAGATTTGTAATTTTTCTTCAAGTAAAAATATAACATAATCGTAAGTAGAAAATATTCTAATGTATTATCTCAGGACAAGTAATTACTGGATGCTCCATCCTTTAAAGACAGAAGTATCCCTTAATAGCCACAAGTGCACCTTATCTGATAGCAAAAATGAGGCAGGAATTATATGCTCAGTAGGAAGCCAGAGCAGGGTTTGTCACTCTGTATTGTGTACAGAGCATATTTGTCACTCTGTATTATAATGGACTCACATTTTACTCACAATATCCACCAAAAGAAGAAAGTGTATGATTGCCACCTATAACTCTAATTCTGAAAAATAAAGACCCTATGATTAACAGCTACCAATGATTGCCTCAAAGAGGGATGCTTAAGAGAATCATGGCTCACAGGATAACAATAGACCTGACCTATTTGTAATGTCTGTGATGGCCAGATATTAAAAATATATCAAGAAAGAACTACAACTACAAAACAGTGCTATCTTTTCTGTCACTTTATAACAATTTTCTGTGTTATTGAAAAGTGTCTTCTCTGCTAACTCTAACCAGGACAGTCATTTTCTAAGCCCATATAATAGAAACCCAGCCACAACCTTTTTTTCCTAAATGTCATTACAAGGGCCCCTCTAAGGTAGGAAAAAAACTCAAAAAACTAATATTGTCATTTCTCTTCTCTGATTATTTAAGACCATTTTTAAGCTCAAAATTGGAAATAAAAGCCAAGTCTTACTTGGTCATTTCACTTAAAGTTACAGAGAGAATAGAGCGTAAATTAGGATTTGGTCACCATCACAAGGAGCAGCAGGGTTTCTCCACAATGGAGTTATAAAAGCCAAGAGCCACATTTTAATAAAAAAACTGGACAATCCTTTTTAGAAAATGCACTAGGTGAAATGAATCTAGGATGGCAGTGTGTAAAATGGTAAAATTTGAAATTATATTCACAAAGAAAAGATGATTTTATCAATGTGTGTTGAAAAATAAGTTTTTATAACTTGCTCAAGTAGTCATAGAGAATCTCCTTGGATGATAGTGTGCTACTGTTGGTACAGAAAATGATGAAAAAATAAATTATTATAAAAAACTATATTATCTGTACAAGAAGATCTACTTCAGACTTAAATTTTCCAGATGCTTGAATATTTCATCCTTTAGTGTTAACTCTTTTTTAATAAACTTGTTTCAGGAAATAAGACTGAGATGGGTGATTTTTTTTTTATTTCTTTGGACAATATTTAATGATTAGAAAATTAGGTGACTATAACATAATATTTGCTTGATTATACAGTAGAAGCATGAACATTATTCTGTTTCTTTTTTTTGCAAAAAGAAAAAAAACAAATCTATATAGTTTGTTGAAAGTGATACTTTTTAAAATATTTCTTGTATTTGTTCAATTTCTATCTATGGAATGACCTTAAACATACCAGTTCTCTATCAATTTGACTTCATTTTATTCCACTTGAAAGTAAATCAGTAACTTTTAATATCCAGCTTTTTTTTATTTTAAGGCACTCTTCAGGATTTGGCTCTATATAACATGTTAAAATAAGAAAATATCTCTGTCTCTTACTCAAACTAGTTACTTCGAATGACTACATACTATCAAATCTACTGACAGGCCAGGAATGATAAATGTTGAATTTCAGGAGATTTCATTCCTATCTGCATGTCTGCTTGTCTTTATACAGTTACTTAATTTTGGAAAAGCAGATCATAGACCAGTTCAGTGCCCTTGCCCCAGAAATCTGGAATTCTGTTCTTACTATGCCCATGACTCCCTTGTGTTCATAATATATGTTTGTAGTCATGTCCCAGGTTCTGACACAGCATTCCTTGTCAACTCCCTGACCACTTTAAAGTGTCATTGCTCCAATCTCTGACATTTTCTATCTCCCTTAATCATTCTTAGTTCTTCACTATAAAACTTATCGACTATCACTTAGCACATATATTTGTTTATATTCTTGTGGTTTGTCAAGCTTTATGAAACATAAATTCTAACAGGGAAAGGGTTTTAGTCATTCATTGGTGTACCTTCAAGCTCTAAAATAGCCCTCGACATGCAGTAGGCACACATTCAATATTTGTTGCATGCATGAATTAATTTATTTACCTAAAATATGAAGTTTAGAGTTGTAAATTATACATTGTGAATGAAGTTAAAATTATACATTTGTTACATGATGGATGCTCATGTAATAAGTATATAATTTGACTCATTGAGTTACTTTAATTCATATTTTATGGATAATGTTTATCAAATATGTATCTATAGCAATATTTATTACTATTGCAAATTTAGTAGCATAAGAATTTTGGCAATGGTAAATTATAGAGAAATGCTCTTTAAGTACATATTCTGAAAAATTAGCTACTCCAATTGAGTATATTTTTGGTTCAGCTTCCTCCTGATTTATCTGAGCAATGACCATGGAGAAATTTTACTCATAGATTCTTAATTTTATAAGAAACAAAAATTATTTTAAAAAATTGCCCTGAAATTTGTTTGCTGTTTTTGGTCTTATTTTTTTTCAATGATTAACTTTTAAAATTTCCTATATTCATTGAAGAATGATGATTAACTGCATTACATGTACTGCAGTGGGGAACATACATGCAGTAGTGCTCAAATCCCAGGTTAAACTGTATTGTTGTTGGCAGTGTTGGTGGTTTGGTTGTTTTTCACAAATTAATTTGATACATATTATTTCCAATTAGCTCATAATTGTACATTTTATGGGGTAGAGTGTGATGTTTTAATACATGTATACCATGAGTAATGATCAGATCAGAATAATTTTATATCTAGTATCTAAACATTTATCATCTCTTCATGTAGTAAAAATTAAAAATCCTGACTAGTAGCTATTTTAAATATTAGCTAATTATTGTCTACCTTGATTACCACTGTGATGTTATTGCTCCTATCTAACTGCATCCCTATAACTGTCCTTTCTCCATCCTCCTCCCACAAGTTTCCCAGCCTCTGCTTTTTTATTTTATTTTTAAATTATGTTTTTATTAGCACCTTATAATAATACATAAGCGTGGACTTTATTTTGACATACACATATATGCACATAATTTCATCATTTTATTCCCTTGTACTTCCAATTTTCTTCCCCTCTCTCTCCTTGATCCCTTTCCTCTGCTCTACTGGTATTCCTTCTATTTTTTAATTGATGTGCTATAATGGTACTTAAAAGCAGGATTTATTGTGATATATTCATACAAGCACATAATATAATTGGGTCAATTTCTTTCACCAGTTCCTCTACTTTCATTCTTTTTCTCCTTCCTTCTTGATTCCCTTCCTCTACTGTTCTTTCTTCTACTTTCATGAGATTTCCCTTTTCAAATTCTCTTTTTCTCTCTAGCATTTATATATGAGAGAAACCATTTGAGCTTTCATTTTCTGAGTTTGTCTTATTTCATTTACATAATGGTTCTCCAGTTTCATCCATTGATAAAATCACTTTGAACATAAGCTGGTGACTAAATAGGGAAATTTGCCATTTTGAATATCTATTTTATGCATTCTTTTGTTTGTTCTGTGCCCAGTCTTTCTAAATTGTTGTTCTTATGAGTAGTTTTAAATTTGAAATATGAAAAGTTAATCTCTTTAGAAGTATTATTATTGAGTTTGTGTATTTATTTGATAGTAAAGACATATTTCTGGAGTAGAAGGATAATTCATTGAATTTTGATTAGCAGACACTGCAAATTTTATATATATTTATATTTTCACTAATAATTTTTATATTAAGAGTAGCATAAGTGCTGGGCATGGTGGCTCATGCCTATAATCCCAGCAAGTCATGAGGCTGAGGCAGAGGATCGCAATTTCAAGACCAGCCTCAGCAATTTAGCAAGCCCCTAAGCATCTTAGTGAGACCTTATTTCAAAAATGGAAAAAAAAAAATTGGGCATGGGTGATGGTAAATCACCCTAAGTTCTATCACCAGTACAAAAAATAAAGCCAAGTAGCCTAAGTAACTGGTATAAATAGTACCTATAATTCTGATATCTTAATAATTTAAAGTGTTATTTAATTACTTATTCATATGTTGCTTACTAACAGTGAAAGGTGAATACATTAGCAGACCATTATTTTAGATGAGCTACCTAAAGCAGTGCCTGACAGTAAACATTTAATACATGTTTATTTAATTGAATCAGAACCTAATTTCTTTGATTTATCTTTTTCTTCTCTTCTCCATTTTAAAACACTCTGATTATATGTCTAAGAAAATAGTGATCATAACCTCTCATGTTTAGGCATCCTACCTTAATTGATTAGGTGTGTATTTCTTGTGTGAACCTGCGCCTTGTTAGGAAGTAGGAATGCTAAACTGAATAAAATATTGCTTTGCTTTTAAATATTTTATATTCTGTTTGGAAATACAAGGAATATAATTAATTATTACACAAAATAATGACCTTCAAACACTTGAAAAATGCTATATTTCTATGGAGATATAGAGATTATAATTTTTAATGAAAGTGAAAGAGTAGTGTTGATTTTTAATGTATATTTTTGATTGAATTATAATAATTATACATATTTATGGGATACAATGTGATTTTTTAATTCACATATACATGTAGAATGATCAAATATGGTTAACTTCCATTTTCACCACCTTAAACTAGTCATTTATTTTTGGTAAGTACATTTGAAATACTCTCTTCCAGCTATTTTGTGATAAACAATATATTATTATTAACTCTCTTCACCCTACCATACCATAAAATACTAGAACTTATTCTGCCATCAAACTATAATATTTTACCTCCTGAGCAATCTCTGCTCATTCTCCTTTCCCTTTAATCTTCTCAACCTGTGGTAACCAATATCATATTTTCAATTTTTATGATATAAAATTTTTTATATTACACATGAGATAATGTGGTGCTTGTCTTTCTATGCTTGGCTGATTTTCTTTTCCTGGAATGGAGTGGCATTTGTGTTTTGCAATAGATTTGATTTTTATAGTAATCTACAACTAGTAACAGATGAACATATTTGGGGAGAGAACCATTATATGAAAAGAAATCTGCAGAGGACCATTATATGCAAAAATAAATAAATAAATAGAAGTAAATATTTTGATGGATGTAGCCTAAGGCTATTTTATTTCTGTGATAGTATGTAATAAAATAACTATTGGTCATATTAATAGCAATTATTTTATTTTATTTATTTATTTTTTTGGTACCGGTGATTGAACTCAGGGATACTTGACCACTGAACCACATCCCCAGCCCTATTTTGAGATAGGGTCTCACTGAGTTGCCTAGAGCCTCGCCATTGCTGAGGCTGGCTTTGAACTTGGAATTCTCCTGTCTCAGCCTCCCAAAGTGCTGGGATTACAAGAGTGAGCCACTGAGCCCAGCTTAATAGCAATTATTAATGTTCCTAAATTACTTAATTCATACCCCATTCCCACTGGATTGCCAACTATTTGTTTGTTTAGAGTAATATTAATAAGAAGTGGTAACAATATTTATAATTTTTGAAATTAAGTATTCCCATTACTCTTAGGAATAAAGGTCATGTTTGTCAATTTATCCCTCAATAGACAAATGAAATTCATGTTAATACTGAAGATAATGTTAAAATTCAGCATCAAATAAAATTACATAACTAAATCATAGTAACCTTTTTAATATTTAGATTTATAAACAGAATTAGTAATGCCATAAGTAAAATCAAGATTGTCTTACTTGTGCGTAAAAAGAGAGAGAGGGAAAAAGAAAGCATTCACGTGGTTAATCTGATGAACAATTTTGTTAACCTGGAAGCTGCTTTTGGAAGCGCCTGGGCAACTGGGTGAAGTAGGCCCATGTGCTTGCTGTGTCCACTTCCAGCTTCCATTACAAAAGAAATGTTCTACTAAAGCATAACCTGGTGAAGTTTACCATTCAGGAGACATTTCTGAGCACTGAAAATGTGCCTGACACACTTTTTTGTACATAATGATTAACAGAATAGACTGCATATGGGTTTAAAAACAAAATAAGCATTTTTAATTTTGTTGATCTTAAAAGCCAACTCTCATGGATAATTTTCAGGTTCTGAGAGAAGCAAGGGGAAAAATATTTTCACATGGTTCTTATTTCCTTTTCTCTTCCAACAATGTCATGAAGGGTATAGGCACTTCCCATTATCTATTAGACATGATTAATTTCCCATGTGATTAAGTACCAGGGTTGCTAACTACACGTGATACAGTTCTTGGTTTCAAGTATTTTATACTTACTTTATTTACATATCTATCTGTATGAAAAAATAATTTTATAGGTAGAAGTTCTATCTGCTGAAGAAAAACAAAAATAGTATAACTCATGAAAATATTTGAACTGGTGAGGTAATAAAACTAGTTCTAATGATAATAATTTATTTACCTCAATGAATAAAAATCACCTCTGTTCATCATGATAAATGTAATAATAAGAGATAACTAAAATTTGGATTCTTAACTAATTGAAAGCCTATGAAAAATGAAACTACACCATGCTATGCACTATTGATTATTGTAAGGTGATTATATTTCACACATAAGTACCTTCTCTGATTCTGATTTGATAAGGAATTATGCCTCCTCTAATTTTTATAGGCAGTCAAAAATCTTGAATACCAAGTTAAATATTTTATAATTATGAAAACAACTGATCTGAAAGTAAATTTTGAGACATTTCTAAGATTAAAATTGTTTGGTCCTTTGAAATATTATCTGGTAAACACTTAATGACTTCAGAAACAATCCCAGACTTTCTGTATATTACAATTTACAGAAGCAGCAGTTGTCCAATCATTCTCTGAAGATCATGGCATGTGTTTGGCATTTATCTGTTTATATGTTAAGATCAGTTTCCTAATCACCAACCAACTCTCATTTAAAGTCCAATTCTATTAAGCCCAAAATAGAATCCTCTTTCTGTAGATTCATCACCTAGTTCTCTTAAATGATGATAATTTCCCAAAAACTATTATTTTTGGAAAGCTGTATTTAATTTCTTTTCTTAAGCCTTATAGCAAATCTCATTCTATGTAGTTTGGGGTTAAATGTTGTTTAAGTCTCAGCTCAAATATGAGCTTCCCTCCACTGTCCACCATACTCTCACATATGAGACAAGTTCTCCTTCTTTGTATTTTATTTCCTTCATATCCATTCCATATGTAACACATCGCTATGCATATGTCCTTTTTCCTTACACTATATGTCCCAGCATGCTTCTCATATCATTGCTGTCCAATACATCTTCATTAGGAGAATGAATGGATAAAATTAATTGAGTTGTTCTGATGTATTTCTTAAGAATTTTCAGCTTAAGGGTAAGTAAAGCATCATAATTTTCAGCTTATATTTTTCTAATTTACCTGTACATAGACAGAATGAGATATCAAAAGTAGTAAAGCCTTTAAGCATCAACAGTACATAATACCTTTAGTACCTTCCCTGCCATAGTTTATTTTTATGCCAGGTTTTATCACCTGGTGACAGCCAGAAGTTATGACAATACATCTACCAAATGTGACAACTTGCTGTGGCTCACCACATTATAACTTCATTTTCTCTTAACAAAGTGGAAATCACTGAGTTCCAGTATTATAAACTTATTGTATGAAGTTTCCAAGGTGAGAGACTACTTCTGGAAAGCTACAGAGTTTGTGTACCATGGTATTATTAAACTCGTTTCGCAAAATCTTTACGGGTAATCAAACATTTCCTCTAATAATTTTATTTTCCTTTTCCTTATTTTTAGGGGGGTGAGGGATTTTTTTCAGATGGTTTCAACATCACATCAACTTTTACTTGATTGAAGCTTTATATAAATGTATCCATGTGTTTTCTACTCTTTGAGCTCCTTTGTTAAATGAACCTTTCCATCTCTCATTAGCATCTTAACCTAGAATGGATTTACTTACTCTCACATTAAAAGTCAATATACAGAGTTGCTGAAACAAAATTCATAAATTAAAACTCCATAAAATTAAAACTCCATTTCTGTAAATATACTATTAGGTGTTCTTGAAACTATTTTGGAAAATCTGGCAGCAAAATTAAGCTTAAAAGGAATCTACTTTTCCTAGAATAGCTTTTTGGTCCCTTTATGTGTGTATTTGCAGATTTATTTATTATAAGAAATTACTTACTTTGAATTTATTTCCTCAAAAAGCCCCATTTTGAAGCCAAAAGAGACATGTAATTTATTTTCATAATACTGTTGAAAGACAAATTTGGAGATTGTACAGGACATAGGGTTACCTCAAAAGGAACACTTACTTAATGTATCTTTGATTTGGAACAGGGGTAAAGGGTAGCTTCTAAGAAGAGGAAATGAGTGTTAAGTACATATCTTAAAACTGTTAGTTGTCTAGATTAAAATGCAAATTATTTAGGAAGATCAAAGGTAGAGGCTTAAAATAATTGTAGCATTGTCTATACCCTTATGTATTTCTAGAGTATGTCTGAGTTTGAGGGCAAATGAAAAAACAAAGCAAGACAAAACAATCAGACAGATAGCCTATCTTGTGGCATTGTTTTATTTTCTAAAAAATTGAAGCAATAAGAAGACTTGTGGACAATCCTTCAGTTTCTCATGCCTAAGATCTCAATACACTATGACCTTACACACAGAATTGCCATAGTTTCTGGTATTTTCAGCATTCTCCAGTATGCATTGTTCCATGTGTACTCTCCACATAGACAATTAGTGAATTGAATTCTTTGACTGGAGAAGAGTTTTGTCTTTTGTATAATCAGTTCATATCTTTTCACAGAGGTACACTGTCACTGAAGCAGCACATATGTAATTACCCCTTTCTACATCCAGATATTAACCCTTTGATTAAAAAGACACAGATGGTTAGAAAATTAAGTATAATGTACAGAGTAAATACAATCTGGAAGAATGCATAAATCAAAAAAGCTCATCCTTTATTGGGATTATAAGAAGCAAATGTACAGTAAAGAATTTGTTGTCTGCATGTAAAATACTACCCTGAAAACACAATAAGGTTTGCAGAAAACTAAGGTCAGAAAAATTGGGAAAGGATTTTCATGAAAGAACTCAAATTGTTCAAGTTACCCAAAAATGAGCAAATATGAAATGAAGGTTAAGAAAAAAGAATTTCTACCTGTCTCAAATAATTTCAAAACAAATTAAGAAATGAGGTGTATAAAATTTGGCAAATTGGCAGAAGAAGTTTACACCCAGCCAAGAAAAGGAAAAGAAAGTTATACAGAGAGGAGAGTGAGTGATGCCTTTTATAATGGTGTTACTTAAAACTAGATCAATTGTTGTAAATAATAGAACAATATGGGTTTTAGATTCATATTAGCTCTTGTTTTTTAAATGTTTTGTAATTTTGGCAAGTTATTTAACAAAATATATCCACTAGTTTCTTCAGTTTCTTTATCAATAAAGCCTGAGTAATCACATTGGCCTGTTGTGAATATTAAAAATACTAATGCATGAAACTTAACATAATAAGGAGTCCAGCTCTTGATTACAACCCTCTCTCTGACATTTCAGGACTGGCCATAGAAACTATGAAGGCTTCTCCCAGCAGACTTTACAGGGGACTCTGCCCTCTCATACCAGTCTTGGTGTACTCAGTGCGTGACAGTCTCCACACGGAACTGCAGTCAAGGACTCAGGTCTCCGTGGTCAAACCTGCAAACATACACCTTTGTATATCTCTCCCATATCAACATAACTTTCTTCACAAGAATTTTTCTCTGAGGCTTTGGGCCTCGAATCTCTTTAGGCATCTCTGCAGAATCTTCCTTGCTGGGGGACATAAGGAAAACTTTAAAGACACTTTTCTCTACTCTGCCCTGGTACACAATATTTTACCCCTCCTGGCTGTCCACTATTGCCATCTCCCTACGATTCCAGTGCATATAAAACTGAGGGAGGCTTTGTCCTAGACTTCTTTAACAGTGAGATGACCTTCAGGTCAACATTGTTCTACCTGGTCCTTATCTGTACCTCTTTACATGGGAGAAACATAAAACCAGAGGATTCACCTTTTGCTCAGATTTTAGTTTTTGCTTCTGCCATCTCAGTAAGAGATAGATCAAAGATGCCTACTCTTTCATTTTTAGCATATTGATTTAATGGGCAATTTTGTCATCTAGTAGCTCAGCTCTCTCTCCTCAAGTTTAACTGAACTCTTAATACATAAAGCTTGACCTGTAGTAAATATTCCTCGAGGATTAAATTTAAACCTGGAAAAAAAATAGAGTGAGACTCATATCAATAAATTAAAGAAGAAATATTGGCATCCATTACTTGACCATTATATCTACTGTAGATATGTTAAAAACATAGTCTACAAAAGAGTATAAACTCAGTAGACTCATTAAAGAAAATGAATATAAAATTTATTTAGTGAGGTTAAGAACTCCCTCACTGTTACTGTTGGATTCTGTGTATAATCTTTATTGTCAACTGTTCTGTTTGCAGAGATCTAATTTCCAGGACCTGTTCCAGGTAATCTAGCATTCAATCAAAAGTCAATGCATGCTCCTTTAAGTCAATGGTTAATGCTAAAGTGGATATTAGATGTTACATTACTATTAGAAATAGAATTCACATACTTAAAAGGTTAATTAGAATTTTATGTGCTTCTCCTGGGAATATATGCTTCTATCCAGAATTAAAGGTCTATGATTAAAATGTTTTGTTCTGTTTGATCCAAGCAACATCCCCCCATAACAAAGTTATTTGGAAACAGCATTTGCTTTTAGTCTAATAATCATTTATGCATACAAATACAGAAGACAATTAAAAAGCAAAATGGTATTTGAATATATTATGCTGTATCTATTTTATTGGAACATAAACACATAACACATCTGTGCATATGAATATGTATGTGATTAAATACGTCAGGACATACATTCTCATGTATTCATCTTTATTCTTTGGTAATACAAAATTGTTTAAATTTTAAAATGTCGTTTTTATTGTATATTTATCATCATGTTCCTCTGTATTGCTGTGTAACCCAATCACACTATCGACTTGAAAGTTTCAGATATAATTACATTAATACATAATAAGTGGAGCACACAATACAGTTTAGAATTTCACTTTCAAGTTCAGAAGAGGAAGCTGTTCTTGAAGAATTTTAATTCAAATATTTAGGTAAATAAAAGCAATTGGAGGAAAGCAAACTTTTTTGCATTATGAATGTAAACATATATATATTTCAGAAGAAAATATGTTTTCTTAAACTAGTGAATAATAAACATTCTTCTCATGTACTATGAGCATCCCAGTATATTTATTTTAAACCACAAAACACTATATACAGTGCTTTATCATCAAATCTTACTCTAAATATAATGTATTCAGAAAGAATTCACAATTTTTACCACTTGTAAATGCCATTACCATAAGAAATATATCCAATTATGTAAATCAGTTGAAGAAAGTGACCTACTCTCTGGGACTCAGTAAAGCTGCTTATTTACAATCACAAGCATTCCTATCAATCAGAGCCTTTCATACACAGGAGAAAAAAAAAGTGACATGAAATTTTCAGGTTATATTGCAGACTAAAAAATGTGATCATATGATATTGTTCATGATGACCTAAAGTGCTATTACAGACAAAATGTCTCTCATTTCAAGCTGAGTAATCAACTTAAAAAGGAGGAAAAATAGTGAACTCAACAAAGAAAGTTCAAACACTAAGAACAAGTATTCAACAATCAGTAAAAATTCAGTAAACCAGTATTTCCTTCCATTATGACAGTTATGGATATAATTCTAATGCCACAATAAAAATTAAAAGCATAGCATAATACTATTTTTCACAAAACTTAGGTAGATTTATTCTCAAGAATGAACCTAATTATCCTTAGGAATTAATGGATTACTAATGGCTCTGAAATAAACGAAGTTGCCCTTTAGAACAACCCATTGACAATGTCTTAAAGCAAGGGCACTAAAGAGAATTACAATTGTAATAATTATTCTTTAGGGCAGCTTATACATGAGACTGAAGCCAAGCATTCTTTAAAGGAACTTTCATAGTAAGATAACATAGTAATTTAGTCACTTATATGTTGCACTGGGAAAGAATGAGTAACACCATAGTAAAACAAAGACTCTATTTTCAGAATATGTACATTTAAAAATCAAATTTAAACTGGCACTGTATATAGAGTAAGCAGAGATTCATGAACTTTAAAAACCTGTAAATTTTTTCTAGCATGAAGACCAAAAAGATAAGCTTTTAAACTTCTCTGGAAGTCTTAAATAACTTCTCTCTAAATAAATAAATATATATATAAATATATATATATATATATGTATGTACATACTCATATATATGTATACACACATATATATGTATAAATATAAGAAAAATATAACCTCTACACATTTATATATTATATTTGACTTTAGTGATGTCCCTCAAAAAGCTGACATGCTAGATGATGTAGCAATATTCAGAAGTACAATGATTGGATTATGAGAGCTGTGACTTCATCAGTGGATTAATCCATTTGAAGGATTAATAATGTGAATGGACTACTAGGTGGTGTAGGCAGATGGGGCATAGCTGGAAGAAGTATTTCACTGAGAGTGTGATCTTGTACTATATCTGTCCCTGGCCCCTTCCTATCGCCTGTTATTTGTTTGCTACTTGCCATGAGCTGTTTAGCTTTCCTCTCTATGTCTTCACTTGGGCACCGAACAATGGGGTCTGCCTGCCATGGACTAAGTATTCAACAATCAACAAAAATACAGAAAAGCCAGAATCCTGTGAGTCCAAAATAAATTTTCTGTCTTCTCAGTTGTTCTTGTCAGGTATTTGGTTACAGCAATGGCAAATTGCCTATATATGCAAGTGTTCAACCTTTCAAGACAAACTTACTTTTCATTTTAATTTCATAAAGTAATATTTTTACTTAGTAAGTAAGGCATTTTTACTTATCTCTGGTTATATCTAACATTTGGAATTTAAAGAAAATCTAAATATTACTAAGTTAGTATAATATTCAGACAATTAATAGGAGTTTACAGAGTACTTTTTATTTTTTAAAAGTTTCTATATTAATTACTGCCAGCTATAAAAAAAGTAAAATCTGATTTATCTTATTAGAAATTTCAAACTATTTAAAAAGAAAAATTCATAATTTTTACTATTTTTAGCTATAATATTATATAATTGTTTTTTAAATACAGAATTTATGAGAGCTCATACACAAACATTTTTATTCAAGTAACTGAGGAAGTAGTGATATAAGTTCTTACTGAATAAATGCTATTGAATAGCATTTAATAAAAACCAATACATTGTGAAAAACTGTATATAAAAGAAGGAAGGTGGAAGTACAGGAAGGTAAAAAGAGAAAGGGTTAATAACACAGATTACTTTTGCTGCATTCAAGAAGGCCAACATTTTTCTTCCATTAGAACAGAGATTGACATTACTCTAACTTCCCTAAATAAAATACAAGCACAGTATAATACTTTTTTTACAAAACCTATATAGAGCCCTACTCAAGAATACTCAATATAGAATTAATGAGTTTACAAAAAAATACAATTATAAAAAATAGTTTTTGGGGAAGATTGAATTAAAACATTCAAGAGGCAAAAATCAGTATTATATGCTTCTGAAATAAGTGGCGAGCCATTTCTCTGAACATTTGTGGCAGAGAATGACAAAAAATATTAAATCCGAATTTAGAAAATGGTAGCCAGAATTATATTTATAATAATTATTCCAATAGATAATGAAAAAATCAAATGGGAAATCGCTATTAATATACATCATCATTTTATTAGAGGACAATTAAATAAACATTAAGAGATCATTATTTTGATTTAATTTGAAGAACATTTCCACATAGATTACAGTAACATTCGAGGTCCAGGGTGGGGGAAATGTTATAATATGGTATAATGAAAACAATTATTTGGACAGATGTCAGAAAAATATTCCACTTGGTATCTCATTTAGTAACTTCTTAAATGAAAAATATAATATTTAAAAGTTATCTAGTTTGTTATCATCTCTGTTTCCTAGCTTTTATCTCCATAAGGATTTATAATGATAGATACTTTCTAAGGTTGCTTTGTAGATTAGTAATTCATGTAAAGCATTTGGAATTTAGAAGACAAGGCATATCTAACATGTAGACAATGATTAATAAATGTGAATCTAAGTTATTTTATTCAAAATGCTTTTTTACATCAACTTCTCTACCAATTGCCTTAATTTTTATTTTATTTTTAATATTGTCTTTAAATTATAATCTCATTCACTTCCCTGCTTTTTATAGTCATCCTTTCTCCACATTCCTGTCAATAATCTTAAACAAACAAACAAAACTTACATTTGTATATGAAGATAGGGAAATCGGTAGCTGTGAAAACTGGAACAAATGTTAGGATAAAAGTCAGCATCAACCTATAGTACATATCAAGTAAGATTTCATGCATCTTGACATGACATTACTACTTTAAAATGTGAATAAAAATTTGGGTGACTATTTGTACAGACACAAACATTACTTATAAAGTATTACTAAGGGAAACCATTAAAATGTCTGTGTAAAAGAATAGGGAATTAAATGATAAATTATGATAGATTATTCTCAGAAAAAACTATATATTTTTTAGTAATGATAATTAGAAAAAAATATAGCACTTTTGAGAAAAATGAAAATGATATAGTAACTGAAAAAGGCACAATAATATAAATGGGCATTATGATGATAATTTCATGAGAGTGTATATGCATAAATGGGTTCAGAAGGAAATAATTTTCCCTATTTTGTAACATTCTTTAATGGTCAAATATTTTAAATAAAAAATTAGAGCTAGCTCGTGTGTATTTTTACTATTATGTGAAATTTCTCATTATTTCCCTAAATATCATGTATAGAATATCCTGTTGCAGTGCTGATTTATGGATTAACATAGTTACGATAATGATAATGATGTGGCTCACACATTGAGATTTTCAATTTGACATTATTTAATATATCTGCCTAATTTTCCTCAGAGGTAAAGAGGATGGCAAATTATGTGCAACATACTTGTTAAAAGAGTTAAAATGATATACTTAGACTGACATTTAATTCTGTCTATCCAAGAACATGAGAGATCTTTCCAACTTCTAAGGTCTTCTTTAATTTCTTTCTTTAGTGTTCTGTAGTTTTCATTGCAAAGTTTTTCCCTTCTTCTGTTAGATTGATCCCCAGGTATTTTATTTTGTTTTTGAGATTATTGTCAATGGGATAGTTTTTTTTTATTTCTCTTTCATTTGATTCATTATTGGTAAATAGAAGTACAATTGATTTATGGATGTTAATTTTATAGCCTGCTACTTTTCTGAATTAATTTATGAATTGTAGAAGTTTTCTACTGGAGTTTTTTGGGGTCTTCTAAATATAGACTCATGAAGTGGACAAATAGGAATAGTTTCAGCTCTTCTTCTCCTATTCATATCTCTTTAATTTCTTTCTTTTGCCTAATTGTTCTGGTTAAAATATTAAGGACTATGTTGAATAGAAGTGATAAAAGCGAGCATCCTTGTCTTTTTCCAGTTTTTAGAGGTAATGAATTCAATTTTTCTCCATGTAGAATGATGTTGGCCATGGGTTTAAGATAGATAGCGTTTACAATGGTGAGGTATGTTCCTCCTATCCCTAGTTTATCTAGTGTTTTGTACATGAATTGATGCTATAATTTGTCAAATGTTTTTTTCTGCCTCTATTGAGATAAGCATGTGATTCTTGTCTTTAAGTTTATTGATGTGAACCTTGTATATCTGGGATGAACCCCACTTGATCATGGTATACTGTTTTTTAATATGTTTGTGTATGTGATTTGCCAGAATTTTATTAGGAATTTTGCATCTGTGTTTAGCAGGGATATTGGTCTGAAGTTTTTTTCCTTGATGTGTCTGTCAGGTTTTGGTATCAGGGTAATACTAGCTTCATAGAATGAGTTTGGAAGGGTTCCTTCCTTTTCTATTTCATGGAAAAATTTGAGGAGTATTGGTATAAGTTCTTCTTTGAAAGTTTGATAGAACTTGGCTGAGAATCCATCTGGTCTTGGGCTTTTCTTTGTAGGTAGGCTTGTGATGGCATCTTCAATTGTGACTTAAAAAGTATCATATGGATTTGGTTTTATCATAATTATAACTAAAGTCATGGAACAGTTATTATGTGGAAAGTTTTCTTTCTTTTCCTTTTTTTCTTTTTAAGAAAGTCAACATGCTTTTTGTTTAACTTCTCAAAAATCCAATGATAGAGGTACTATTTTAATTCTCATTTATATAAAAAAGTAAAGGCAAAAGTAAGTTGAGTAATTTAATTTTTTGAGAAGAGCTAAGGAGTATGTGAGAAAAATGATCTTGGACCTAATACTAGATATACTTGTTGTTATTTTTGTTATTAAATTAGGGATTAGGGGAAATGATAGCTAAGTTTTCTATTTATAGTTTAATCATTTTACATTATACTGTGCTATTTGTTAGTCTTGATCAATATGTTACTAGAATATATTTGGCAATGTTGTTTATGCTGCAATATATGTATAATATATTAATTTTATTATATTTTCTAAATTATAATTAATTACTCCTTTCAGATGATGTCTTTTTAGGTAAGTGATCTCTCCAGATAATGCAAGAATTTATGTTCCATAAAAATAAAATTTATTTTTTGAAAACGATAGATGAAAAAAAATAAAGGGCCTTGTCATCTTAACTACTTTTAAGTATACAGATAAGTAGTATTAAGCACACTCGTGGTTGAGCAGCCATCAATACTATCCATCTCCAAAATGTTTTTTAGCTTCCATAATTAAAACTTTACATTAATCAAGCAATAAATCCTCATTCCTCACCTCCCTCTAGTACTTGACAATCACCTTTTTAACATTTTGTCTTTATTAATTTAACCACTGTAGACATCTTATATAAGTGAAATCATATAGTATCTATCATTTTGTGACTGATTTGTTTTGCTTAATATCATATTATTGAGGTTCATCCATGTTGTATTACATGTTTCCTTTTTAAAAATGAATAATAATTCACTGTGTTTATATATCGCTTATCCATTCATCTGCCAATGGACATTTGAGATGCTTCCACCCAAGGCTATTGTGAATAATGCTACTATGAATGTGTGTAAACAAATATCACTTTAAAAACTTACCTTTTCCTGTATGACTAATTAGAACAAATAAATAAATTTTTAAAAAAAGAACTTGTCTTTAATTTGGACATATCCACAGAATTAGAAATACTGTATCACACAGTAATTATATTTTTAGTTTGTTATGCTTTTCTCCATGTTGGCTGCATTATTTTACATTGATAGTGCACAAGTATTCTGATTTCCTTTCATCTTTCCTAACACTAATTTTTTGAAAATGCCATCAGAATGGTATGATTTGATATCTCATTGTGGTCTGGTCTGGATTTGCATTTCCCTGAAGAGGATTTATGTGGAGCATTTTGCATTTTACTTATTGGCTATTTCTATAGGAACATTTATTCAAAGCCATATCTATTTAAAAATTGGTACCAGACATGATGGCAGTGATACACACATAAAATTTAAGCAACTTAGGTGGCTGAGGCAGGAGGATCACAAATTTGAGGTCAGCCTCAACAACTTAGCAGGACCTGTTTTAAAATTTAAAAATTTAAAAAATATATATATGGGAGATGAGGATATAGCTCAGTAGTACAGTGCCCCTGGGTTCCAACCTTGGTACTGGAAAAAAAAACTGAACTGTTTTCCCACTGAGTTTTAGGTGTTCTGTCTGGTAACTAACCCCTGTTCAGACATTATCTGCCAATATGTTTTCCTGTTTTGTAGATTGCTTTTTACTCTGTCCATCATCTGATGTACAAAGATATTAATTTTCATGAGATCCAATTTGTCTATATTTTTCTTTTGTTTCCTATGTCTTTAGTGTCATATCCAGTATATTTATATCTTTTCACTTTTAACCTATTTATAGCTTTGGATCTAAAGAGTGTCCAACTGACAAGATATAGTTGGATCATGTATTTTTATCCATCGCTCCCAGTTGCATTTCTTACATATAAAATATAAATTTACATAAACTGCTTGTTGGCCTTAATATTCACTATTCTTTATAATCAAGAGAGAACATATTTGCAGGTGAAATGATTTTTTTTAAATTTAGATAGTTCCTTGTAAACCACAATTAACTTTTTTAGTTTCCTGGGAATGTTTAAGGGGAATCTCTATGCTGAAACAATTCTGGGATTGGACTCAAAGTTTTCAAGCGTGTCCTCCACTTTGGAAAAATATCTAAATTATTTAATTTACTAGGGGAAATGTTTACAAAATTTCATGTTCTAAAATATATATGTAATACCTGACATATATGTTCAAATAAAAAATATTCTATACAAAGAACCACAAAACTAGATATCAAGGAGTTGTTCGTCAGGTCTAGCGAATAAGCTAACAAAACAAGTACGAATACTAAATTTTTTTTTAAAAGTTAATTTTTCCAGTGGTAGATATAGCATTCTAAGAAGATCTAGTAGGATGTTCAGTCTGATCTGACTTAATTTCATTTGTTAATGAACTACATGAATATCCAAGCCCTCCTGAGATTTTTTGGTGAAGACAGGGTTTTAAATTTCTGTTAGTAATGTAACTCAAATTTATCATTTCAGGCTCTGACAACTTGATGCACACATTTCCACCACAGGATTATACTTGGCAGGAAAACCACATGATGGCATCAATCTGGAAAGGCATTCTCTCACCTCCACAGGGTCTGGATAAATAAAATTCTTCTAATTTAATATTTCTGCTTATACGCATGCTTGCATATAAGCATACTTATATAATCTCTGTTTGAACATTACATTATCTATAATTTCATTTGCACTATGTTCCTGATTTAGTTAACAAATCTGTGTTCTTAAAGGACAGTCTTATATATACCTTACACTCAAAGAATATGATCTTAAATTCTCCAACCTCTTCCAGTATTTTCAGATTCTGATAGGATGTAGTAATTTGTGTCATTTATCCTGCCAGATATTTATGATATATTTTAAAAGAGTCTGCATTCTCTGATGCTACACATGACATCTCTCTCACATGAGAAGACAGCAGATGTATTGATCACCACTCATTTTAAATAAATGTTTGAACTGTAACTCTTCCCTTATATGACAATATGCAGCATGGGTTCTGCAAAGGTGGGGCAGTAGAGTAATAGTTCAACTTACAGAAGGATTCTTAAAGAAATATGTAGAAGGAGTCAACTTTGAGAGAACAGGGACACTCACATCTTTGGAGATAGTGTACTTGAAGTTTTGAGAATATATCATCTTTATAGAGCTAGAGGAGAATATCTTATTTAGGTCACTCAGTCTAAAATGATGAACCAAGTACATCACTTTCAATTAAAAATTAATTTACACTGGCATGATGTTCTAAAATATGGGATTACTGGTGTCTGAAGCAAAGAAAATTGGCCCCCATTTTAAAACTAGATAGCTTTCACAGACCTACTCCTCAAATTGGATTTTTTTAAGCAGTTTAACATTAATAGACTTATTACAACAACAGGTATATTTGAGGTTAATGTCTGCTAAAATGTCATTTCAATATAATCTGCTCATGCCTACTTTCTACAATTGTTTTTAATGACTGAAAAGGAAAGCTGGCAAAATCTATGGTTAATCAAAATATTGAGAAGTTACAGTTTAAGTCTCAATTATCCACATTTAGCTATATATAAAAGATAGATGGAAGAAACCAAGTTACCTGGCAGGCTACTTAGCCAGAGGATCAATTGAAAGGTAAATAAGTAACAGACAGACAGACACTTGCTTGCATATAAGCATACTTATATAATCACACCTGAGATTTATTTCTGAGCAAATAGTTACTTGGTTACATTGCATGATTTTTTGTGACTCTATGTTAATAATCTTATGATGCCTCTTTTTCTTAAATCAATTCAGACTTGCAAAGTAATAGTAAGTTTGAAAATTTGTTGTTGCCAAAATTGTTTATTGGCAGTTATAGTGCTATGAACTGTTGCAGTTTGGGTTTCAACTGAAAAAGCATAGTAACTAAAATCAATACAAAAATAATGAAAATTTCTGGATAAAACTATAACAAGCAAGTTTACTGATAAATTTAGGAACTAATAAGGTGTCTTCTATTCAGAAAATACATTCTCTCACAGAATTTTCTAATATATTATCTTATTTAAATATACAATAATCCATTATATTTCACAATCATTCATAAGGTTTTGTTGAACAGAAAAAATTTGTTTACAATACTTTACTTATTTGCCTTCATAGAAATTGGAAAAAAATGAGAAAAACTGGGAGGGAAGTCCTACATCAATCCTCAATAATTCATTATCTATGCATTGAATACTATTATATTAAAAATTATTCTATAATAATTAAGCACTACAACCAGAATAAATACTTAGACTTACTTCTCTGTGCTAAATATCTAGATTTTTTTGATCAACTTTCAGTAATGATATCAATTTTGAATACTTATTCTTCAGAAACTTTAAATCCATTGTTTTTTATATTCTTTCTTTCTTTTTATTTTTTCCTAATATTAAGAATTGAACCCAGAAGTGCTTAAACCACTGAGTCACATTCTCATCCTTTATTGTTTCATTTTATTTTATTGTATTGTATTTTATTTATTTTATTGTGGAACAGTGTCTCACCAAGTTGCTTAAGACCTCACTAAGTTTCTGAGGCTGGCTTCAAATTTATGGTCCTTCTGCCTCAGCCTCCTGAATTGCTGTGATTCCAGGAGGGCACTATCATGTCTGGCTCATTTTCATATTATTTTTATAATCTCTACAAACTTGATATCATTGTTGTTACTTTACACCTGAGGAAATTGAGATTCAAATTAATTATTTAAAAATCATAATATGTGAGAAATAGAATCAGGAATCAAACTCATAACTGATTTAAAAGATATTTTCATACTCCGCTTTCTGGTTAGTTAGCAGAAATTGTATGCCACTGAACATATTGGAAGTGTCAACTACAAAAATGTTCACATAATAAACAACTATATTCTTTTTGTTGGCACATAGCATATGTCTGGAAAACACACATGGATTCCCTATCTCTTACAGATGGTGTGTTTCTGTACTCTCTGTAATCCTCAAGGCCTGGTGTCCCTGACTGTCAAAAATATTAGATCAAGAGACATACAAGTGCACTTGTCAAGAATGTATTTCTTATAGTAATGCAGTGGTTCTCAAGGTCAAAGAATTGTTTGCCTGTCCCATGTGGGGATATAGATACTATGTGCATCTAGTGGGTGGAGATCAGGGATGGTTCCAAATATCCTGGATGTCACACATCAGCCCCCCACAGCAAACTAGTATCTAATTTAGCCTAATATACAGAAGAGCTGAGGCTAAGAAACCATGGTAGATACCAAGATGGGGTCTGCTGTTCCCATATTAGTTCACTGGTGTGCTTCAAATCTCCTCTGAGCTTTGGTTTTATAATATTTAAAGAGGGATGTACTGCTGCATAATCAGTAGGCAGATAGAAAGTTTATGTGGGGTATTGTGTGCTGCACACTTAACACCATGACAGAAACAGTCAAATAAGTCACTAATATTTATTTGTGCCACTACTACCTGACAGAGTTGATGTGTGGTCCTCTTCCAATATATTTTAATATCTCAGTGTACTTGTGGGTAAATTAAATATTTTCTAAATTATATTGTAATTAGCATCACCTAAACTTTCCTTATATGGAAATTCCTTATGGTTTGTTATAAATAATCAGTAATTGATTAAAATATTTTTGTTTTTTAAAAAATATTAAATTAACATTTTGATATTGAAAAATTTTGGAATATATAGAAGCTACATTTTATTATATGAGCTTTTTTTTTTTGTAGAAGAGAAAAAGTTTCTTTGGGTGCTCACAGTTTCAGAAGTCTCAGTTTATGAGACTGCTGGCTCCATTCTCAGGGCTTGAGGTGAAGCAGAACATACTGGCAGAAGAGTGTGTGAAAAGAAGCAGATTACATGATGATCAAAAGCAGAGAAAGAGACTAAGCTGAGCTCACCAAAGTCATGCTCCCAATGATCCACTTCCTCTAACCACAACCTACCCACTTTCAGTCACCACCCAGTTAATCCCATCAGGGGATTCATCTACTAATTGGATTAAGACTTTCACAGCCCAATCATTTCTTCACTAAACCTTCTTGCATTGACTCACAC
Source organism: Xerus rutilus (assembly GCA_028644305.1). NCBI lineage: Eukaryota > Metazoa > Chordata > Mammalia > Rodentia > Sciuridae > Xerus > Xerus rutilus. The sequence continues at coordinate 98,802,876 of CM053404.1, read as the reverse complement.
ATGAGCTTTTGGGGGATACCTCACATCCATATCACAACAGTCCATCCTGGCTCCCTAAAGCTCATGACCATCTCAATGCAAAGTACATTTCATCTGTTTCCAAGAATTCTCACTGTCTTAACAGTTCAAGGATTGCCCAAAATTCAAGTCCAAAGTCTCCTCTGAGATTCTGGGCAAACTTGCATTGTGAGTTCCTGTAAAAATCAAAAGCTATTTACAAGTATCCAATATATAGAATAAACAGAATGTACAGAATAAACATTTCCATTCACAAAAATAGGAGCATGAAAAGAAGAGATAGGGCCAAAGCAAGACTGAATTCCAGCTGTGCAAACCAATCCTGTAGCTCCACAAACAGCATCTGGGGCACATGACATGGTGATGTTCTGATGGGCTTGTGTAGCTCCATGCCTGTGGCTTTGTTGGTTGCAGCCCAAGTGGCCCCTCTGCTGGCTTGTCTCTGTTCAATTCCTGCAGCTTTCCTTAAATGATGTCCCTCTTACTGGCATTTCTTAATCTTGAGGGTCTTCACTTTAGCTTTGGCTTCCTCCTCACATTTCTATCCTTTGCCCTCTCAGGGACTGCTCACAAGGACTCCAACCCTGTTGCACTCTGTCTGACCTCCCAGACCTTTCTTTGAAATCTTTGTGGAAGCCTTCTTAACCTGCTAACTCCAGCATCCTCCAATCTTGCAGAACCAGCACCACATAGTTGACCCTAAGGTCTGCTACCATCACAAGCAGTAGCCAAGCCTCCAGGGACCCTGACTGCAGCAGTCTCTGAGTGTCTGGGTAGCTGGACATGTTGAAAAAACCTTCCTAGGCCCGCTGTGCAAGAAGGGTACCCCACTGATCTCTTCTCAAGAGAATTTTTACTTTTACTTTATTGAGTTTAAGATGGATATGATTCTGCCAATTTCTAAGATGCCTTCAAGTCATCCTTCTTATTTTCTTTATGCAAAATCTTAAAAATTTCTTTAGTGATGGTCATGTCTTTAACAATTGCAACTTCCTTAACCACAGTTTTACTCTCTCCTGTTAACTTCAAGTTTTTCAAATCTTTCTGTTCTGTTTTCTGCTCCTGATTAATGAAATAAATTTGGCTAAAAGCTGCCAGCAATATCCATGCCACTGCCACATTGCTATGTTGTCTAGAAATTTCTTCCTCCAGAATAAGAAGTCCATTGCTTTTAAAATCAGCCTCACAGAAAATCTCAGGACAGGAACAAAATGCAGACAATTTCTCTTTCAGAACATAACAGGAATGGCCTCTAGTGCAATAAGCAATAGTGTCCTCCTTTTCCTCTAAAACCTCATGAGTCCAGTTATTACTGTGTGTAGTCCTATTGGCATTCTGGTCCTCCAAGCTCCCACTGGGATCACGTATTGAGCTCTCCTTACAACAATCTGAGGCATTTTCAGCTTGCATTTCTAAGCATCTCAAAATTCCTCCCGCCAATTTAAAAAATCTCCAAATCTTTTGAACCACATGGTCAGATTAGTCACAGCAACAGCCCTACTTCTCAGTGCTAATGTCTGTTTTAGTCAGATTTTTCACTGTTGTGACTAAAAGACCCAACAAGAACAACAGTAGAAGAGGACAAGCTTATTTGGAGACTCAGGGTTTCAGATGTCTCAGTCCCTAGAAGGACGGCTTCATTCCTCAGGGCTGCAGCAAAGGCAGAAAATCATAGAGGAAAAGTAGCTGAGGGAAGTAGCTCATGTGATGATCAGAGCACAGAGAGCTATAAGAGCTAATTTTATCACTAATAAAATATAATACTTATGTTTACAAATTCCTATGCATTAACACACAAGTTTGTGAGTTTGGGTGTATAGGTATATATGTAATATATAATAAAGTATATATCTATATTCATATCTCCACCTGAGAGAGTCAGTTAAAAAAATTTATTCCATACTTCCTATACTCTCCTTAAAAGGTTTGGACATGTTTTTTTCAAAAGGGAAATTGAAATCCTGAGTTGAAAAATTCTCCTCTTTCCAAACATGTGGCTGTGTATGTTTTCACATATAGATGCATATTAATATATATATATTACATATATATATATGTAGAGAGAGAGGTGTGAGTTTAGGAAATGTGTGTCTAATATCTGAAATATGTTTTAACCTAACATCCAATTTAGGCATGGAAAGAAACTTCCATTTTGCCTTTTCTCTTCTTTTCCACCCTCCTATAAGCAGTTCCACAAATGTGTATTGTCTGCCTAGAAGTGGGTTAGGATTCTAATGGCATAATTACACTGAATTTAGTAATGTGTAGGCTCTCCTCTCTTAGAGTATGCAATCTAGTATATATGCTCAAAATGATGCAAATCTGACACATAAACTGATGTAAATAAGTAGTGGGAAGTGTGATAAATGATTTATACAGTCTACCAGAGCACCAAAATGTAATTGGTTCTTCATGTGAGAGTAGAAAATGATTCCAGGAGATTGAAAAGTGAAGAATCAAGTCTGGACATGTTAAATTCTCATTTCTCAAGTCTTTTTAGCCTTTCTGATTTGCTAAAAAAAACTTGTTTTCTTTCCTAAAATATATACCTGACTTCCAAGGAAATGCATTTTGTTTTTTTAATAAAATATCTGCATATTACCAATAGAGCAGATTTCACACACTCTTCAAAAAGTGAATGTTTGTCAAATATAACAGAATATTCTGACAGTAAGAAAAAAACCACCACAAGAAAAATAAACAAAATACGTCCACTAGAAAAGTATTCAGGACTTCAGAGAGTTCATTTATTCTTCCTTCAGATTTGCTATTCAATAATTGAAATTGGTGGAGACAGAAAGGATAATGGTGAACACATTCATATTCAGGAAGATAAGAATGCAGTTAGAGGGAAGTACAATCTTCTAACAAGCATTATATAGCAGTTTCTGCCTACGGAAACACAAGAGTTGAGTGCCTTCAGGTCACTGAGAGGCTCCTACGGCAGAACTGAACAGATTGACTAGACTCACATGTATGTACTGTACAAAAGAAAAAAAAAGTGAAAGGAAAAATAAAAATGTCAGAAAACACTCTATTGTTGAAACATTCTCTTTTTTTACATTTTTTCCCTCATTTGCAATAGGTCCTGGCTCTTAAAAGTTTCTAAACTATGCTTTTTGCCTCTGCATTACTTTCCAATGAAATCATCTAATTTAATTTCCTCTCAGGGTATTCTGACAAGACTGGGTCGATTATGAAAGACATAAAGTAGAAATATTTGTTATGTGGCTAGTTCCTTTTCCTGTTAAAGCTGCTTTAATAGGGTAACTGAAACTACTGCCTGTATAAGCAACCCCTGGGCACAACTGCACCCTTGCTTTCTTCAAACCCATTGTTCTTTTGTTAGCTTCTTGCATTTTTTTTGCCTGGGTTCTCTTTTTCATTTTCCTTTAAGTTACTCATTTTTTATGACTTTCGTTTTCCTTCTTTTTCTCTCTACTTTTTATATTTTCTTATTGTTCTTTATTTATATCTATTGCTTGCTTCAATTACATTTTTAAAAAATTTTTCCTTAATTCATGTCTTTATTCATCCTTTTCACTTATGTCTTCTGATCTACTTTGTTCTTCTTTTCTCATTGTCTGTAAAATTTATTTTTTCTACAATTTATTCTTTTTCTCTTTTCTATTTTTCTTCTTGAAAATACTTCTCAATGATCCCCATCTTTGACATTAATCAACTTATCTTTGTTATAATATATTTTTTCCCACATGGCTCTTTCTTCTTATTTGGCCCTGTTCATTGCAAATTATTTCCAGAAAGACAAAATGAACTATAAATATTTTGTCGCCTTTTATTTACTCACTTACACCATCCTATTTACCTTCTCACCATTTCCATTGATTTTTAACATATCTGGTTCATGAGCTAAGTAAGGTGTTTGGACACAGATAAGGTGTGTGGCAGTTTAATTCAACAATCATACATGATAAATACATTTGTTTTAAATTGTCTTTGTTCAAAATAAATAAAATTTTCCACAAAAATATGTAAGTGAAAAAATTAATAATATTGACACTCACATGCAGACAAGAACATGTTTTATTCAGTATAGATACAAAACTAATTTGGATTAAACTTATTAAAGTGTTGCAATTAACCTGTAATTAGGACTTTTCACAGAGGTCTGGAATTATTATTACTATTTTTATATAAACAATTACTTGAACTTAAACCTTTACCTTGCCCCATGCATTGTGATGTCATTCATGTAAATGTATATAAAAGTGCAAACCCAATATATTTGTAAATTTTTTTCGTACCAGAGATTGAACTCAGGGTTACTCTACCACTGAGTCACATCCTCAGCCCTATTTTTTTGTGTTTTATTTAGAGAAAGAGTCTCGATGTGTTGCTTAGCACCTCGCTGTTGCTGAGACTGGCTTTAAACTTGTGATTCTCCAGTCTCAGCCTCCCAAAGTGCTGGGATTACAGGTATGCACCACTGCACTTGTCTATATTTTCAAAGTTTTCATGCAAATAATTTTAGTAGAAAACGGTTAAAAGTTATTAGGTGGGAAGAATATGGGATATAAAAAACTATGAATTGGGTTTGACACATAGAATCAAATTGTTAATTATTGAGAAATAGTTGATATACTGTCAAATGAGTTTATATAAAATTGTACATTTCAAATTTTTAAATGCAAGCATACAATGTACTTTTTTTACCTTGTAATACGTAATTCATGAAGTAGTAGTTTATTACTAATAAAAGGAAAACAGAAAATTTAAGAATATGATTTAACTATATTATACTTTCATATTTATATGAAATTTATTTGTTTTAAATATTTTATTATTATATTTGATTACAGCTACATGTATTTTGAAAGTACATCTATTCTTTTTATTTGTATTATGTTAGCTATGTATATTTAGTAAAGAGAATGTCATAGAAATCAAGTAACTTAAGAGACTTTAGATAGACTTATGAAAAACTATAGATTATTATTTTTCATAAGAACTAGAAAGTTCCATGCAAATATGGTATAATTTAAAAATTTCTTAAACAAGAAATCAGATTGTCATATTACGCTGCCAAAAAGTTTCCTTTTTTTGAAAAATAATTTTTTTGAAATTCAATCTTCAAATTACTCCTATATTTTGCAACTTTCAAACAGCATATATACTGATCAAAATAATGAAAATCATATTTACTCACTTTCACATTGTTTTATTGCATATGATTTACCTCATTCTCCAAGATAATAACATTAATCATCATTTGTCTATAGAGAAAAATATTCATTCGGCCTTACTAATGTTTTAGCTCTATCGAGCAAACAAAATATTAAACTATGTCATATCCCCATAATCATTAATTCTTGGTCTTTACATTCAATGTTTAAGAGATGCCAACTATCTTTATTTTTTACAAATGATATGTTAAAACCTCATCCAAAACAGGGCAAACATCCCAAATAGGGCAAAATCCTAGAATTTATGTATTACTAAATTAGATGGATCTGTAGTAATTTTCATCAGTCTATTATCAAAACCCTCATTATTTTAGTGTACAGAGTGTCATCAGTCTTGCTATTCTGCTCCTTCCATATTAGGCTTCTTGGATTAGGTGATTTTTTTTTTTTTTTTTTTTTTTTAGTGAAGCTTGGAATACTGCTTTATGTATGACATTGACTTCCTAATTACACCACAGAAAACTACATACCACTTTTCTCAGTATCATTAACTGATATTCAAAAGCTTTAATCTTTTGCAGAAACCTCTTCTTAGGGAATGGAGGACAGAGCCTGTCATCCCTTCTGATAGAAGGTATTGGGAAAATCACAAAGTAATAACTAAAACTGGATACCCCCACATATTGTCTTATTTTAAACAAAGATATCATAAATGCTGCATAGAATACTAATAAGAAATATGAAAAAAAGAACTGTATTCTCACTCCATTTGGTCTTACAAACATCTTTTCTAGTTAGAAATACTGCTGACATATTTGTGAGGACAATTCAGAGCAGAAATAGAACTTGTAAGACCTTTTTTGGTTTATGTTTCCCCTACATTTATGAAATAAATTGAAAGGTAATCTTGCGTCTGTGTAAAGAACTTTAAACATTAAGTTGATCTTTTTAGCTACTTTATGATAATAGATTTTATCAAGAAAAATAATTTCTAAATATTTATTTTAAAAAGAATATTATTTTTCAGTTTGAGACTCCAAGTGCTTTGGAAGTGTGGTATTTGCATATTCAGTGGCCACATTTCAGTTTGACATTAATGTATTATTAATTATTTTCAGAAATTAAGTGAACAAACATCTCATATTTTAATCATTAATTAGTCACCTGATTAATCAAAATATAACAACTTGGAAAATCAACTAATGGCATATGTTAGTTTATCCAGTCATCAAAAATCTTTGCATTTTAGTGTCAAAATGTCTTTCTTTAAGCAAGTATCTATAGAGTGTTCATTGCACACAGGGTCCTAGAAATGCATAAGCACCTGCCTTTTGTAGGCTTATGACACAGGGAAAATACAAATAATGATCAAAATTATAATGTAAGAAAGTATCTGCTATGCTGTAGTAGGGCAAAGAGGAAATAATAACTTCCAATTTTCAGGATTCTTTATGGTTGTGTGTGAAAAAAATTAACTTTCATTTTGTGTTTCTAATGAGTAAATTTTAAAAGATGATAACGGAAGAAAACAAATAATCCAAGTAGGGAAGATAAGGCAGTGAAAAGTATGGATATGAAGAAATAAGCAGTTTAACTTAGCTACTTTAAATATATGAGGAAAGTCACAAGGGAAGACAAGCTTGGGAACATGAGCAGAAAAAATATGAAACCCCTCCAAGCCAGAGAATCAATGTTTTCCTTTAAAGCACTGAATACGTGTTGTTTTATTTTGTTTTGTTTCAGTAATTTTGTACATTTGTGTTGAGTCTAGGTTTGGAGGTAAAGGGAACTAGGAAGAGATACTGACATACCACTACTTCTCAAAAGGCTTTGCTAAGTGAATGATAAAAATGAAGAAAACAATCATTTCTTGAAGAGGTATAAACTAGATTCAGCTCTAAATATCTAGACAATTCCAAAAGCCAAGGTAATGAAGGTTAAATTTAGGAGGATATTTTATAGACTAAATAATTCATATAGATATGGGAGATAAATTAGGAGAAACCTGGAGTAGTCCAAATGTGTTAGTCAGCTTTTTCATTGCTATGACCAAAACACCAGAAAGAACAACTTAGAGAAGAAGAAGTTTATTTTGGACTTACAGTTTCAGAGGTTCAGTCTATAGTTGCCCTGCTTCATTGCTAAGAAGAAACAGAATATCATGCCAGAAAAATGTGGGGAGAAAAGCTGGTCAGCTAGGAAACAGAGAGGAGGGGGCAGGGGCGGAGAGAGAGGGAGAGAGGGAGAAAGGGAGAGAGGGAGGGACCAGGGACAGTATATAACCGCCAAGGGCATATCTGCAGTGACTTACTTCTCCAGTCATCCCTGACCCACCTACAACTACCACCAAGTAGTCCATTCACTTCTGATGAGGTAACAGCCCTCATAATCTAATAATTTCATCTCTGAGCATTACTGTGTTGCCTAACACATGAACTTTACATATAAAAACCATAGCACCAAGTAAAAGACACGTAAGATCAAAATAGCCTTACAAATAAATTGTTTAGAAAAGGAAATGTGTTGGAAATGACAGGTATGTGGAAACATAAAAAATAAGCAGCAGAACAAACAATAAACAAGATTTTGACAGGAATTTAACATAAGGGAGAAAAAAGTATGGTAGTTGACTCAGAGTTTATGAATTAACCATGGATTAGTAACAACTAGTAATCAGAAATGCTAACATTTATTAAATATCTATAATATTTTGGTTTACCATGTAAGTAGTAAGTGTAATTTTTAGGTACAAATAACGAATATCATAAAGTACTGTCCTGCTTTCTGACTTAAGCAAAACTGTTCAGGAGAATCTTCAACAAAGTCCTTTGTGTTTCTTTTGAGCCCCTGTGCTGTTATATTTCGGTGCATCTTATTTATGTACTGTGAATGTGCCCATCCTGGAAGAGTGGCATGGAATGAACTCTAGTCTCTCCATTTTGATGATTTTTACATTTTCAAAAATAGCTCTGGTTTCCCATGAGACCACTATATTTGATATTGTTACATGGTGATTCACCATAAAAAGAAATGCTTGATTTCTTTCCATTCCCTAAGGAGAATCATTCCCTCACATTGTTAGAAACTGCCATATTTCCCAGCATTTAAAATATATAGGCAAAAGTATTAACAAAAATGTATAGGGAAATTTTTATTAAAAAATAAAGTTTCAGTACTCTTTTCTAGAAAGCTTTAAAAGAATTTTAAAGTTATTTTGTGGTAAATACATATTTTGTTGAGTAAATATGGTCTAATATATAATAGAATCCTAGAGAAAAGCATAAGTTTTACATAAACATTAATATTATACTAGCACAGAAAAAGTAATTTAAGGTTATATAGTTAGAAATAATACATGTATTAGTATACTAGTAAACACTAGGCTACAAAACTCTATAAGCAAATATTGTAATATATTTGAGTAATGATGGTAACTAGAAAGCAAAACATAATATACAATAAATTTGAATGAACTTGTATACAGCACATGCAGTCAAGGTAAATATGAGTAAAAAATCATACAAAGCAAGCAGCAAAATACAATAAATTTTAATAATTTTTACATGTTAGCCTTAGTGCATGTAGACAAATATTTCAGTAGAAAGAATTCTAATGCATAAAAATAATGCATTTAAAGGAATTCTAATGCACACTCATACATTCAGTAAAAATAAATATTACTAAACGTTTAGTTTACTAGAAGCAGAAAGAAGTATATAAATTAATATTTATTAGTAGCAGGTATTAGGGAAGGTTATTGCTTTATGACAACCAGCAAGAAGATCCTTTCAAAACTATGTCCAAGATTTTAATCATTATTTTCAAAACCTAAAATATCATTTTAGCCAAAATAAAGCACCACATCATTAAGAACTGAAACAGCAGTCATATAGTAGCCCTTTCTGTCAAAGCATTTTATAACAGGAGGGATTTTGCCCACACCTAGGGGACTCTCTGAGAATCACCTGTGGCGCCTTTTCCACCTCTCTCCATTCTTCATTCATCATACAGAAAGGGTTTAATGGATGGGACCTATGCATAATTATCCACACTCAGCAAAGAAGTTTGCATTTATAACCAAAGCTATTTAAATATGGCACACTCTTTGCCCCTTTTCTCCTAAGTGGGAGGTGACTTGTTTTTTTCTGATTACAAATGATATACTTGAGCTGACATTCTTGCTTTCATTTTTTGACATATTTCCTCACTTAGATTTTTGAACTCTCCAAAAATTTGGGTCAAGCATATGCACCACGGCCCCAATATACTTACAGAGGATTTTCCTGCTTTTCTTCTTGATATGTAGCAGCAAACTCATATCTTTAAGCTGGAGACCCGGGTTATTTATATTTTTATAGAACAGAAAATCGAGAACTGAACAAATGATTATAGCTATTGTGTTCAGCCGGTTTTTGGAGACATAGAAAAAGGTTTTAATGAATAACTAACCCAGGAATCTACAAGTTATTAGAATGATATTATTCTGTCAATTTGGATGAATCTTGGTGCCATCTTTCTTCATTTTTGCATAATACTTGTCTGAGATAAAGATACTTGAGCAGCAATAACTTCATCATTGACATCTTTAAAACTGCACAAGCATGTATTCATTTTTTTCCCTTTCACACTTTCCTGTTTGCTGTACTCTATACACTTCTTATTGATTTCTGCATCTTCATTGTTCAAACTGTCAACCTTATAAGAGACCCTAAAACTACTCTATGTTGACAGACTCCACAAAATAAACTGCATGTCCTCTTCATTCATGGTGATTGTTAGTACCGTAAATACATGCTAAATAAATATAACAAAGTCTTCCATTTCATTACACTCCACGCTGTGCATTGCTCCTGAGATTCCTGCTTCTTACAGATAGCCTACCTGTCACTATTTGTAGTCTGCCACCTGCAAGAATGGAGCCTCAACTCTGCAAAGCTTTTGAATTTGGCATAACCCTGCACCATGGATATATTCATGAGAAGTAACTGAGTATTTCTGCTGAAAAAATTTTTACTATACTGCTGTCCAACATGAGTCACACATAAATAATTGAGTTATATATAGTTTTATTTTTATTCTATGTTTGACTTTTAACTAAGAGTGTGTCAAAGAAGTGAAAAGATCCATATTATTATTAATTTCAAAGTATATTTTATATAAGAATATTAACCTTTCTGCTTTTAATTTACTTCAGATATTATCTATTGATTGCATTTATTTCACTAGGCAATCTAGATAACAAATTAATTCTGAAACATACCTTCCAATATGAAACAGTGATAAAACCTGTCCACATATGTCTTCTTCACTGATTCCTGGAAGAACTTAGCACCTTGTTATTGGTGACACACAAGAGGTAAGTGTGAGGTAAGCAGACTGCCAGATTCTTTTTAGAAGAATAAATTCTTTTATATAAAATAATGTTCAACAATATTTCATGAGAATTTGCCATATGCCATATATTAGATTCAATATTATAAGTATAGGGGAAAATAGCAGTCATATTGCTCATTGTAATTAAGCTAGTGATATAAAGATTAAAGATCTGTGAGTAGATGATATGAGATGAACTGACTGGTTAGAGAATCTCCACAGGAAAGCAAATTTTGAATTAATTTCCATTAGAAAAGATGGAAAAGAGCTGTCAGAGTTGTGGAATAAGACATTTTGTTTTGCAGTATTAGGAAGAGCATTTTATGACATAAAATATTTTAGAACACTTATAGAGAAGCATATTTTCCAGTAGATTTGCTTTGAAAAAAATCTATTAAGTTATATTTTCCATAAATTGATCTTTTTTTCAACAGCTAATATATGCTGTATTCCAATATTATTGAACTACATGAATGTTTTCTTGATCTTTTCAAAGAAAGTAGCATCTTCTGAAAAGATAGAAGAGCAAATGTTAGCCATTAACATAATGCTAGGTAAGAGAATCAATGAATCATATGGATATATATGTGTGAAAGGAATCAATTTACAGGGAGAGTTATAGAAAAAAACACACTATCCCATATTTTGAGTGGGTGAAAGATGAATCTTCAATATAGCTTTTAAATACTTTAGATTTGGGGCTGGGTTTGTGACTCAGTGGTAGAGCACTTGCCTGGCACGTATGAGGAACTGGGTTCGATTCTTCACACTGCATATAAGTAAATAAAAGAAAGGTCCATCAACAACTAAAAAAATAAGTTTAAAAAATAAAAATAATAAAAACTTTAGATCTGTTATTTGGTGGACATAAATTTATTCTAGGTAAATAAACTTTGCAGTTAAGATATAAAATAAGTTGAATAATGTTTTATAATATAAAACATTGTGTAATTAATGATATAAATTTAAGATATACATGGATAAAAACATAAACCAAAAATTCAAAAGGAAAAATATATTGACTAATAATTATATTGGATATTTTTGATTTCAAGAGTAATCAAATAAATCCAAGTTTAACTGAGAATTTTTACTTAACAAGTAGCTAAATATTTAGAAATGCTAATACTCAAAGATGAAGGAAGAGAGAAAGGAGGGCTCCTACAAAGCTACTGGAAATTCAGATGAGATTAATAGAAAACTAACAAAAATGAACAGAAAAATACTTATGTGCAACATGAAACAGACTAAGTTTAGGCATATATGGACTGATGTGGCAATTCAAAGTTGCCACTCACCAGCAACTTCAGCTTCTTGCATTTGTCTCCATCTCATACATTTTTTTTTCTCAATATTTATGACTTCAATTTCACGAGACGGATAAAGCAGAATATGACAGACTCATAGATTTTTTTTTTTTTACCTTCAAGTAATGTGTTTGTTTATTTTAATGGTGCATGATCACTAAAACTAGAATTCTAATTTTTTCTTCTGAGGCTTTTGATTTAGATCCAATGTTAGGATAAATTTCACCCAGGTGAATCTATTATTGTCATAGTTATAATTCATCATTTGACTGTAGATCTTCTCACTTAGACAATATACCATTTTCTATTATATATTTTAATTCCTTCATATATTTGTATTCACTTCTCAATAACATTGTTAGACTCTTATTCTAGATTATTAATTCTCTATTTGAATTCAAATATGCTGTTAAATACATCACATGGGATGTATTTTAATTATTTTATTTTTATTTTAGGAATATGTTTTTCAATATTGCCTAATGTTTACTGAACTTATTAATTTTTTTTCATTTTCAGCATATTAAATACTTAGCTTATTTGCAAAACTTATAATTATAATATATGATGTTTTGCAGTTTTGATTCTATTCTTTGCCACTAATAATTTGTACATATTTCTTTCAGTGCTTTTTAATTTTTGATGGGAAATCCTTATTGCTGAAATTTTGCCTGTTGGATTTCATATGGTCTTACAATGGAAGTACTTCTAGACTCACAATAAAACAAATTCTAATCTGGAGAATAGTGATCATAACAACAATTTTTGTTTATGCTACAAACACACATGAGCACCAGATTACATACCTAAATTCTCAAGAGAGATGATTTCATTCACTTTCACCATTTCTATGTTTTAAGAATAGTAATCTTTACTGTTGTTCTCTGGAAGTGCTTCATTTATAGAAATTTTATTTCTTTTCCACTTTTGTGGGACAAGTGCTGAAGGTGGGGATTATCAGGAGTCCATCCACTGAATTCTTTACTTAGGTGTTGACATTTCCTTTGTTAGAGTTGTGATCTGGCATTATAGCAAGGAACCCAGAAAAAGGAGTAGTAAATAAATGGTGTTAGGGTGTTCAATAAACACTCACTCTATATTTTTTTGTTATTAGGAGAAGGAGCTCCATTGAAATTAATTAATAGCCCCTGGGTCTCTCCATGAGCCTGATCCAAACTTCCTCTTTCTTCCTGTAATTCAACATCAATCTGTTATGCTCTTCAGTTTATAAGATCAGACTGTCCCTATGCAGTGAAGCTTGTAGTTATTTCATAATATCTGCTATTATGTTCAAGGACTAATCCTCCTCTTCAGTATATAGGAAGACTCCATACCAGCCCTGTTGGACAGCTATAATTCATCAACAAGAGCATTTATAGTTTTTTTAATCTATTAACCTTTTCTTCTTTTTGTCTCTTGATTGCTTCTGAATTTTGGTAGGAAGTAGAATTAATAGGTATTTATTTCTGTAGAGAGTAAATATAATATATATATATATACATATATAATTATTAACAGAGTTTTAGAGCTTAGTAAGCCATATTGAGAAATAACTGATGCTAAAATTCTGAATGAAATTATTCCAGTTTAATTAAAAGAGAAACAAAAAAATACAGTACAGGTCTCTAACATGTCATTTATATATCAAAATTATGGGAAAATAGAGAATTACATAAAATTACCTTTTGTTTTGTTTGTAGCTTATTTCCACAGTTGTGTTTTTTAACATAAATTCTAAAATATGATGTATGCTTTGCGGAATGCCTAATTCTGTGGAAAATACAAAAATCTTCACCAACATTCTAGTAGAGTAGATAACTAAAAAATAAGTATCATAAATAAAGAAGATGAAATAGCTGATTGAAGATAGGGCATCTGGCATCAATTTAATTTGACCCTTATCTAATATAGATACATATTTTATTGTGCAGAGATCTTAATAAGCAATTACACAAATATTGCAGAATAAGTTATTTTTTCATAACTTATTTGTTACTATTGTTTTCAGGTATATTGAGGCAAGAATGACAAAAATTGTGTGAGTTATATGATGTTTAAGTAAAATAAAGTGTTTTCAGAATCATGCTAAATAGCATATATATTACCTCACATGATTTTTTTTTTCATTTTGTTGGTGAGAATACTAAAGAGCTGCTACCTAATCTTTTAGTAAATTTCAAGTACAAAATATATCTAAGTACAATCATTTTCTGTATGTTATGTATCTAGAACTTACCTTTTAATTTTATGCTTTTATCTTTTGCTTCTTTCCATGCATTTTTCATTTGTGCCTTACAATTCCTTCCTCAAAAGCCTACATATTTTGAAAGTTATTACTATTAAAAATCAAAATTGTAGATGAGGTTTATAACAACCAGTAAGAAAATCTGAGCAGAAATTTCTTCTGCAGTCCAGACTTATGGATCCAGGAATCATAGGGTAGAATAGGATTGGTTCCACTCAATATTACTTGTTATTCTCTGATAGTAATTTTTTTTAACCTGTGGACTTATGTTCAATTGGTCTAAAAGTCTTAGTTTTAAAAGGTGGAATGCTTCCACTATGAGACACAATAGTGATCCCTTTGAACTGGAAATTAAAGCTGCCACTCTGCCACTTTGGGCTACTCATGCTTCTAAATCAACAGATAAAGAAAGGAGTACCCTTTTATTAAGTGATCCTAATCACAGAATGGAAAATGCACTGCAAATGCAAAATGAAAGTAATGAATGGTATGTTTAGAACACATGACATCCATTAGGGCATCTATTTTAGCTTGGGCTAGTAAAACAAAATACCATGGAATGGGTGACTTAATCAAGAAACATTTATTTCTCACAGTTCTAGAGGATAGAAGTCCAACCCTAGCTGGTGACGGGTTTGAATCCTGAAAAGAAGCTTCTTTCTGGCTTGCAGATAGTTGCCTTATCACTGTAACATCACAAGCTGAAGAGAGAGATAAAGAGAACAGGAGAAAAAGAGAAGACAGAGATAGATATAGGGAGAGATAGTGCTCTGATTTTCCTTCTTTACATAAGGACATTAATCCCATCATGTGAACCAACCCTCATAAATCTCATGTTATCATAATTACCTCACAAAAGACCAACTTCAACTCCAAATATTATCACAATGAGACTTAGGCTTCAACATATGAATTTTGGGAAAGACACACACTCATCTCATAATAACATTTCTTAGTTCTACCATGTCTTGTGATTAATGCCAATAGGAAACTAGAATAGATCTATGTAAGCCTGACTAGCAGTGACTCACATTCTTCCGAGATGAAGGTTTGGGTCATCTCATCAGATAAGGAACCACAACTAGTGTAGGTGCCCATGGAGGACAAAGGGAATGCAGCATGAATAGTGGAAGAAGGAAGCTATAAGTAATAGCTATAGCAATGAGATCAAGTATGGAAAGGATTGTAATTAATCTATATGTGTGCATGTGTGTGCATGTGCACACACACGTACAGTGAGGTGTAGGTGTGCACATATTAAAGTAAAAGAAATATCTTTATCAAGATATACAATAAAGATAAAAAGGAAATATCTTTATTTTCTTTATTTTTTATATCTCTTATACTTATTATATTAGTTTTAAAAGGTGGAATGCTTCCACTATGAGACACAATAGTGATCTCTTTAACTGGAAATTAAAGCTTAATTAATAATAATTAAATGTATTATTATATTACATTTTAACTCTATGACATAATATTTAAATTACAGGACATAAAAGAGTGAAGAGAAGAAACATGTGAGGACATTAAATCATCTTCTTGGAAAAGGGTTAGTGTGTATTCATGTTATATCATTTTATGTAGCTGCCAGAGCAACAGTTTACTCATTTTTCCCCAACTGAACTGATGAGGGGATTGGAAAAAATATCAACAAACACAAAATTAAAGAAAATAGAGAAAGCGGGACCGGTGGTTCAGCCTAACTCTGACAGAGAAAGACTTACAATGAGTATGCTCTGCTTATTTATTTATTTATTTATTTATTTATTTATTTATTTATTTATTTATTTTGGTACTAGAGATTGAACTCAGGGGCACTCGACCACTGAGCCACATCCCCCGTCCTATTTTTTTTGTGTTTTTTATGTAGAGACAGGGTCTCACTGAGTTGCTTAGCACCTCGCCATTGCTGAGGCTGGCTTTGAACTCGCGATTCTCCTGTCTCAGCCTCCCTAAGTGCTGGGATTACAGGCTTGTGCCACTGCTCCTGGCTTCTGCACATTTATTATATAGGTTTTTACATCAAAAGGATTCATTGTGAGAAAATTACTTTATATTTTTTGGTACCAGGGATTGAACTCAGGGGCACTTGGCTACTGATACACATCCCCAGCCCTATTTTGTATTTTATTTAGAGACAAGGTCTCAGTGAGTTGCTTAGCACCTCGCTTTTGCTGAGTCTGACTTTGAACTCATAATCCTCCTGCCTCAGCCTCCTGAACCTCTGGGGATTACAGGTATGTGCCACCATGCATGGCCAGAAAATTACTTTTAAACAAAACCAAGGTCAAAAGTTTGAAAAGCCCAATTACAGTCAGTTTGTGCCCACAATTCTCCACCACCCACCAACAGGTGGCTAGTGTTTGAACCTTAGATCATGAAAATGATAAACTCTACAGCAACCATGAAATTTCCTTTTGAACAGGGTGTCACCATGCAACGGAATGATTTTCTTGGTGCCTTCTCATGGAGAGATTCCCAAGGAATGTGTCAGCTTCTGTCTCTGGTCAGTTCAAAGACCCATAATTCATTCAGTGCTTCTGACAATTATAGATAGAATTATGACCTTCCCATTATCTTTATTTGGAAATTAAGTATGGTTTAAGAAAATATAGGTGAGTGCCAGCTTGACAAGGAGTACACTAAGAAGATAAACTTTATTTGTCAATTTTGCTTGGCTATGATGCCCAATTGTTTGTTCCACAATCAACCTAGATGTTGCTATAAAAGTACTTCTACGTTGATTAACATTTCCATAAAGGTGCTTTGAATAAAGCAGATTATTTTCCTTAATGTGAGTAGGCCTCATCCAAGCAGCAGAAGTACTTTGAAGACTGAGGCTACAGAAAAGGAAGAGATTTTACCTCTCCACAGTCTCCACACTCAAAACTCAATCGTTTCATATCTGCCAATTATTTTCATTCTGCTTACCTAACCTGAAAATTTTGATTTTCAGACTTCAAATTCCATGAGTCCATTTCTAAAAAAATTCTGTCACCACACACATATGTGAGTGTGAACACACACACACACCCTGACATACACACTTTGGTTCTCTTTCTCTGTAAAACCCTAACACATACGGTAATAACTAAAGAACACGTTTTAGATGATATTGTCTATAAACTCTAAATCCTATAGTTTGGATACGTTCTACAGGACATTGTAAATAGTCATGATGAAAATTCTAGCTATGAGAGCACTGAGGTACTTGATGTAAATTCTAAAACGTTTACCAGCAGAGGAGTAACAGAAACATTATTTATTTATTTTGGCTTCTGGTACAATGGTAAGTATCACATTTCCAAAAACATTGTGTTAAATTTAGTCAGTCAAGCACCCTACAAAACAGCCCTTGAAGCATTTTTCTTGCACTTTACAGTAATAACCCAAGACCTAAAGCATATCAACAGGCATATATGACTTTTAAATCAGTAAGAAACTTCTGTACTTTTCACGAGTTGAAGATTTGATTTACATGAAAAGTAGTATGTTTAATTTTTCATGGAGATGGCAAGTAAAAGCCAATTGTTTGATTAAGAGGAAAATAGTTTATTTTCTGCTTTCATTTAACTTGTTGAATAGGTATAATGGGAGGGATGTTAAAATTATTTTATGTTAGGCAGATGTTCGTTGGCTTTCCATTACTCTAACAGAATACCTGTGATAATCAACTTAAAACAGCAAAAGAATATTTTGGTTCACAGTTTTGGAGGAAGTTGTAGTCCCTGATTTATCAGCCCCATGCTTTTAGGCCTATAGTGAGGCAGAAGCTTCTCACCTCATGATGTCCAGAAGGCAAAGAGAAAAAAACAGGAAGTGCCTGATGACTTACCTTCTTCCAACCAGGCCCACCTCCAGAAGGTTCCACTACCTTCAAATAATGCCACAGACTGGAAACTAAAACATCAATATATTGGCCCTGGGGGACATTCAAACTCCAAAATATAGCAGGAATCAGCTCTTCATACAGTGTGGTTATTGAGGTAAGGGGTGTTTTATGGAAATATTTTCTTATTTAACAGTATTCATTTCATTTAGAGTATTTATAGGATCCTACAATTTTCTGAAACAAGCACATAGACAAAATTAGGAGAACAATGAATATTTCCCCTTTTCAAGTAAAATAGAACAATATGACAAAAGTTATGGGTGGTTTCACATTCGAAATTTTTGAAATTAATATTGTATTATTAGTTTTAATCCTATTTTGTTCTTTTCTTAAACTTTTATTTTTTGACATAGACTCAAATGCAATTGTAAGAAATAATAAAAAAGAAATTTTATGTACCTTCTGCCCAGGTTACCCCCACATCACATCTTATAAACTATGTTATAGTATCACAACCACAACATTATATTAACACTAAATCAAGATAAAGAACATTTACATAACCACAGATCATTTTTTTTTAATGTTAGAAATCAAACTCAGGACTCACACTTGATAATCACATCATATTCTACCACTGAATTTTACCTCAACCATGCCATTACATTTTTATAACTAATCCATTTCATAATATCAGCCATTATCCCCAGGCAAACACTAATCTGTTCTCTATTTATGTGACTTATTATTTGAAAAACATCATACAAATAGATTCATAAAATATGGAAACTTTGGGGATTGCCTTTTTCACTCACCTTAATTCTCTGGAGATTCATGAAGTGGTTGGAATGGTAGTTTGTTGTTTAAGGGAACATTGTTCACGGTGCACTATCTTTTTTTTTTTATTTATTTATTTTTATTTTTTAATTGCTGATGGATCTTTATTTTATTCCTTTATTATTTATATATGGTACTGAGGATTGAACCCAGTGCCTCATGCATGCTAGACAAGCGCTCTACCACTGAGCTACAGCCCCAGCCCCATGGTGCACTATCTTTTTGATACATTCTTGTATGTTATTTGCCAGTATTTTATTGAGAATTTTTGCATCTGTGTCCATCAGGGATATTGGTCTGAAGTTTTCTTTCCTTGATATGTCTTTGTCTGGCTTAGGTATCAGGGTGATATTAGCCTCATAGAATGAGGTTTGAAGAGTTTCCTCCTTTTCTATTACATGGAATAATTTGAAGAGTATTGGTATTAATTCTTCTTTGAAAGTCTTGTATAACTTGGCTGAGAATCCATCTGGTCCTGGGCTTTTTTTGGTTGGTAGGATTTTGACGGCGTCTTCTATTTCCTTACATGAAATTGATCTGTTTAAATTGTCTATGTTCTCCCAATTCAGTTAGGGCTGATCATATATCTCTAGAAATTTGTCAGTGTCATTGATATTTTCTATTTTATTGGATTATTAATGTTCAAAGTAGTTTCTTATTATCTTCTGCATTTTAATAGTGTCTGTCATGATATTTCCTTTTTCATCACAAATTTAATAATTTGTTTTTTTTCCTCTCATTTTCATTAGGGTGGCTAAGGGTTTATCAATTTTATTTATTTTTTCAAATAATCAGCTTTTTGTTTTGTCAATTTTTTCAATTGTTTTCTTTGTTTCAATTTCATCAATTTCACCCCTGATTTTAATTATTTCCTGTCTTCTAGTACTTTTAGTGTTGATTTGTTCTTTTTTCTAGGGCTTTGTGATGTAATGTCAGGTGGTTTATTTCTTGACTTTTCATTCTTTTAATGAGTGAGCTTAATGTAATGAACTTTGTTCTTTGCACTGCCTTCATAGTGTGCTGTAGATTTTGGTATGCTGTACTGGAGTTCTCACCTACCTCTAGTAATTTTTTTATCTTCTCTCTGATGTCTTCTATTATCCATACATCATTAAATAGTGTATTATTTAGTCTTTAAGTGTTGGTGTAGCTTCTACAAACCTTTCTATTGAAAAACATCATCTTCCAGTTTCCAGCTAGCATAAATGAAGCTTCCATGAACAGCAATGTACAAGTTTTGATGTACACAGAAATTAAAATTTTGATGAAATGAAAGTTTTTGGATTAAAGTGCAAAATCCACATATATCACTCTAATATATATTTGCATGATTTTATTCTTCATAAACTATCAAACATTTCCAGCCTAAC
Source organism: Xerus rutilus (assembly GCA_028644305.1). Classification (NCBI taxonomy): domain Eukaryota; kingdom Metazoa; phylum Chordata; class Mammalia; order Rodentia; family Sciuridae; genus Xerus; species Xerus rutilus. The sequence goes on along the minus strand of CM053404.1, from coordinate 98,782,747 downwards.
TGCACAATTTTGCTTTCCAACCAGACATTTATGAGTGATCCAGTTTCTTCATATTTTTGCCCACATGTGGTGTTGTCACATATATTTTATTCTTACCAATAATGTGTGAAGATATATCACTGATTTTAATTTACATTTCTCTAATAGTCAATGATGTTGAACATCTGTGTATATGCTTATTTCCAATCTGTACATGAACTTTGGTAAAGACTACTCTAGTCTTTCACCCAAATGAAACTGAGTTGTTTAATTTTCTTCTTTTTCTTTTTTTAGCTGATGTGTTTTAAAAGTACTTTATATATTTTAGTTACTAGTACATGACTGAATATAATTTGAAAATATTTTCTCCTAATACATAGCTTGTTTTTGTTTTCTGTTAACAATGTCTTTCACAAATGTCCAATTTTATATGTTTTAATACAAAAAGCTTTACAAGTCTAGTCTAAAAGATCTTCACCTAGAGCTGGGGTTGTGGTGCAGTGGTAGCGTGCTCACCTAGCATGCATGAGGCACTGGGTTCAATCCTCAGCACCACGTAAAAATAAAATAAAGATATTCTGTCTGCCTACAACTAAAAATTAAAAATATTTTTAAAAAAAAGATCTTCACCTAGCACTGGATGCCAAATATTTTCCCTTATCCTTTTATTTAAATTATGTATTTTACATTTAATTTGTAATCAGTTTTGAGGGTTTGTTTTTGTACCTTATAAACTTTAGGCTGAGATTTTTTATTTTAGCTATTCTAGTTTCAATGCCTTTTAATATAATCTTAATAAGAATGTTTTTTATTAAAATAATTTTCTGGAACTTTGCTATAAATTGAATTTAACTATACACTAATCTAGGGAACATTGATATTTTTATGATTGGATTTCTAATCCATAAACATTGTATATATATCCATGTAACTTGGATCTTTTAAAGAATTTTATTGACACTTTGAAGTTTCAGCATATGATTCTGGTATATCTTTGACCTTCTCACATACCACTCCAGCAAATGGGTTGTGACCTTTCATTGTAGTTTGCAGCAACTGGAAGTGTAGTTCTAACTTAGATTTTGCTGGAGTAGACACAATGCTTTTCTGTCACATTTGTCTGGTATAGAATGTTGTTAGTTGTCTAAAAGTTAAGCTCATTGTTTCCTATTCCTTTGCCTAGTGAAAGAAGGCTTTTTGTTAGAGCTTGTTTTATCTATGCTCATTGACATTTGTCAATTGCCAGCTTCTTGAGCTCCAAGTCTGGAAAAGCAGATTTAAAAAACCACCCAGGAATCTTACCAATGTGTCATTCTCATAGTCTGAGGTCCTTTGCCCTTAAATGTTCTTAACCTCATCTTTCAGAAAATTCTTTTCTATTTTAGATAGGACACAAAGAACACTGTTCTCAACTATGTATGTGGCAGAATGAAGAAAATTTTGTCTGCCTTGCCATAAACATAAATTCTACTATGCTGTTTTAAATTTGTAGTATTTGTTTGTTCATGTAATCAGTGAGGGTAAATGAAAATAATATTTTCCCATTTCTCAAGGCAAGATCATTTTAACTTTCCTTACAATGTCCTTGATGGTATAGCAAATGTGAATCCTTTCTGTAATCTTTGCAAAATAGATAAATTTCTCTAGGAAATAAGCTCAGTCTCAGATGTTTTTGATGTAGAGAAATATCCAACAACATGGTCCAAGTAACCTCTACATATGAAAACACATATGTCTAGAGTTAGCTTAGATGTATCTCTCATGAGAGGGAAGGGAAAATGTCACATGGTATGGCTTTATCTCTAGGGAGAAAATAGAAGTTAAAATTTTATCTTCTAATATGCATAATTATGTGAGAAATATTCCTAAATTTATAATCACTTTCATGCTATCTTATATGCATATAATCTGGTAATGTCTAATCAATACTAAATTGTGTTTTCTGCTTCTTCCATATTGGAATGGAGTATTTTTATTGACAGGATTATTTTATTTCCCCAACAGTATTTTGAAACATATGGTACTCTGGCAGTTTTTGAATAGAATGGACCAGCTGAAGGTTTCATGGCCATTCAACAGTCAATGAGATGCTGAATTATAAAAATCACCCTCTAACTTTCTCTTCTTTTGGGAATACTAAACAGACAGATAGCTCCCTTCAAATTATAAATTATCTTACTGAGTAAGCCTGCTATTCTTAGTTAATCAATGTTTCAGTCAGCTTTTTTGCTGCTGCAACTAAACGATCTGACCAGAACAATTTTAGGGGAGTAAAAATTTATTTGGAAGCTCACAGTTTCAGAGGTCTCAGTTCATAGACAGCTGGCTCCATTCCTCAGGGCTCCAGATGAGGCTGAACATCATGGCACAAGAGTGTGGCAGTGGGAAGCAGCTCACGTGATCATTAGAAAGCAGAGAGAGAGAGACAGAGAGAGAGATACTCCTCTTGCCACATACAAAATATATACCCCAAAAGCATGCCCCCAATGACCTACCTCCTCTAGCCACACTCTACCTGCCTTCAGTTACCACTCAGTAATCACATTAGGGAATAAATTCACTGGTTGCGTTCAGGCTCTCATAACCCAATCATTTATTCTCTAAATCTACTTGCATTGTTTCACACATGAGCTTTTGGAGGATATCCCACATTCAAACCACAATAATCAGGATCACCAGGATCACCATCAGTTTTAATAGTAGAAAAATATGAAAACGTTGTCTGCAGTTTTTTTTTTTCTTTGTTTTCCTGTTAATTAGCTGATGTCTCTCTTCTGTCACATTAGGACCAGGTATGGGAAATTCTGGCTTTATTGTGCCCCTAAGAACGTTTATTTGTTTTTACATTAGGTGGTTTATTTGTGAGGGCACTTTGAGCACTTCATTACAAACCAAAGAATTACTACTGTCTATGGTATGAATATTATTACAGGAAAGAAGTTGAAAAGAAACTGTACAGCCAGAAGAAAATGTTGAAAAATGTGGAGAATGAAATGTGAAAATTGAGAGTACATTCCCTCTCTAAAGGCTGGAACTTTCAGCATGTTCCTCTTTCTGACAGTTCCACCCCTCTGGTCTCTATGTCTTTCTCTCTTCATCTATGCCTGAGGCTGAACCCTGGGGATCCAGAGGAAAGCAAGTATCTGTTAGATGGGAAATTCTTTTCCCTGGGAAATTTCCCTGCAGGAAAGAATGAGGGATTGACTTCTTTAACAGGTGACAGATTACTGACTCAGTTTGAGGAGAATAGGAGTATATATTTCTTGTCCTTAGAGTCCACCTACAAGATTCTCTCCATATACCACATAAGTAGAAAAGCAAAAGTAATAAACTTTCTGGAGAAGGGGATAATTGAGAACCTGTTAAAGGACTGTTCAGGTATACATGTGTCAGGGTGGCAAGTTGTCTTGCTATTCACTTATAAAAAGATAAGCAAAAGGGGAATTAGACTAATATGTGCACATATGCACACATATACACACAGAGGAAAAACATTGCCGTATGACTGTATTTCCCTTGCCACAATGTAAGGAAACAAGATTTTTCAAATTGGATCACTAGTGAATTTGATGCCACTGGGAAGCTCCCAGGGTCTACCTAGAGGACCTGAAAAATTAAAAGGAATCTTCCTGATTCATGATATCACCATTTTCAGGCTTGTTTTCTATGCTTCAGAAAGTACTCCTTGAGTTTGTGAAAGTATACCACAAAAGGTTTTCATCCTATAAGCCTACACCTGGGTACACCTGCTACCTGCTGTGTAAAGTTCTGCTACAAGAATATGTTGTTTTCTGTTTGCATGAACACATAGGGAGAAAAAAATAACAACACATCCAATTAGGAGGAGCCATAAAATTTAATTATCCATCAATCCTAACAACAAAAGTCTTGCAGAAAACACAAAGCTCACCAAAAAGGATTATGAACTTATACAAGAACATTTCCTGCAAAAAGTGAACTATAAAGAGTGAGCATATCACTGTATTCAGAAACAGATGATCTCTTTGCTAATATTCAGTAGTGGTTTGTTTAAAAACTTTCTCAAACTGCAGGAATAGATGCAGGGGCACATCAAAATTTTCCTTTCGACCTCTTTCCTTTGAGCTCTTTGCCTACTCTTTCAGTTCAAATTAAACAGCATAGGTTATTACTAATGGAAATAACACTTTATCTGATCAAACTCTGAAAGGAAAAAAGGATATGGAAAAGTCAGCTGTCATTATTATAAGAAGCCAGGATTTTAGAAGAGGGATTGTAGAAAGAAAATGGGAATATTGCACAAACAAAAGAAAAAAAAATCTCAAAGAGATAGAACAATTCACTAAGGAATAATTGAAGTGTCTTAAAATTGGCACTTTGGGGCAGGGTGTTGTAGCTCATGCTGGTAATCTCAATAACTTGGGAGACTGAGGCAGGAAGATCTCAAGTTTGAGGCCAGCCTCAGTAGCTTAGCAAGACAGTGTCTCAAATGAAAAAAAAAAATTAAAAAAGGGCTGGGGATATTTCTCAGCGGTTAAGCAACCCCCACCCACACTATTTTAATCCCCAGCATTCCTATGTGGACATGAGTGTGCTCACATGCGCGCACGCACACACACACAAATTGACACCTTGGAACTTTGGGGAAGTTTTGGCAGCAGGAACTATTGAACCATAAGTTTTGATAAAGTTTTCCTCCATTAATCTTTCTTTGTCTTTTTTGATAAAATATTGGTATTCCTTACTATGCCATTTCTACTGAAAGTGCTCATTTTGCCACCTGATAAAGATCAATATAGATTGTCTATATTTCTTGTTAGCTTTCTATTTTTTTGGTTTTCATCATAGCTTCTGTACAGATAGAAAGACCCTTTGAGAAAGGAGATACACTTTCTAATTTGCCCTGAAATTCTGTAAAATCCATTGAGTAAAGAATTGTGTCGCAAATTAGGTTACCACATCATATTCCACATTATGAATGAAGTGTCAATGGAACATCAGGAACATAAAGCTTAATGGGTTATTATATGGCTTCTTTAAGGAAAAAAAAATTAGGGAAGAGTGGTAGCGTCACTCCTGTCTGAGCTAAAAAAAAAATGTGTTGCATCATTTTCAGTCCCAAGAATAATAGGAAAAGTTTAATCACATACATTGAGTCAAAGAAATAGCTTACTTATCAAAAGATTATAAACTGTGGCCATGTTTAAACAATATACTTTGACAAGAGCCCCTTTAGGAAGAATCATACTAGTTATAAAAGAACTAGAAGTGCAAGGGATACAATAATTCAGGAAATTAAATAAATTTGTGATTCATTTCAACATTTCCTTTAATGTGCAAAAATTTGTGTTTCTGCATTTCTCCTTCGAATAGCTAATAACATTTGTCTAGTTCATTTATACATATGATAAAATACGATCCTTAATATTAGTCTATTTTCATCCTTTTTGAAAATAAACTTTTAAGAATTTTGGGGGTCTTCCTCTGAGATGCCCAATGGAGTCAATTATCAAGTCTGTTAAACTTTGTCAACCAAGTTCACTTTCTGGTTGGTGTGAAAATAATGAGTCCTTTCTTGTTTTCTACAGATGAAACTGAAGCAGCAATAGGACTTTATTGACTTTGTTTTACAAATTTTAAATTTACACAACACTAGTTTTATTTTTGTTTTAATCTTAATATTTTTTTCTCATTGAAAATTAGTTTTTTTCATTTGATGGTCTTTTTAAACAGATTGGATAAATGGTTTAGAGAGATGTAGTCTCTCTGAGTAACATGATAGAAATCCCTTTTCTTGTTGTTGTTAGGTTTCTCATTATTATTTGTATCTTGGCTCAGATCAACTCAGATTTTTTTGCCTATGAAGAGGTTATATTTGGACTCATTTGTTTACTAAAATACTTAAATAAAGAAAACTAAATTACTGGAGAGCTTTGCATTTTTGTATTTACACTTAATCCATTACTGAAATTTTTAAAATTGAAATAATTAGCTTTCATTGTCTTTCTGACATCTTGTATCCATAGTATGGAAAGGTCTTTATCAATAAGTCATCATGTGCCTTAAGGTATAATATTTTCTAAAGTCCTAATGATACTGATAAATTAGGTTGTAAAGCATCTTGAATTAAAGAAGATTTATTCAAATTGACTTGCTGAGGAAAATAGTTACAAATTGAATACTAATAAATCCCCAAGAAAATAATAAAATTGAACTTATAATACTTTCAATGTCCTAAGAAAATATTAATATGGAAATAAATTCAAAAATAGTTTAAGAATCTAAATTTGTATACTGAAGATAAATTCTGAGAAGTGAGGCTAATCTGATAATTTTGGTGCAATATAAACAGTTGTGTCAACTCTCATTAAGAATGTTAATTATGCTGTTAGTGTACAATTGTATCCTACCTAGATATGTAATTTTTAAATTTTTAGAGGTTTACTGATCAACACAACAGCAGTAATGTTTATGTAATGTTTAACTGTGATGTTTTAACATACAAAAATGTATATTTGTGTGTATGAAAATCAAATTGTTATTCCTATGAACATAAATCTGACAATAGTTGCATTTGTAGTATGTAAACAAAGACTATTTCCAAGAGTTTGGGGTTATTTTAAAAATTGTGAACTAATTTTAAAATAAGTTTTTAAAACTCCATCAATTTTTACGTTGTTTTTAAGTAAAATATAATACTGAAACATTAATCACTAATCATCATTTTATTTAAATTTTTAGGGTACAGTAAGACTGCATTTGAGTCTGTAAATAACAACGTTCATATTTTCCACTCTGAGAATTTGCATTATAAGGAATACGTTTGTAGAACATACTTTGATGGGTGTCCATGAGCTCTTTTAGTGTATTGCACAGTGCTGCTGTATGAAAGTATAGACACTCTAGATGTATTTTGAAATAGATTTACTATGGTTGAGTGCCGTGCTTATTCATCTGGGGTGCTATAAAAAATGCTATAAACTTGTTAGCTTATAAAAAACTGAAATTTATTTCTCACCACTCTGGAAGCTGCAAAGTTCAAGATCAATGTGCCAACAGATTCTGTGCTGATGAGAACCTGTTTCTCAGTTTATAGAGGGCCCCATCTTGCTACGAGCTCACATGATGGAAGGGCTGAACACACTCTGGGAGCCCTTGTATGTGTACACTAATCTCCCACATAAGGGTTCTACCTTCAAGACCTGAGCACCACCCAAACACTCCACCTTCTAATAACTTCACCTCAGTTAAATTGCTAAATTGCCAAGGCTACCTTTGAACTTGCAATTCTCCTGCCTCAGCCTCCCAAGCTGCTGGGATTACAGGCATGTACCACCATACTGGCTCATCCTTCCTTTTAAAACATAATCTTGATTTCATCTTACCTCTTTAATATGAACTTAGTATTTCCATTTAAGGCAGTAATTTTCAATTGGGGTTGCACATCAAATTTATCTATTTTTTATTAATCAATGGCAATGAAATTTTTTCAAAACATATAAAGAGATGAGCTGTGTGTCAAACAGCTAATTTATGCCAATAGTTTATATTTTTCTGACCATTTATATCCAAAATCTGGTGATAACAGCTTTAAGTCCTACCCCTAGAAGCTAAGAGAGATGTTACTTAGCTGTTGTATGTGTCACTGAAATTTTCCCTAAAGCAAATTTCTAAAGAGTGGAAGATTCTGCAGAGTTCTAATTTTGATAGAAAATTATCTATGGAATCAGACAAAACAATTTCCACTATTACTCAAGAATTACACAAATATATATATATATAATTCTATGAACTATAATATTCCCTCTCATCTTTAACCCCTAAACAAATAAAATAAATAAACTCTACAGAATTTTTTGGCTAAGTTTCAGCAATTGACCATGTGGAATTTCTTCAGTTAGTTTTGTGTGTGGATTTGCTTTCCATTGGGGTGAAAAAGTACCTAAAACAATCAGCATATATAGAGGGAAGATTTATTTAGTTGCATGGTTTCAAAGGATTCAGTTCCTGTTGGTCATAGGTTTTGGGACTGTGATGAGACAGTTAAACATGGCGTACATGGTAGAGGAAATGGTCAATTTCATGACATCTGGGAAGTAAAGAAAAAGAAAGAATGACTGGGGTTCTAATAACTCCTTAAAAAGAAGTCCTAGCCGGGCGCGGTGGCTCAAGCCTGTAATCCCAGCACTTGTGGATGCTGAGACAGGAGAATCGTGAGTTCAAAGCCAGCCTCAGCAATGGCAAGGCGCTAAGCACCTCAGTGAGACTCTGTCTCTACATAAAACACAAAATAGGGCTGAGGATGTGGCTCAGTGGTTGAGTGCCCCTGAGTTCAATCTCCAGTACCAAAAAAAAAAGAAGTCCTAATGCCTTTCTTACATATTGCCATCAAAGTGAAAAGGAAACCCCATTCTCTTCCAGGGTAAATCCATTACCTCCAGAAAACTGGACTCTGACTCTCTCTCAAGATGTTTGAAACTGAAGTTTTCTAGATCTTGAAATGCGCTCGAGAAGCATTTTAATTTAGAGCTACTCAATGAGATTACTTTGCTCTCCTCGTCCTATGACTCAATTTCTTACTCTTCCATTTTATCATAAATTTGCTAGTATTTCATTAGCTATAGAATGCCCATAGAAAATTAAAAAGATAATGAAAAAACTTAGAAAACTGTAATGTTACCATAAAAGTGCTACAAAAGGGGAATTGTAAGAGTAAAGAAAATTATTTTCTCTGTTCATAATGGACAAAGTAATGGTTCCCCTCCTCCTTTTTTCTTAAAATAGGTCCTTGAAAACAATCTACCTAAGTCCTTATTCTAACTACTGGAAAATATATAAACCTATCTAGACATTAAGACCAGCCTCATATTTTCACAATGTAGAGATATTTCAAATGTCACAGACTAAATAACTCCTAGATAGTGAAAAATAAAATATCCAGAATTAACTCAGAGCGTTCTCTCTCATGGGATAGACAGAAGACTTTCACAAGGACTAGCTTTTTTTTTCCTAGGACATAAGATTTCTTGTTTACTAATTTGCTATTTAAAATATATGAGATTTTATTCTAATTTGTGATCATTTCCTCTGTCTCTTATGTGCTTTAATCTATTAATGTTTACCCAATAACAAATTGTGTGTGTTCTGTTTTCTATATTATTGTAGAAGAATTTTGTTGGCAGAATTGTTTTAATGTCAAAATAAATCCAGCTATACCATATATAGAAATACACTGCTTATATGCCTTTAATTGTTTTAAGGAATTTTTTGTAAGAAAATTTATACACACACACACACACACACACACACACACAGATTTTATAATGTTTTCTAAAATATCATGCCATTTTCTTACAAATTAGCCATAAGACTTCAAACACTATTTCAAATTAGGTAAAGTATAATATTTAATTAACAAATAATATTACATATAAATCTGAAATAAAATAATATTTTTCTAAATTACTCTAAAACCATCACAATAACTTACATTATCTGTAAGTATATAATATAATCTAATAGTATACTCATCTGCTATTTAGTTTTCAATTTCCACTAGGTATTTTACAATTTAATCTTACATTTTAATAGTCTAGTTTAACCTAATTATTTATTCCACTTCTCCTTTCTAGATACTTTATTTTTGACTATAATCTCCAATCCCCCACTACATGACATGTTTAGAATGCTATTCCATTCTTTAAATCAAGCAATTCTTAATTTGGGAATAGTATAGATCATATTAAATATCTATATCCAAGAATTACTAAATGTTATTTTAATACTTCTAGTTGATTTTTATATATAAAATACATAAAATTGTTAGACATAAAATTATTCTGTGCACTAATACAACCTATAGAATTATTATAAACTTTGATAACTACATAAGCCTTTTAAAATAACTATGTTATACATATAACGAATCATATTTTAAAAATTCATATAAGCTTTTGGGAGTATAACTTACATGATTATTCATAATTTCTAAAAACCTTTTTTCCTCAGTCCTGTGATGTATAATCTGAATCAATTTTCATTACATCAAGGAATATACAATCCAAAAGAATTTACTCAAAAACTGCTTGGTTGCATTACTATCTGTTTTCATGCATATATTTATTAGATATATTTATTATAGATATATTTGCTATATTCTCATAAAGGAATGTGATATGATAGATTATATGTATAGATGCCTTGAGCTATAGAACAGTAATTATCTCTCTTCATTTTCTGACATCAAGAAACTATTACAAATGTGATGGAAATTATGTTCTTGTTTTTTTCCCCATGTAATATATTATTTGTATATGAAACTTTGGAAGATTTATTTATTTATATTTTGGAATGGAGTCACTAATCTGATTACATTGGTTTTTATGACTTCTATTTATGCACACATGTAGGTAGGTACTCACTAGCCAGATCATGTTTACTTTCGTGGCTTCTATTTATGCACATATGTTAGTAGGTACTCATTCATTTATTCATTCATTTATTCAAAAAGCATGACTTAAAACAGGTGTGGTGGCACACATCTATAATCCCAGAAGCTTTGTAAGCTGAGGCAAGAGGATCGTGAGTTCAAAGTCAGCCTCAGTAATTTAGCAAGGCCCTGAAAACTCAGGGAGACCCTGTCTCAAAAATGACAAATAAAAAGGGCCAGGCATGTGGCCCAATGTTTGAGCAAAAAAAAAGCATGACTTAAGAAATACTTTAAGTCTGAAGATGGACATTGTTCTTCAGAGTAGAGATCAACCTTTTATTGTTTTACTTTCTGTCAAGAGTGGCAAGTGAACTGGGTCTCGAACTGTCCTGTGACAGAGGCGATGCCTCTTTTGGGTTTCAATTTGAGACTGCCCAGTTGCTGTAGTGATAGGAGGTTATGTGCCAGCCACGGTGCTATTCAGTTCTTGAGGTTCAAATGCCAGCTGCCAGGGGTGGAAAATTATGGCAAAAGCTGATAATCATAATTGAGCTACTCATACTCATGATCTTGGTTCTACTTACCTTGAAGAAATTTTCACACAATAAATCCTTTGAATGCTTATACCTATATAATAAACATGCTGAGCTTATTTTGGATCACTACCTCCCTACTAAGGAGGAGTCAACCACCGATATCCAGCTTTTTCTCTATTTGTGTGTCTGTTTGTCTTTTCTCCATCCCCTTGTTGACTGGTCTGGGAATCTGAATTAATGGCCATGCAGGACACAGCAATTTTTCTCTTTCTATAATCTTCACTTCTCCATATGGTCAGTTATATTTTTAATTATTATTTATTTGTATGTTAGACTCCTAGATTTTTTATCATATTTTAAACTTTTCTCTATTTTGCGTGCTGAGTTGTTTCCTTCCATTGAAGCCTTCACATTTATAAGTTTTTTTTAATAGAAGTACAATTTATATAGATTAAAATCACCAGATTGTAAGTACTCAGTTGAGTGAATTTTGACAATTATAGATACTTTTATAACCATTGGGAGCAAGACATAATCATTTATCACATTTGATGAGCCATGGGAAAAGTTGGCAGGTGAGGCTGTGAGTGGAGTGTCCTTTGCTTTAATTTCTCTTGTTAGACAACGAGGAGCTGTTAACAGTACACACAACCCCCAGATGCTCTTACCCCAACCAAGAGAATCACCACTCTAATAGAAAAAAGAGAAATCTTAGGTCTCCTCTTTTGTATGAAGAGTTGGTTATTTTCTTTAATTTGCTTAATTTATATTTCTTTAAATGCACAAATTATTTTCCCCCCCACCAGGGATTGAACTCAGATGCACTCGACCCACTGAGCCACATCCCCAGCCCTATTTTGTGTTTTATGTAGAGACAGGTTCTCAATGAGTTGCTTAGTGCCTTGATGTTGCTGAGGCTGACTTTGAACTCATGATTCTCCTGTCTCAGCCTCCCTAAGTGCTGGGATTACAGGCTTGCGCCACCGCGCCTGGCTTACATCCACAATTTTAAATAGGATTTTTTAAATCAAATGTTCTGACTTGGTTGCCTGCGGGAAAGTGATGATCTCTTGTGACTGTTTATGTCTTAATCAGGAGCCAAACTCCTAATTAGAGTCACAACTGTTTAAGAAAACTAAGTTTAATATCCACTCTGCTTTTTATACCTACCATTTAGGATAATGTTTATGTCTATATCCTTTACTACAGTCTGTAAGGAAGTTTTCTCAGGTTTGTCCTTCACAAAATTGATTGAGATTACCAAGTAAAAATTCTTACCCTTTCTGTGTCCATTGATTATTTTAATTCTTTTATTGCACCTTTTATTTTACTGTGGCTTTTCTAACATCTTTTATATCTTTTGCTTATTTATCTTCCCTACATATGGATATCTAATTCTATTTAAAAGTCACATTTCAATCAAATATAGTAGGTTGCCCAACATTGATTTTCTATTTCAAGAATGACTTTAAAGGATTATATTACAGCCAATCAAAGCAATAGGTTAACAGAATACAATCATCTGTTTATTAGATAACTCTAACAATCATAAGATAGGAGGATATGAAAATATTTTAGAGCAGAATGAAACAGTAAGTAGTTTTATTTTTTCCATCCACTGACAAGGATCTGTGTTCAGGTGTAGTAATTTTATAAAACTTAATTAAACAGTACAGTTAATAAAAAATAAAAATATATACTATATGCTTTAGGCTGTTCTAGTTGTCACAACAAACTATGGTAAACCGGGAGGTTTAAATAACTAAAGTTTACTTTCTACTAGTTTAGGGGGGCTTATTGTCTGAGATCTGGATGATGTCATGGTTGGGTTTTGGTGAGGCTTCTCTTTCTAGCTTATGGACAGCTTGTCTTACTCTTTGTTTATATGACCTGTTCTTTGTGTGTGCATAAGAGAGGAAGTGTAAGAGAGAGAGAAAGAGGGGAAAGAGGAAACAGAGGGACACAGAAAGGAAGAGTGGGGAGAGTGAGAGAATCTTTTTCTAATGATTCCTCATGTACAGATACTAAACCTATCTCCTTAAGGCCACTCCGTTTTTACTGCATTAAGCTTTAGCTACCTCTTTTTTGATCATATTTCCAAGTACAGTTACTTTGAGATTATGGCTCCGCATAGGAGTTTTGGTGAGATACAAATCAATCCATAGGACCTTATTTCCCTACAAATATAAAATGTCTTGACACAGCAGACTTGGTCATGTGGAAAAACATGTAGAAATTATTTAGCTCCAGATCTTATGTCTTAGCTAAAATCTATAGTTTATGGAAATTTTTTATCAAGCTAAGAGGTGAATTCCAAATTACTTAGTAAATAACTCTTCACTTTCTCCATAATGGGCACATTTAACCATGCTAACATTAAGGAGAAATGATAAAGTAGATCAAAATTTGAGAGCTTATGTTGTGTGTATATTTTGGAAATTGATGAATATTAACTAACTTATACTATTGAAAAAGTTAAAAAGCCAGAAGATTAATCAACATATGATATTAAAATGTTTAATGGAATAATTAAGTTCATATTTTAAGTAAATACTATGTTTAGTAATACTGTAATATTTAGGAGAATATTAATTCCACTATGTTTGTAGGTTTAATTTAATTTGTTCAAGTGATAGGTAATTATAATAGTTTGAACCTACCTTTAGTTTACTCTATATAAACATTCTGAGAAAGATGTCTTTATTTTACTCATTGTAACACTGAGTCCCAAAGAAAGTGATGTCTCCTCAATGACACATAAAATAACTTTTACAGTTAGGATTTTAATCCAGGGAATCTAACTTTATAGCTAATTCTTTTAATCACTACACAATACCATCCTCTCAGTATCATTTATAAAAGTTGTTAAATGTTTTATGTTATCATTAATAGTATTATAAAAAATAAATTGAATATATAAAGCAATGCTTAAATTTTAATATATTTGAGTTTATGTTATTAAATTCTCACTTAAAATGCCTGTTAAATTTGCTACACTCCAAAAGGAAAATAAATATATATGTTAAAGCTCAAAACTAAAGTTATTTATGATTTGAATAAATTTGTCATTTTTTAAAATAATAGGAACCATTACATAGCCCCTTACATTGATTCAATAGTCAAATGCATGATTATCTTCTGAGAATTTTGAATGCTTTTATTTTGTTTTTTTTTTTTAGCAGTGAGTGCTTTAGGGAATTCATGAATTTGTTTTTGTTACTGACAATGGAATAGAATAGATTTACACTAAATCCTTCTCAGTTGGGATATTTGCATTATATTTTTTTCTGCTCACTCTAGTTACATGGTAATCAAAATCATTTCTGGGATTTATAGATGAAGCCAAAAAGTTAAGCACAATTCCCAAACTAATCTTAATTAGCTACATTTATCTAGAGTAGTTCTACTTTACCATAGGGACATGTTACCAAACACTAATAAACTCTTTAAAATCCTATAATTTTTTTTCTGTACTACATAACAGAATTCCTGCTGTCATGGTCCATATTTGGGAAGACCGTTGTGCTAACTGTACTTTTTAAGTTGCAGTGCACACTACCAAAGGACAAGCTTACCTCTCTTCCACACATGTTCTCTTTATAGATGTTTGGAGAACAACTGATAGTTTGCCCTAAGTCCATCTTAAATTGAACGATGTCTTTTATGTCTGCAACCAACAAATTAATGCACAGTGGAAAATATTACAGAGATTAATATAGAATGTATGTGGAAGGGATGTTTATAGCAGTAAGGTTAATAGCAAACACGACAAAAAATAAAAGTGGAAATTGCCAGAGAAAGTAGATAATATTAAGAATTTTACTCTTACTAATCAATCCAGGGCATCACATACACTGAGCTCATGTTGTACCACTGAGCTATAACTCCTTGCTCCTAAATTTATTTTGAAGGATGTTTTCTTAAAGCTTTATACATATTTGTTCAAAGTCTAAGAAAACATGTAAAATATTTTTAAGAAAAAGAATAATCTAATTTCTGAGTATTTAGGTAAGGAATAGCTACTGTAGAGAAAAAAATGTTGCTTTAATTCTACATAATAGATTAATTGAGTCAATTAAATTAATGTTTCTTCACTTGAATTTTTGATAAATAAAAATTGTATTTCACTTTATATATTAAGAATTTAAAAGATAATATATAAATATAAATCTACATAATAAAGCAATCCATAATATAAGTAAGTATATATATGTGCATATGTAAATATATGTATTTATGTATATACACAATATACACATAAACATTTATATACACAAACACCTAGCAGTATTATTGCACATAATTATCACTAAAGGAATAGTAAACATTTTATTATGTCCTATTAGTCTCAATTTTCATAGCTTTTTTTGTGTCTTTCAAATATCATTCATAATTTAATATGTACTATTACAGTTTATTTGCATTTTCTAATAGGCTTTCAACTATTTATGGATAAGACTCAATTTTATTTTGGTGCAGCTGCATCATATGTAGTGTAATAATAAAAATAATGCATATTTGTTAAGTATTTCTTCTAATCAGATACAGCTGTAAATATCCACAATAGAATTAATAACCAAACAGATAATTTGTGTTCTTGTTAAGGGTGAAAATGTATTTGATTATTTTAGTAGCATCTTCCCAGAACTGTGTTTTCTTCAATTGTGAATATATTAATTATAAATTTTAAAGTATGGATTACATTTCTAAATTACTAAAAGGCTATTGAACAGCACTCAATATATTTCACCCAGATTGTGCCTACATTTAATTTATTCCAGTTTTTAAGAACTCATACTTCCACCAATTTGTCACTGAGACTGCTATAATAAAATGCCAAACTCTTTATGTTAAAAATTCAAAATAGTGATTCTAATATGTAACTGTGTATTTTAAAATGCCAAGCCTATATATGCAATTGCAAAATCTAGGAGACTATGGCTCATAGATCGTTTTTAGCAGTAGCTATTAGATAGTCCTTTGTAATTTGAATTTATAACAACAGCAACAAAAGCTTCTCATAAAGAGGATGCTGGTTTAGAAAAAATATTGTTTTTCTTTTTACTTAAATACACAAAATGATTTAAATAACATGAACTACTACATTAGAGTCATTTCATTATTTGCAGTTTCTTTAGAATGGCAAATGTGAATGTGTTTGCCTTTCATCTGTTAGAACCATTCAAGAAGACTTATTTGGTCAAAGGTATCTTTGGCCAAATTTCTTGCAGTTTTTAAATAACTATTTGTGTTTTGCTTCTAGATGTGAAATTGGATTCTACTCAATCCCTTGCTGAATCCCATTCAGTCAAAATAATATTTCAATTAAAATTGATGATCAATTTTTGTGTTTCTGATGGTAGAATTTTGTTGTTTTTAAATTTTATGAGGTATGTGCTTAAATGCAGGATTTTGCATTTCAATACTACACACCAATCTACTATTGAATAAGTAATTGGGTAGTTATTTAAAGAATTTATTTGTAATTAAAAATTGACTTTAAAAATCCATACAAATTATTTTAGTTGACTACTACACTGAATTAAACATTGATTCTAGCTAAGCAAGTAAAATACTGTGAGCAATTCAATTTATTTAATTGCAATATTCGATGAGTTTATGAGTTTTCATTTTCCTCTGAAAGCAGTGTATCTTCATGAGGCACAGTAAACCTAAAGAAAAACAAGTGAGAGATTTTGTAAGTTACAGAACTGTCTTACAAGGATCTAAATTTAATGTAAAAATGATAATCAATAGATTCAAATTTATCTTCTTTACTTTTTTCTAATATCACCAGTAAAAACAGTGCCTAGTTACAGTTTTATCGATTGGATGGAAAGTTCTGCATGAACTGGAAATCTATGCTTTGCTTTCATATTATGCCTTTTGACCTTATTAATACCTCTCCGTGGCTTTCTCTGAGCTTCTCTCTCTCTCTCTCCCCCCCTCCCTCCCTCCCTCCCTCTCCCTCTCTTTCCAACTCTTTGTCTTTTCTATTCTTTTGGCCTCACTCTCATTTACCCTGTGATAGTTTGTGTGGGGCACAGTTTGTGTTTAACATTATGTTTTACTTTGCAATTGAAATTGTGACACTGGAGATCACTAGAGGTCAAGAAACTTCATTGAGGTGATGGGGACCTGAGTTTTTAAGAAGTGTGTCTCCTTATCCATTTCACATGTGTCTTACCATTATATGTAAAATATTACCTACTTTCTGACCTCCTAATTCAGTCGACTTCATTTCATAAAGTATTGGAAAGGATATCATTGTCAGGAATAAGAAAATCAAGATTTTCACAGTATAAACTATTTCAGAATGAAGAAATGATAAAAGATTTCCATAGTATATTTTTGGTCTTGGCAATATTTCTTACAGTCCTTGTAATTTCCTTATCAAAACTAAATTTAAAAACCACATGTTCCACATTAGCATATACCAAGTAGCACATGCTATGTTACTTTTCTGTAGCAAAATATTACCTCTGAATCAAAACTGCAAATGGAGTCACAATCTCATTAAGTAATGGTAATTCGCAAATTTTCAATCCATCTTCTGCATATGCCAAGGTGGTGAACTGATGAGCTTGTTATAATACTTGCCCCCCAATCTGCACCTTTCACACTCCTTGTGGCACTGCTGTCTATAATCCGAGACAATTCTTTTTTTTTCCCCTTTCACTTACTAAATCAATGGTGTAGAATATTCTATATTTAGTTTATTCAACTGAATCTAGTCCAGTGCATTTGTTCTTTTTCCTACTACAACTGTTTGGACAATGAAACACTATTTTCATGCTTTCTGTCTGTATGAACTTGGGGAGATGGCTTAACACTTTCATAACTGTTTACCTTATAATTGGAGTATTTTTACCTCATATGGATTTTTGATGGATTAAATAAATTCATGTGAAATTATTAGGAGTGCATGGTATAACATAAGCACTATGTATTATTATTGTTGTAATTAGTGATATAATCATTATTATAATCATCACCATTATGAATAGGGCTGGGTGAATGTATTTAGTGAAGACTACCTAATTTTAAAAATCAATTTATTAAATATTAACCACATACTGACACAGTTAATCTTTATAATGGAAAATAGATTTGACCAACTGTATTGTGATGAGTGTGCAAAAGTAATTATAATACTTTATACTAAGTAGAGCTCTACAATTGAAGTATCTCACATAATAGTTTCAATTCTTCAAATTATTTGTAATTTGGACTTTACTTAAATAATTTCATTGATTTAATAATTTAAGTTTTAAAAAGCAACAACAAAACATTAGCAGGTTTTACTAAAACTAGTTGTCTTTAACAATGCTTTAGAAAACCATTTATTCCCCAGTGAAGACTATGATACCATATGATATCTAAATCTGTCTTTCAAAAATTCCACATATAAACCACATTTTGTTATTATATTTTGAATTAGATAGAACACATGCCAGCCATGTATGAAGTCATTTATTGATTTAATATGCATTGTAGAAGAGCATCAGGGGAAATATTGGTTTGATATTAGAATGTGAAATTGCATAAAGAAGATGAATGATAAGGAATTAACTATAATTGTTTGTTTTTCCACACAGGGCTTGGTTCAAACAGGAAACTCTACAAGAGTTCAAATGCACTATATTATTAAATGGTTATATGAAATATTTTTAATTAAAATTTTATTTGTGAGAAACAAGACTTTAAGAATATTGTGTTTTGAAGTGTTTTTCAAGTATAAAATTTCTATACATTTTAAAATAACAAGCCATTTATACAAAGATAATGTAGTTTATAAAATTTTACAGGTGGATATTTGCATTTCAAAACCAATCCCTAGCTGGGCATAGTGGCCAATGCCTGTAATTCCATGGGCTCAGGATGCTGAGGCAGGAAGATCACAACTTCAATACCAGTCTCAGGAACTTAGAGAAGCCCTAAGCAACTCAGTGAGACCCTGTCTCCAAATAAAATACAAAAAAGGGTTGGGTATGTGGCCCTGTAGTTAAGTGCCCCTGGGTTTAATACCTAATACTAAAAAAAAAACAAAAACAAAACAAAACTCACTTCAACACACCAAATACACATAGACACACAAACACACACACACACACACACACACACACACACACACACAGAGCCTACCTACAATCTAACACTATCACCGGAAAATGCAAGGAAGAAAATTTTGGCAGTTAAAATTTAGCCGTATACTTTTATGTTTTTGGTAATGGTTTGGTTCATTTTATTATTTCTATATTGGAGTGTTCTCAGATGTTTAGTAGAAATCACTTGCAATGGAAAAAGGAAAAGCAAGGAAGAAAAGGAATTGTAGTAGACCCAGAAGGGATAGAAATTACCTGTAATGAAAAAGGTTAGGAAGAAAATAGGAAGACAATAGCTTATTGTAGAACCAGAAAGAATGGATGAGCTCATTCAGAGAGCAAGAATGCTGGCATGCTTAGGAAAGAAGAATAACAGTACAATTCATGCAAGAATTCCAAAGGAGAATTCCCAAGATTTTATAATGTAGAAATTAGAGGTGAGAAAATGTAGAGCCTATTTTCTTTTGAGAGCAGCGAGGTTGACATTTACTTAAAATCATATGCCTAGAAAATGGAAGAAAGCTGGGCGCGGTGGCACAAGCCTGTAATCCCAGCACTTAGGGAGGCTGAGATAGGAGAATCGCGAGTTCAAAGCCAGCCTCAGCAACGGCGAGGTGCTAAGCAACTCAGTGAGACCCTGTCTCTGCATAAAATACAAAATAGGGCTGGGGATGTGGCTCAGTGGTCGAGTGCCCCTGAGTTCAATCCCCAGTACCAAAAAAAAGAAAAAAAAAATGGAAGAAATCTGAGCTCAGAACTTCTTGATTTAGACTTAGTGCTTCACTTTATACTTGAAGGAGAATACCAAAACTATACACAGAGTATCTAAATCTATGAGAAGTCCACTGCAGTAGGAATAAGTATGAATCTTTTGGAAAATTAAAAGCAAATGGTTATGACTGAGACAAGGTGAGAAAACAAAGTAAATCCATCACAAATTACTCAGTCAGCAAAAGATCCATTGATGACTCTGGTTTATTGAACATAGAGTGGGATCACCAATATCAGAGAAACAAACAGTGATATGCTGCTACTTGCACCACACATAGTACTATCTATGTATATAAACTTACATAACTATAATGTACATGAAGTGTTGTCTTCTATCATTTTTATGCCATTTTCTCTACCTAAGTCATTTGTCCCTCTTTGTTTCATCTCATTCTTCAAAAAATGACAATAACTGCCTTCTTAAGGGATTTTCTTCTAAATGCCTTCCTTTTCTTCACCCCCAAGTAAGGAGTCAAGCCTCTCTTTCATACTATCATAGTACATATTTATGCATATATCTAATCTATATTTTATAATGATATGTATTATATGTGGCTTAGTAAACTTTTGGTCTTCTCAATAAAATATCATGTATTCTGCACAAAATTGGGTTTTATTCATCACTGTACCAAAATAATAAATTATTTAGAAATGAGAGAGGTACCATTGTTTTAAAATAACATTAACTGTTGCTAGTATGCACTCAGATATCCGAATTTAAAAAAAAATCAAAGTTAATTCCTCTTTTATGTAATGTACAATAAATAGTGGAAATGATCTACCATACATTATCATTTAGGTCCTGACAAACCAAGATAATATTGTCTTGAATATGTGTCTTAGGGTTGATATCCAACCATCAGACAACTGCAGTGAAAATTGAACCATTAGATATATGACTACAGTGAAAATTGTATGCTAGCGATTGTACTGAAAGGCCTGAAGTAGAGTGCATCTGTCAAGATCATTGGCCATAACAGTCACATGGCAAAGATAAACTGTGATGTTGGGAGATACACTGTACTTGTGTACTACATGTACACAAGGGAAAGGAAAAGGAGTTTGATCAACTCTAGGTGAGTTTTATTACAGAAGTGTTTTTTTAAATATTCATTGAATTAATAAATAAATGAAAGCATAAATAGCCATATAGATATATGAGTAAATATTTATTCAACTTAGACAAGTTCATCAGAATTGTAGTTTCCTATCAATTCTTCAAACATTGAGGCCTTATGACATTTGGTTTGTATTCTTCTCTGAAATAACAGTAGACATCAGTATGCTTAGAATAGAGGAAACATAGACACCCTCCACTGTTTAGTAACATATTATAATTATTAAATATATAATAGTTAAATGATCTATTAGTAGATTCACATAAATTCTCAGTTCTTAAAAATACTAAATAAATATTGTCATTAATTATCAAGCAAGACTAGAGTATCTTACATTTTTTCAAACTACTATTTGCCAACATTAGAGATCTATTTGACCTCCAAATCTCTCTTCTCATAACCAATGTGTTCCTTTTAAGATACAAAGATTACATCTTCTGCTATGTCACATTCCCAAGAGTTGACCTGACTGCATATGGTCTATTCTAGAAAATAATTACAGAGAAGTTAAGGTTTACTCTGATTTTTGAAGAATTCAGATAATCATAACAGATTATAAAACAAGCTATCCTAAGAAGTGTTATGCAAGATCAGAAAATAAGCAGAAAATCATGTCTTCACAATATGTTACAGTGTATTTAGAAATTATAACAATATTTGACATATTGATGTTTTACATCTGAGTACATTTTAACAAGAACTGGGGAAACAGATGTACTGTGATATCTCTGTTTCTTTCGCAGATTTATACAATTTTGATCTTTCTTTTGGAAAATAAAACATGAAAAGCTTGATGTTTTATCTGCCAAACTCCCTATCCTTTGCTTCTCTCTGTACAGAAAATTAGAAAATAACCTCTTTCTAGATACTTTCCATAAGTTTCAGGGAAGTTTGGCCTCTTCCTGAACACATGGGTCTTTTATTAATACCAGCAAGGATTAAAATAGAGCATACAAAGAGATCGTTAAGACATTTATATCATGATCTGATGTCATAAATAAATCACTACTTATATTAGGCAGGAATATGTGATGAAGTCAAAGTTGTGTTCCATGCAGTGGGCATGAAATGGTGGTACACACAAAGGAGGTGCATTGGAATAAAGGTACAATACCATCAATTGGATTATTTTATTCATCAGTGATTTACTAAGCCAGGAATTTGCTTGAGATTATTAAAACATTTGGAGAAATCAGTTAACCACTGATCTTAGCTATTTGGTATTAATTTTCAAGACATAGAAAAGGACTCAAAAGTATGTATTCTTATCATTACACATTAAAAAGTCAAAATTTCTATGAAAAGTTAAATAACTTTATGAGAAATATTAGGAAAAATGAATTTATTATAAAAGGTTAATCTAAATTAAAATATTTAGAAATAATCCCATATAGAGGATATATTGTATAAATAATGAAAAAATAATTGACATAGTTCCTCATCCAGAAATAGGGTCTAGGTCTACTAAACTATAACAATGAAGTAAGAAAAACTTCATGGAGAATAAGATTAGTAATCCACTCATTCTATATTTAGTCCATTCCTATTATGTATAAAAAGTTTTCAAGATATCTAGAGGCTTGGAACCTACTGATGAACAAAAACAAAACTAAATAATAAAAATAAAAGGACAAGTGTAAGGATCAAAGTCTATATGCTGTAGATAGTGGAGGAGATGATTGAAATAACACTGGCTCTTTGATAATATATATCAGAATGATGGGTATGAGGCTCTCTGAAGAGTTTTTTTAAACTTGTATGAGTCTAGTTGTCTTCTGGTAACCATTTCTATTTAAACTGTTTCCAAGAAAGAGACAGAGAATGAGAGATCACTTGTATACACAAAGGATGCAAAATCTTTGAGTAACTAATAAACCTAATGAATTCTGTACAATGTATTAGTTCACTAGGTTATTGATCCTGGAAGTCCAATTTGTTTCTGACTGTAATAAAACTCAAATTACAGATATAAAAAATAAAAGTACAGATATCATAGTAGTTAAATATTCTATGAAATTTCCTTCTACTATTCTTTAACAAATCCCCAGTTGTGGTAGAGCTGCCATATGGATATGCTTGGGACTAAATCATAACTGATTTAATTCAATTCTTACCAGTAATCAATCCAAGAATGAATATGAATGTTTGCCTCACAATACCTAGTACTCAGGCCTCAGTGTTGCAAAATGAATCAAGCTTCATTATCAAAGACAAAGCCTTGGGGATATCTGGGTAAGTTTGTATCTTTCAGTAAATGAGGAAATCTCTGATCTTTCTGCTTCTAGACATTCTAATAAATATAACATGAATTTCCAATGGTTTAGCTTATTCATAGTCTGGTTAAAGTCATCACATCTCATGTGTGCACATCAAGAATGAAATAGAAGTCAAGAGGCTCTAGTTTCCTCAATGGCAAAATATCAGTACAAATTAACATACGTGAAGAATATATACTAAAACATTTAATTGATCTCTTCATTAATATGTTTGTATTTACTTACCACCAAGTTGACAGTGAAGAATAAGAATTTTTTAAGATAGTTTTTAAGAGGAAGAGCATGCATCAATAACTTTGTGAATTGTAGTGTAGTTTTATGAACCAAAGTAAAATTAAGAATATGCATTGCTTATCCAACTGTTATCTTCTTTCTTAGGAAAGTGTACCAATTTATTTCGATACCTCCAAAAGTAAATCCTTATTCTTGTAGGTTTGTATAGTTGAGTGGCTCTCATATTTTGGCTTCCATTATACTTTTACACACTCAAAAGTTATTGAAGACCTCAAATAGTTTTATTTATGTGTGTTTTATTTATTTATATTTGCCAAATTAGGAGTAAAGTTAGAGACATTTAAGTCATTAAAACATCAACAATAATTGACTTGTTAAGATAAATTAAATATTTTACACAATTTTTAAATTTCAAAAACCAAAAAAGAAGCCATTGAAAAGATCATAATTGCTTTATCATTTTTCAAGTTTCTTTTGTAGTTGCCTTAATGAAGGAAGGTGGTTTTATCTGTTTCTGCAATTATTCTGTTAAGATATATATTTTTAGCCATAGTATCTAAAGAGAATACATCCTCATATAGATTTGTAGGTGAAATTGTTGACCTTTTTAAGATATTTGTGGATATTCTTCTTTGATACTATATCAATATCCAACAAGAAGTAATTTCTTAAATATTTTTGCAATACAGAATCTAAAGTTATTTGAATTTGTTGAATTCTTGTATATTCAAATCTATTGTCTATAATACACTTCTAGTGGATTTCTCATCCATGTATGAGTATGTAATTCAATGTATTCATTATTTGGAAAATATTTGCTCACTTATACACATCTTCTGAAATTTGACTTATTCCATTATAACATATTAAATATAATTGACATTAGCATTTATTGCAGAGATGTTTGAGCATCCAAAAGCTGGTAAGCTCATAATTACAGACATAATTTTTCCAAAATTCTAATTTTACATAAAAAATTCAATGTCATAATTAGTTAAAAAATACTAGGCTTTCTTTTTCTGGAAATGAAAATTCACTTAGGTTATTTTAAAGGGAATTCTGCTATGTAATCAAATTGGAATAAATATAGTGTTCTCAGCAATTGTTTCAAGTAAAATAGTTTTCATAAAAAGAAGAACTAATTAGTCTTTCAACTTTTATGCTTTGCCTGGAGAAAACTTTTATATTTTCCAGGAAAAGCATTTCAGGTATGTCTGTCATTTCAATATTTTAAAATATCATGTACCAAATGCTATAATTTCATAAATTAGATAATATTTGTGGCTTCATTAATGGCATTATTAAATAAAATTGTTTTGTTGTGATTGTTGTT
Source organism: Xerus rutilus (assembly GCA_028644305.1). NCBI lineage: Eukaryota > Metazoa > Chordata > Mammalia > Rodentia > Sciuridae > Xerus > Xerus rutilus. Next base: position 98,757,987 of record CM053404.1, on the reverse strand, counting down.
GTTTTTGCTGTGGCGTTGCCATGTTCCCCTCCCTCAGGGCATGGACTTAAATAACTCAGTGAGGATTAGTGCATTTTAGTGCCACTGGCTTTGTAATCAGTCACCAGTATTTGTACTTGCCACTATTTTGCAGCATCACTGAAAATAACAAACTCTCAAAAATATAAAACATCATCTTTGTATTTGTGTGCAAGTAGTTTTTAATCTCATATAACTACTAAACCTGTTCCCAAGTCCCTTCAGGAGTTTGCCATGTATCTTTAGAAAACTGCTCAGTGAAACAACCTATAAATGCCACAGTGTGCAGTATATTTATTCTATTCCTATATAAATAACCTTACTCATAATCACATAATTATATACTAAATTTAATTGACATGAATTATATGGCAAATAATGGATTAGTAACATTTAATTAAAAGTAAAAATATCTTCTCTAGGAATAATAGAAAATAAAAGTTTGTTTCAGATTATTTTGTTTTTGGATTCCAGATAAGCAATTTCTAGAACAAAAGTTGTTTCATGGTTAAACTTTCGATTTACCTGAGATTCAGCATACCAAACAACAAATTTCAAGTTTCAATTTCACTCCTATTATATATGTGCAACTATGTGTCTTGAAATACAACACATATTTCATTTATTCCTTAGCTTTTTTCTTACAAGGAAACAGAACAACATAAAATACACTTCTCATAAAAGGGAAGGTCTGTACAAATGAAACATACTTCTGAACATTACCAAAATTAGTTTACATAATTCCAGCATTGTTTCACTGAAAAGAAGAGCCTCAACATGTGTTACAAATATTGATATGCTATATATTTAAAAGCTTCTCTATTCTGAATAGATGAGGATTTTAACATGTACAGTGCATTCTCTAGTATAATTGAAAAGAGTGGCTTACAATATGAATTAGATAATCAATTAGGGAATTCAACTCCATAAGCTATTTTATATAATCAATCATCAAAGGATAAATAATTTGAAGGATATGCTTTATATTTCAGATTCTAATTCATGTAGTACATTGATTTTAAACTATACACATATGAGTTTTCACAGATTTGCTTTTAAAAAGGTAATTTTCTAAAATGATTTAGATATTTGCAAGTGAAATTCTTTTATTTTAATCTACAATAGTACCAATTAAAGCAGTATTTCCTTTTAAATATTCATAAGTAGTGCATCTCTGAGTAATATTGAGAAATAGCACAGATGACAGGCTTATTTTATGCAACTATGCAATTAAAATAATTTGCTCTGGCTGTTTTCATAGAATGGGAAACCCATATTCTTACTTCTTTACAATTTCAATTAGACCTCTAATGAATTGGTGCCAAATCTTTTTGTTATCTTATGTGGAAATAATATGATGATAATAAAGAATTATTTTATGTGGAATTACAAACTACATCAATAGTCAGTTAAAAATACATGCAATTCTAAATAAAAATAGTAATTGAAAAATCTTTTATTCCTATTTATTCTATTCACTACATTTTCATTTCAACCTAGGTGTTACCATACTCCATAAAGTAATTTATATGTACTGTTCCCTTTTGGGGAGAAAATCAGAATTCTTGGACAACACTTTTACAAGAAATTATTAACAATAATCAAGTTATATTATTAATTTTTAGTTTATCTTATAACCTCTAAAACATTGTATATTCTATCTTGTCAAATTTTTCTCTTATTGCTTTTATTATTTCTGTCTAGCATCTATTTTCCTAAGTTAACTACTGACTTAAAAATTACCAGAAGGAAAATCAGGCTTTGTCTAAATTCTTCACTTGAAAGCCAAATCACATGAAAACATATGACTATCTTATTTGCATCATTTTATGGTTAAGGAGTGGAGTTTTTGAGGAAATCCGAAGACTGAATATTTTGGATTAATGTTTGGGTTAAATGTTTATTCACAATGACCTCAGTGTGAGATTTTTCTTTCATAGACATTATATCATCTCTAAGAGATAAATATTGAAACTTTGTGTTTCAAAGATAAAAGATGAAAGGAGATCTATTAGGGCCAAGACTTGTAGAATTCTAGTAAACTGAGCCTAAATGTGGGGCTGGGCATTAGGGTGTAGGAGTCTCATCAGGAGAGTGCTATAGGACAGAAGCCAAAGGAAGATGATGCTCCAAGGAGGAAGAGGGGTCAATAGTGTGAATTTGCAGGATGTGTTGGTGCATGCCAGTAATTTCAGCAGCTCAGGAGACTGAGACAGGAAGACCATAAATTTGAAGTAAGCCTCAGAAAGTACTTAGTGAGACCCTATCTCAAAATAAAAATAAAAAGGTGACTGAGTGGTTAAATGTCCTTGGGTTCAATATCTGGAAATATCAAAAAAAAAAAAAAAAAGAAAAAGAAAACAGAAAAAATAGTGTGAATTCCACAGAGAGGTAAATTAAATGGGTTTAAGACACATAGCAGTCAGGTAATATACTTATGTGAGGGTTTTAAAAATTCAAATTAATTTTAAAAAACTAACAGCATAATCTTTGTTCTCTTAAAAGGATAAATGTATTGTCTAACTAATGTATAAAACATTAAAATTATACATATTTATGGGGTATTGTGACATTTAATACATGTAAAAATCATGTAATGCTTAAATTGGGGTAAACATACGTATGTCTTCAAATATTTATCACTTTTTAGGAAAAAACATTCAAATATCTTTCTTTTGGCTTTTTGAATTATACACCTCATTGTTGTTTTATGTAGTTAACCTAATGTACAATAGTGCACCAGAGTTTCCTACTTCTAACTAAAGCTTAATTAAAATCTAAATAATCGTTATAGATAATGTTTTTCAGCAAAGACAGCTTTGATGGATAACTTTATGTGTCAACTTGGCTGGGTTAAAAATGTCCAGAAAGCTGGTAAAAATTATTTCTGAGTGTATCTAAAATGGTATTTCTGAAATAAATTAATATTTAAATCAGTCAACTAACACATACACATTAAAACCAGTATGGTTGGGCATCAGCCAGTCCTTTGAAGACATGAATAGAAAATGGAACGAAGGATGGGTGAATTATCTGTCTCTCTGAGTTGAGATATTCATTTGCTCTTGTTCTTAGACATCAGAGCTCCTGGTTCTTGGGCCAGCCATCAGACTCCTAAGACTTGTACCAGCTGTACTCCTGGTTCTAAGACCACTGGATTGACTGACTCACACACCACCTGCTTCTCCATCTTGAAAATGACATATTGTGGGACTTTTAGGCTTCTATAAGAAGTTAATCCCCATAGTAAATGTTATCTTGCATATATGTCTATATGTCCTGTTGCTTTTGTATTTCTAGACACCTTCAAATAATACACTAGATTTATATTCTAAGATTAAAAACATAAACAGTTCTCAATGATTTGACAAAATGTATTAAAATGTATTAAAATAATACATATGCTAGATGACATATGGGAAATGTTGGAAGGAGGAAATTTGGGGGCTTAGAAAAATCAGACTAGAACCTCTGACTTGTCAGGTTATGTTTTTAAAATTACACTTTTTTCTTATTTTTGCCATTAAGATGTACATTTAACTATTATCTTTAGCATTAAAGAAGTCAAGGTAATACCACTTACAACTATAATATAATCAATATGTATTGGAGGAAATATTACTTCTATAAATAATAGTATTTTTTTTTCTTTTTTGTTATGGAGGATTGAACTCAGGGAGCACTGAACCACTTAACCACATCCCTAGCCCTATCCCTAGCTTAGTGCTTTGCTAAATTGCTGAGGTTGGCTTTTTTTTATTATTAGTTCTAATCGGTTATACATGACAGCAGAAAGCTTTTTTGATTCATTGTACACAAACGGAGCAGAATTTTTCACTTCTCTGGTTGTACAGGAAGTAGAGTCACACCATTCACCCAATCATATATGTACTTAGGGTAATGATGTTCGTCTCATTCCACCATGGTTCCTACCACTATGCCCCCTTCCCCCGTCTCATTTACCCCATTCAAATTCCCTCCATTCCTCCCATGCCCCTCCCTGACATTTTGGATTAGCATCCACTTATCAAAGAAAACATTCAGCCCCTGGTTTTTGGGGATCAGGTTATTTCACTTAGCATAATATTCTCCAACTTCATCCATTTTTACCTACAAATGCCATACTTTTATTCTCTTTTAATGCTGAGTAATATTGCATTTTGTATATATGCCACAGTTTCTTTATCCATTTATTATCAAAGGGCATCTGTGTTGGTTCCACAGTTTAGCTACTGTGAATTGAGCTGCTTTAAACATCAAAGTGGCTGTGTCACTGTAGTATGCTTTTTTTAAACATGTTTAGTTGTCAATGGATCTTTATTTATTTTTTTATTTATATGTGGTGCTGAGAATCAAATCCAGTGCCTCACACATGCTAGGCAAGTGCTCTACCAATGAGCCACAACCCCAACCCCTGTAGTATGCTGTTTTTAAATCCTTTGGGTATAGATTGAGGAGTGGGATAGCTGGATCAAATGGTGGTTCCATTCCATGTTTTCTAAGAAATCTCTGTACTGCTTTCCAGATTGGTTGCACCAATTTTCAGTCCCACCAGCAATGTATGAGGCAATGTTTGAGTGTATCTCCCCCCCCCATATCCTCACTAACACTTTTTTTGTTTTTGTTTTTCTGGTAACTGCCATTCTGACTGGTGTGAGATGAAATATTAGAAAAGTTTTGATTTGCATTTCTCTAATTTGTAGAGATGTTGAACATTTTTTCATATACCTGTTGATCTATAGAATACTACTTCTGAGAAGTGTCTGTTCAACTCCTTAGCCCATTTATTGATTGAGTTGTCTGGTTTTGTTTTTGGTGTTAAGTTCTTTGAGTTCTTTATATATTCTGGAAATTAATGCTCTATTTGAGGTGTGTGTGGCAAAAATTTGCTCCCAAAATGTAGGCTCTATCTTCACTTCATTGATTGTTTCTTTTGCTGAGAAGGAGCTTTCTAGTTTGAATCTATTCCATTTATTTATTCTTGATTTTATTCCTTGTGCTTTAGGAGCTTTTTTAAGGACATTGGGGCCTAATCTGATGTGATGAAAGTTTGGGCCTACTTTTCCCTCTATTAGGCACAGGATCTGTGGTCTAACTCCTAGGTCCTTGATCCACTTTGAGTTGAGTTTTATGCATTGTTAGAAATAGGAATTTAGTTTCATTTTGCTGCATATGGATTTCTGGTTTTTTCAGCACCATTTGTGGAAGAGGCTATCTTTTCTCCATTGTATGTTTTTGGCACCTTTGCCTATTATGAGAGGCTGGCTTTGAACTCACGATCCTCCTGCCTCTGCCTCCCAAGTCACTGGGATTAGAGGTGTGTGCCACCATGCCCAGCCTGTAAAACAGTATTTTATAGTATATTCATAAGCTATGTGAATACTAAAATGATTAAATATTGAAATGCTGCTTTGTTTAGAAATTTCATTTTTAATATATTTATTTTTATTCAAATTCTTGTAATGTAGAATTTAAATGGCTTTTCCAAATCTGATGCAAACATGTATATAAATGTACATATGCATACACACATGTTTTTGGAACTTCTCTTGCCTATAATAGTATATTTCCTCTTTATTCATAAAGTACAAGGTAAGTATTACTATTTTTCTTAATCATTTGGAGATAATTTTTATTTCTAATAAGCTCTTTATATCACATATGTATCATTTTTATTTTGTTTATTGAATATCACTTCACATTTACTTAGACTTATTATTTTCTTCTTTTGAATTCAAATAAAAAATTTTTCTAGGAGACAACACTTAACTTTATGTAATAAAATATTCTGAAGGAAAGAGCATTAAATACCATTTTGCATTTTATGAATCAATAAGGCAAGGAAGTTACCATATCCAATCAGCATACCTAGTGAGAATACAGGGAATGAGGTGTGCTGCTAGGACAAACAGGTCTGCATCAGCTGTCACAATGCACACATTACCTGATCCTTTAATCTGTAGTTTTCATTTTTGAAGTATAGCAGCATGCAATACCTACAGGATACAAAAAAAGCAGGCAAACTGTAACTTGTCTGAGAATACATTTGCCATTAGGAAAATCCAATAGAGTAGTGAGGGAAAGGCAGACCATGACAAGAGTGACAAGGGCTGGAAGGACAGCTGCTGCTTCTCAGCATCCTGCAGAGACCTTGCCACCAAGCTGGGTTTCAGGAATAACACAAGTTCCCGAGAACTGGGAAATTTTCAAGACATGAAGAACCTCCACCCATAGAATGACATAAATTATTAATATGGACTCTTGGCCTATGTACTTACGACAGGAATTTAGACAAAAAACTAGAAAAAAGATTACAAAGTCAGGAAAATTTGAGCTATAAACATACCTAGATCGTTAAATTTACAAACATATATCATTTTTTGTAGAAAAAGTGAAAAATTCTCAGAAACATAACATTCTTTCATAATCTTACTGGTCTAAGGGGACTGTATATGAGGATTTCCTAGGAAGAAGTAGAATCTGTAAGGAATTCTGCTAGCATAAACTGAGGGACTGATTGTCCTTACTCATGTTTCTAAGGTTAAAAACTCCCTGACATTTTATACTTTTGGTTGTGGAAACCTTAGTATAATGGATGAATCCTATTTATACTGGATGGTGAAGATTAATGAAATGGCGTTTTGGAAACAGAAGGTCAGTGAATATCTTTTACAACTCTGCACATACTTCATCTCGTCCACCTATAGAAATACTGAATATAAACTTTGTGTTACAACATCGAATAAAGAAAAGTTGCAGTAAGTTACAATAGTAAAAATTGTCTAAAGAGATAAAAGCAATATTCTAGTCTATCCTTTAATATTATGTATGAAAATTTTTCAATTCTGATTTAATAATTTCAGAGCATACCTTGAGAAAGGATACTAGAGTTTGGGGCCTAGTTACCTTCTATCACTTACCGGTGATCTTTGCCATTTCTTAAACGAGACAAAGTAACCACTTTGATGTACACAATTTGGTAAGGTGCTCTCATTTAAAAAAACAGCCCTTACCACCATCTAAAGAACTTTCAGTAAAATAATTCTTTAGACATTCATATACTCACTTATCATTTTTAAGCACATCTAGCAGCATGCACAGCTGTGTAAATTATTCTTGTTTCTGAAAATTCCAATTCAAAATATATGCTAAAACTCAAGGCTATTGATGGTCACATTTAGACTATAGTGAACAATATTTTATTATATTTCAAAATATCTAGAAGAGAGGATTGCCAACAAAACTAAATGATAATTGTTTGAGGTGATGAATATGCTAGTTATCCAAGTTTCATCACTGCACATTATATATATATATATATGTGTATATATATACATATGTGTGTATGTTGAAATATAACATCACACCCCATGAATATGTACATTATTAAAAAAACCCAATACTCAGAAAATGAATGCTTCCCTGTTTAATTCATCAAAGCCACAAGCTCCTTCCATCTTTACATTCAGCCAAATTTATGATGGGCCTTTATCTTCACCCTAGTTCCATCATGAGTGTTTTGGGGCCACAACAGAGGGAAACTTTATTGCAATGTCACCCAAGGTATGAGGATGGTGCAGTGCGCCCTCTGGACATTGAGAATATTTTCCTTAACTCCTGAAACAGACATTCTCCCAAAAGTCTCTTTAGTTAAAATTGTGACACATAACTATTGCCTAATTTAAACTAGTCAAAATATAGCCACTAGTCTGGAAAAGAGAAAGCATACTCTGTAGCATGTAACCTTCAAATGACTGGACAAATTCAAAGAACAATGTGTAAGAAACAATGTGAAATAAATGTCAACTGTCATGCTAATTTAGACATAAAGATAAAAACAGGTCTATTAGTTTGCATTTTTTAATCTCTTCCTTCTTCTGAGAATATCAAGTCTTTTGGTAACAGTTATAGGATGATAATACTGGAAAAAATTCAGTCAATACTGAGAGGTAGATACTAGCATTATTCCATTACCTTATTAGAAAATAAAGGTCACAAACTGCAAGATTACAGAAGTCAAAGTTAAAATTTTATTTAGTAGACTATTGGTTATTAACCATTATATCTTTACAAGTAGTTTTTTTTTTCAGGAGACTATAAGGCAATACTAATTTTATACAGTACATAAAAGTAAAAATTATAAAGACAATGCAGAAAAATATAGATTATAAAGATTCCAAACATCCAGTTGCACTATTAACTTCATTCCTGTTTTCATCTTTAAATAATAATAATCTATTGAACAGAATAGATTTAGTTATATTTAGTTATTACCCTTGAGTACAAAAACATTTCTTATCAAGAAAAACATTTAGATATTTTACTGCAATGAGAGTAAGATAATCTAAGAATGATTCTTTGTTTTTTTTTCTATCAAATTTTCCCAACATCCTGAGACTAAAACCTGAACATGAGCTCCACAACAAATGTAACCTCTTGCCTTAGTGGTCTGACTCTTTATCCTTGGCTGTTTTATGTAAACAAAGAGACAGGTTTCTTATGTAATGAAGTTTCCCGCTCAGAGATGAAAGTTGGGATCTAGCATATTTTGACAAAATAACATAGTATTGTATTATATTCCTATTACTGTTATAACAAATTTTCACAAAAGCAGTGGCTTAAAACAAAGTAAATTTATTATTGCGCCATTTGGAGAGGTTATACATCCAAGATGGCCTTATCTGGGCTAAACTCACAGTGATGGCCCAGCTGCCTTCCTTGTGAGGACCTTAGGAGAAGGTCCATATTCTTGCCTTCTCTGGTTGCTACAGACTGCCTACATTTCTTTGGGTCAGATAATCTATCTTAAAAGCCAACAGGGTAGTATCTTCAGATTTCTCTTCAATTCTGCTTTTATCATCACATCTCTTTCTCTGACTCTAAGTGCCATTGTTGTTACATTGGGCTGATACAGGTAACTAGAATAATCCTCCTATCCTAAAGATTTTAACCTGATCACATCTTTAAAATCCTTTTTGCTACATAAGCAACATATTCACAAATTTAAAGAACTAGAATATGAACAATTCTGAGGAGAAATATTCTACCTTCTACAAATATTATGTTCATTTTCCTTTCACAAATTATACATTTTTCTAACATTAAACAAAATTAAGACAGAAAAAAAGCTTAAATAAAATTTAAGGAAAAAAAGAGTTTCAACATGTATTTAATGAAAACTCATTAAGATCCTCATTATCGCTTTACTTCAATACCTGAATCTTCTTTTTGCCTGAGCTACTTGTTAGTTACCATTGACACCTCCTTAGCATATATCTATTAGTATTTAGAGCTGAGTATAAATGCATTTATGGATATTGGAGGATTTCTATATATTTATAAATCTGTGTATATCTGTATATACATTTATCTATACCTATATATATACACACACATACACACAAAATGCACATCAATGTTTTAGTCAGTTGTAGATTCTATTAGTTTTGAAAGAAAAATATTTCACAAATGAAAATATGTAATGCAATAGTCAACTGACAAAAGTCTCTCCTCCTTATAATTCTGTTCTCATTTTTATTCATTTCAAACTATGACAGGTGTTGAATGCTAATAATAAATGTTCTAATGGAAGATATTTAGGGTTATTAATTTTGGAATCAAGCAACAGAATCAAATGCCAGATGAATGAATTTACTACAAAATATTTTGGTTTATCAGTGAGTATCAAGTATCAAAAACGGGCCATCTGTTGCATTTTAACATTATTTATAATCAACATTATGTTATAAAACTTTGGAGTGGAAACTAAATTTTTTTAAAAGATCATAAATGAAACATAAGGTTTTAATGAAAAGAAAGTAAATGATTTGTAGATAATTATTGAATCTGTCTCATTAATTATTTTAATTAAGATAGGCTTTGTGCCTTAAATATAATTATTCAGCACATTTTTCCATCTTAAATTCTTTTAATAAAAATATAGTATAAGAATTCTGGTAATATACAGGGATTAAAAAAGAAACTACTTTGACATATTTTCTGTTGTTTTGTTATATTACAGTTATAGAAATATATGTTAATTTTCTGAAATCACATGCAAGCAGAGTTTATTTTTTTATCCCATAGATAAAACATTGTAAATGAATTTACTCATGGTAATGACACACAGACAATCTCTAAAGTGAGAGGAGATTCATATATAACATGAGATGATGGGAAAATAACAAAGTATCCAGGAAAATAAAAATTAGTGAATAAACACAGTTTGCCTATCAGTGAGGATACAAGCTATGAAGTTAGAGTTCTGAGATTCTGAAGAACTGTTTATCTCATATGTGTCCACTTTCACAATTTCACTTCATGTCACGTATTAATCCATACCTCCACATTTTTTTTTAAACTGGGCCTTGAACCCAAGGACATTTTTCCACTGGACTAATTCCCCAGAACTTTTATTTATTTAATTAATTGATTAATCTATTTACTTTTATTTTGATACAAGGTTTATATTGCTCGGAGTCTTGCCAAGTTGCTAATGCTGGCCTCTAACTTGAGATTCTCCTGTCTCAGCCTCCTGACACCTCAACTATTCCAAATTATTTTTCTATCTGGTGCTTCTTATAGTTTCTGCTGCACAGCTCAGCTTCTTAGGTCACCACTTGCTCTGCCACATCGTATGTACTCTCTGTTTATTTTCTTAGTCCACTCTTCAATGGTTATCTCTCCTCTTTTGATTCAGTGTCCAGAAATTGTAATTTTTCATTTTCTGTCAGAATTCTCCTATTATTTTCAATGATATTGTTTTTTATATGGTAATTTATTTACTAATTTTAGTGGAAAGATTAATAGATGAAAATTAAAATCAATTCAATCTTCTGAATTGACAGTCTCAACTTTTTCATATCACTGAGTAATTTAACTACAATAATAGCTTTGTTAGAATATAATAAACAGAAAATCAGATAATTAACTTTTTTATTATTTCAAGCACCGACAATAATGCAGAGATGATATGAAGCATTTTGACACTGGAATAAATTAATAATTTACAAAGTTGAGTTTTATTGTTCTTTAATTCTTTTAAAAATGGTTTTTAAAGATTGATTCTCTCATTTTTTTCTAAAATTTATTTATAGATCTTATTTATTTTTGCCTCCTATTGAATATGCAAAGAAAAGTGTTTTCAGTTGCATTTTTGATTAGTCCTTTTCCATTTATATGCTGGATAAACTTATTTTTTCTATTGGTTCTTTTATTAACACAATACTCATGTATCCTGACTTGTAAAATGGGAGATGATCTTCTTCCATTGAAGATTTTAAAGTGAAAACAATCATAAATATGAGGACCATTTAAGAAATATCTCTCCATTATTGGGATGGTGAGGATATTTTTTATTTTATTTTGTGCCTTCAAATTCCAAATTCTTTAAGTAATTTTTAAGAAAATACTTTGGATACATGCCTGATCTATGAAACATTAATTATAGTCACATAAAGTACGTGAAAAAAAGTTTCTGATACAAATTTAGTAAGATAAAATCTGTGTCATTATCCATTATCATATATTTCAAAAAAATAGATAAAAATGATTAGATTAACTCGAAACCAGCTTGGCACAAGTTTCTTCTTTCTAATGCACACTGTTTCTCTCAACTACAATAAAAACAATGTGACTTATACAAATAGGTCATAGGAAAATTGTCTTAATTCTATATTCTTCATTATTAATATTAGAAACTATACATAGAGAAATAATGGATTACCACCAAAGAAAATCCTTTGATTCCAAGCTGATAGATTTATGTAAACCTTATGGACATGGCATTTGCTTATGGGTCATTTTTCCAAGATATAAAATGGTTGACTATTCACATATGAACACCACTTGTATTGTCTTGTAATAAAGCAATTTAGACAGCAAAGAACATGTATGTTTAAAAAATCCTGTGTCCAAAACTGAATAAAAACCAAAAATGAGCAACTTTTATAACATTTGTCACAGTTTTATTATCAATGTTAACTAGATATATACTTAAAATCTGAAAATAGGTCTCCTTAGGGGACTCTTAGAGTGACTTGCATTTGACATGGGTATGTAGTTATGGTTAAGTGGATCTTTTAATTATTACTAATTATAAGAGAATATTTTAATCACTCAAAAATTTGAATTAGGAGCCCCTAAAGAACCAATAGAACATTTAGCTAAGGAAATATGTAAAAGTAAATGCCTATAAAGACCAAATTAATATTTTATCCTAATGCCAACTGAGTACTGTGTTGATATTTCTGTTAACCAAGTCTCATTTTGCTTTTATAAATCTATGTTTTGATTGTATAAACCTTTGATGTTCTGGTCTATTGTAAAAAACCACGGTCATGTGTAGTTCTAAGTGAAAAAAACACATGTACATATTTATTTAACCACCTACCACAAATAAACTTTGGAACAATTACACAGCCACAAAACATGCTTCCTACTTTCCCTTTTCACAGCTTCTCACGCTCACACCTAATTCCTGTCTAGCACAGATCTGCCCTCCATCCTTAAGAGTTTTACCTTTTCTAAAGGTGGTGTAAATGGGGTCAAATGGATTCAAACTTTTGATTCAGGCTTCTTTCAACAGTAAAACCCATTTAAGATTCATTCAAGTTGTTTTGTGTGATATATGTCAGCTCCTTTTTATTAAATTGTATTCCAATATATGGAAATATCCCTGACTTTGAACATAAACTCTATCTTTTACAATAAATGATATGATTGGATTATGCTTTCTTTTAATCCATTCTGCCAAAATAATGTTATTAATTATGTAATGTGTTTAATCCACCTATATTTAGTCTAATTACTGATAAAGTAGAATTTTATCTATCTTTTTTTTCCCTGTGGTGCTGGGGATTGAACTCAGGGCCTTGTGCAAGCAAGGTAAGCACTCTACCAACTGAGCTACATCCCCAGCCCATTTATCTATAATCTTGATATTTGTTTTCTATATGTATCATATCTTTTTTCCTGTACTCCTCTCTTACTCTCTTCTTTTAAGTATTTTCTTGAATACTATTTCAATCCCATTCTTTAATTTTATTATTTTTAAATTTAATTTCTTAAGAGATTTTCATGAGGGTTATTAATAACAATAAGTAAATTAATTCATAACAATAACAACAATTATTAATAAACTATAAATAATTAATGATAATAATAAATAATTATTAATAAGTAATAAATTATTGATAAATAAATTGATTTATACCAAATTAATAACAATAGTTGTAGTACATGACGTTTTTATCTATAACTTCATTCTTTCCTTCCTCTTTGTGTTATTCTACCATAAAAATACATGATTTTATCTCAAGTGATCATCAACTCAGACTTATTTTTATCAATTTAAACATTATATTTTCAGACACATAGAAGAAAAAAAGAACTGTAAACAAAACTATATTTCTAAAACATTTTCTGCTTATCACTGTGTTGACCTACCAGTGCTTCTTATTTGTTAGTGTAAATTTAAATTATCATCTAATGTTCTTTTGCTTTATGAAAGAGCAATTACTTCTTAATTCTAATACCTAAAAGAAAATTGTTGCAAGTGAGAGAATGTGCATTATCAAAAAGATAGACATAAATCCATCAAAAAGAATAGAGAAACCAGGTGTGGTTGTACACACTTGTAATTCCAATAGTTCAGGCGGCCAAGGCAGGAGAATTCCAAGTTCAAGGCTAGCATCAGCAATTTAGCGAGGACCTAAGCAACTTAAGGAGAACCTTTCTCAAAATAAAATTTGAAAGGGCTGGGGATGTGACTCAGTGGTTAAATGCCCCTTGGTTCAATCCCTGGTATACACACACACACACACACACACACACACACACACATACACACACAGAAGAGTCCACACACAATAGACCCACACTGATATAGTAAACTGAATTTTAGTAAAAGAAAAAGGTAAATCAATATAGTGAAGGTGGTCTTCTCAACAAACTGTTTTAGAACAACTCTATCTATATAATTAAAAAATAATGAACCTTATATAAAAACCTTATATCTTGCACAAATTTACATCAAAGTTAATCCTGGAGTTATATGTAAATTGAAAGACCAAAATCTGTAGAGGAAACAATTGATTAAACCCATGTGACCTTAGTTTTTGTGATAAACAGATGAGACAACAAAAGCATAATTACAATTAAAATTAGAAAATGGGAAATTTTATTAAAATTGTGTGTTGTACAGAAGAAAAATACAAAGATATGCAATAGAATGATAGAAAATGTTTGCAAAATACATATTAACAAAGGATTGTATGTAAAATATAAAAAAATAAAACGCTTAAATCTCAATAATTAAAGGTAAAACCCAGTTAAAAATTGAGTAAAATACCTAAAAAGTTCACTAAACAAGATAATCAGATGGCAAATAAACATCAATTTCATTAGGGAATGCAATGATGAAATTTCATTGATGAAATTTCAGTTCATAGCCATTAGAATGACTAAGACTTGTTCATTGCTGGTGGGCATGCTCAGTTCTATGGGCATTCTAAAAGACATTTTGGCAGTTTCTTACTAAGATAAATGTAGTTATACCATACAATCCGGAAATCATATTTTTATTTGATTCCTCAATTGATTGAAAATCAATTTAAGTTTATTCAAAAATCAATATGCACCAAGCATGGTGGCCCATGCCTGTAAATCGTAAGCTGCCAACCTCAGCAAAAGTGAGGCACTAAGCAACTCAGTGAGACCCTGTCTTTAAATAAAATACAAAATAGCGCTGGGGATGTGGCTCAGTGGTTGAGTGCCCCTGAGATTAATCCCTGCTACCCACCCAAAAAAATCAATATGCATATTTTAACAGCTTTATTCACATGTGCCAGAAATGAGGAAACTAAAATATCTTTTAGCAGATAAATTAATATACATTTTGTGGTTCATGTGTGCAGTATAATGCTATTCAGCCAGGAAAGGCAAGAAAAGAACCCAGTGAATCTTGGTAAGTGAAATATGCCAGTCTGAAAAGACTACTTACATCTTAATTTCACTTATACCATATTGCAGAAAATGAAAATTTGTAGAGATATTAAAGTTATTACTGCATATGAAGGCATGAGGATGGAGTTAGGTAGAGTTTATGTTAATTACATGATACTTTTTCAGGGTGGTGAAACTATTAAGGTATTTAATGTTGGACACTTGACATGGTGCATTTGTTAAAATCCATAGAACTTTACAGCTCAGAGATAATCTTTTTTTTTAGCTTAAAATCTTTCTTTATTACTTCACAGTTTCTGCAAGTCAGAAACATAAGCATAGTTTCTAAGTTCTCTGCTTAGAATCTCATATGGTTACAACCAAGATATTGACTCATCTAGAACTTGAGCAAACCTTCAAGTTCATTTAGTTTGTTGACCAAATCCAGTTCCCTGTTGCTATATTGCTGAGGCTCCTATTTTTCTTCATATCTGTCATGGACATTAATGAACTTCCAGGCTGTCCTCAGGTCTTTGCCAGGTAATCTTCTACCTCTTAACATACATCAACTTGCTTCTTTAAGGTCAATAGGAGAGACCATTCCTCTGACACTTCACCTTTAGAAGCTATCAATCAGGGTGTCATAAAATTCTGTAAAACCTTACCTCCTAAACATAACCCAAACTGTTTTTATCTCCTTTTCATTAATTTCTTCTATAATTCTTTCTCCATGCAAAGCAGAATGACTTCTTAAAATTTGAAATTACACATTTTACACTTTTTAGTTTTCTTTCACTGTCTTCCTACTTTGAATAAATGTCAAATTTCTTAACTAAGTCTTATAAGGCTTTATATGAAGATGCTATAATTTAAAGGTTTAAATGTAATCTCTCCAGTGGCTCTCACTTCTGTGTTGAACCTTAATCCCCACTGTGATTGTACTAGGAAGTGGGTTCTTTTGGGAGATGATCAAATTATGAGTGTTTATTAATGAATTAATTTCTTTATAAGATAAACTTCAAGGAGAATTCACCCCCTTTGGCCCCTGTGGGACACAGTGTTTGTTACCTCTAGAGGATGCAACAACAATGGAAGCAGAGAGCAGTCCTTATCAGACACAAAACATTCTGGATATGTGATCTTGAATTTCCTGGTTTCTTGAACTATGAGTAATCATTTTCTATTGTTTACAAATTACCCAGTCTGTCGCTTTTGATCACAGTGTTACAGACTAAGAAGGCCTCTCTGAAGGGATATTATTTAATATTTAAACAACCAGCTAAAGGGAGCCAACTTGGTAACCATCACAGGGAAGAATATACTAGTAGAGAACACAATTAATGCAAAAATCCTGAAGGAGAGCTATACTTGACAAATTTGAAAAACTGAAAGAAGCCCAGAATTACTTTTTCTTAAATTTATCATCAGCATGTATTATTTTTAACTTATTTTTATTTTGATACAGCTGTATCATTTTTCTAACTCCATTTTTCTTTTTCTTGTTTAAATGTTTTATTTTTATTTTTACCTTTTTATTATTATTATTTTTACATGACAGTAGAGTATATTTTGAAATATTATGTATATATGAAATAAGTATAACTTATTCCAGTTAGGATCCTATTACATGAAACAGATTAGAAAACACATAGTCAAACCCACATAAATACAGTTATCACATACTAGACAAAGGCACCATAAACATATGTTGGAGAAAAGATAGCCTCTCCAACAAATGGTGCTGAGAAAACTGGAAATCCATATGTACTAGAATGAAATTGAACCTCTCTTTCATTCTGTACAAAACTCAGCTCAAAGTGGATCAAAGACTTAGTCATCATACCAGAGATCCTACACCGACTAGAACAAAAAGTAGGCCCAGCTCTTCATCATGTTGGCTGAGGAACTGATTTCCTCAATAAGACTCCTAAAATGCAAGAAATAAAATCAAGAATCAATAAGTAGGAGGGTATCAAACTAAAAAGCTTCTTCACAGCAAAAGACACAATCAAGAAATCAAGAACATGAACAGAGAGCCTATAGAATGAAAAAATCTTTACCACATGCACCTCAGATAGAGTATTAATCTCCAGGATTAAAAAAGAACTCAAAAAACTTAACATCATAAAATGAACAAACAAACAAAAAACCTAACTCAATCAATAAATGAGCAAAGGAACTGAACAAGCACTTTACAGAAAAAGACATACTAATGGTGAAAAAATATATTAAATAATGTTCAACATCTGTAGCAATTAGAATAAAGCAAATCAAAACTGTACTGAGATTCCATCTCACCCCAGTCCAAATGGCAATTATCAAGAGTACAAGCAACCATAAATGTTGGTGAGGATGTGGGGGAAAAGGTTCACTTATACATTGCTGGTGGGACTGCAAATTGGTGCAACCACACTGGAAAGCAATATGGAGATCCTTAGAAATCTTGGAATGGAACCATTTGACCAGGCTAGCCCACTCCTCATTTTATATCCAAAGTACTTAAAATCACCATAGTGTGATTCACACGGACACTTCAATGTTTGTTGAAGCTCAATTCACAATACCCAAGCTATGGAACAAACATAAGTGCCCTAAAACAGATGAATGTATAAAGAAAAGATAGTATATATACACAATGGAATATTACTTAACTATAAGAACAATGAAATTATGGCATTTGCTGGTAAATGAATGGAAATGGAAAATATCAAGCTAAGTGAAATAAGCCAGTCCCAAATAACCAAAGTCAGAATGTTCTCTCTGATATGTGGATGTTAACCCACAACAATGAAGAGGAATATTAGAAATTCACTGGACTAGAAAAAGGGGAATGAATGGAAGGGAGGGGAGATGGTAATAGGAAAGACAGTAGAATGAATCAGATGTATCTTTCCTATCCTCATATATAAGTACTTGACCAATATAACTCCACATATTGTACAATCACAGTAATGAGATAATCTTAATGTATTCCAATAAAAAATTACTTTTGATGTTAGAAAATCACAGGAAAGAAGGCAAACTATAGGAAAAAAGAACAAAACTATGGTAAAATATATAACACCTGATTGAAGAAGTTAGGGAAACAGATGCTAAATGACCTTGGCAATGAGTGAAATCTATGAAGTCTATAAGATTAAAGATAGAACACATTGAACATAGACATTGTATTCTAATTGATAAAGACTTTTTACATAGATTATGAATTAGTGACACTTACACCCATATGCAATTATACTGGAATTAACCAATTAAATGTATGATGGTGAGAGCCAGGTTTTTCACTGTTGGGAGTAAGAGATGGTTATACTATCCAAAGCGCTATATAGATTCAATGTGATTCCAATTAAAATCCCAACAT
This sequence comes from Xerus rutilus, assembly GCA_028644305.1. Lineage (NCBI taxonomy): Eukaryota > Metazoa > Chordata > Mammalia > Rodentia > Sciuridae > Xerus > Xerus rutilus. The sequence goes on along the minus strand of CM053404.1, from coordinate 98,739,665 downwards.
CATTCCTTATAGAAATAGAAAAGGCAATCATGAAATTCATTTGGAAGAATAAGAGACCCAGAATAGCCAAAGCAATTCTTAGCAAGAAGAGTGAAGCAGGAGGTATCATAATACCAGATCTTAAATTATACTACAAAGCTATAGTAACAAAAATGGCATGATACTGTCACCAAAATAGACATGTAGACCAATGGTATGGAATAGAAGTCACAGAGATGAACCCACCTAAATACAGTTATCTTATACTCGACAAAGGAGCCAAACACGTACACTGGAGAAAAGAGCCTCTTCAATAAATGGTGCTGGGAAAACTGGAAATCCATATGTAGCAAAATGAAACTAAACTAAACCCCTATTTTTCACCATGCACAAAATTCAACTCAAAGTGGATCAAGGACCTGGGAATTAGACCAGAGACCCAACACCTAATAGAAAAAAAGTAGGCCCAAATCTTCATCATGTTAGGACCGTAATTACCTTCATTAGAACCTTACTTCCTTAACAAGATACCTGTAGTGCAAGAAGGAAAATCAAGAATCAATGAATAGGATGGATTCAAACTAAAAAGCTTCTTCTCAGCCAAAGAAACAATCAGTGAAGTGAACAGAGGGCCGATATTCTGGGAACAAATCTTTGCCACATGCACATCAGATAGAGCACTAATCTCCAGGATATATAAAGAACTCAAAAAACTTAACACCAAAAAAACAAACAACCCAATCAATAAATGGGCTAAGGAGCTGAACAGAAACTATACAGAAGAAGATATACAATTGATCAGCAGACATGAAAAAATGTTCAACATCTCTAGCCATTAGAGAAATGCAAATCAAAACTACCCTAAGATTTCGTATCACGCCAGTCAGAATGGTAATTATCAAGAATACAAAAAACAATAAGTGTTGACAAGGTTGTGGGGGAAAAGGCACACTCATACATTGCTGGTGGGACTGCAAATTGGTGCAACCAATCTGGAAAGCAGTATGTAGATTCCTTAGAAAACTTGGAATAGGGGCTGGGATTGTACCTCAGCAGTAGAGCGCTTGCCTCACATGCGTGAGGCCCTAAGTTCGATCCTCAGCACCACATACAAAGCAATAAAATAAAGACATTGTGTCCATCAACAACTAAAAAAAAATATATTTAAAAAAAAAAAAAGAAAACTTGGAATGGATCCACCATTTGACCCAGCTTTCATAGTTAAAGTTTTGAGGGCATCTAGGCAGATATCATCATTTTATGTTTGGAAACAAGGTATTTCAAATTATGATCCTGCCTTTGTCAAAAAACTTGCTTTAGTTGGACACTGAACCATACATGACATTTGGACTGTTACTATTCAAGTCTTGGGCTTAATCTTCAGCTTAGTCCTGGTTTGTTCTTAGGTTCCACCATTAAGTTGTAGAAGGTAGGGACTTTGTATAGGAGTCAGGGTTTCCTAACTGGCTGGTATCCTTTTTCATGCTATAAAACACTAATGGCACTTAGCAAGAGTTTCTCAATTCTGTTTTTCTTACTATTTCCATTTCTTCCTATATCTCAAATATTTGATGTGTGCCACTATTTTATTCCCCTCTACTGATCTACCTTAAAAAGCCAATACCAGTAAATATATTTAAATTTGACTTCACAGGGAGTATCTTTATTCTACTTACTGACACTAATGAAAGTCATTCTTTCCAACTGGATTCCCTATATTTCTTATTTTGTTGTTGTTGTTGTTGTAGATGGACACAATATCTTTATTTTATTTATTTATTTTTATGTGATACTGAGGATCAAACCCAGTGCCTTATGCATACAAGGCAAGCACTCTACCACTGAGCCACAATCCCATCCCCTGCCTTATAAGATATTTCTAAGGCCATCTCCAATATCATTACTGGAAGTTCTCTAGAAGAAGATACTGGAACAGTGCATGGTGACATATATTCACTGTGTATCATCAAATAAGTAAAGAAGAAGCAGGAATGATTTACTGGTCATCTAGACTTTCCAAAGTCTTTGCCAACTGCTAAAGACCTTGAGAAGACAATGTTTTTCTGTGCTGAACTGAGAAGGCCTGATATCTAAAGCTCCAACATGCTCAGGAAATGACTTTAAGTGCGTAATTCCTGAAGCAAAATTAGAGTTTGAAGGGCCTGAAAATGGATCTGAGTGCCAATAGTCATCCCTTAGCCAGGCAATATCCCTCTCTTGAAGGGGGATCTAGCCCAAGTATGCCTACCACACTGGCGAAAGAAATTGCAATGTAGAGAAGTTTTAATTAAAACATGCTTCAAGAAATTTGGCTTGAAATATTGCATCATATATATTCCCAATGTTTATAAAATCATTAATTTAAAAAAAATTTCTGAAGTTCATAAAAAAAGTAGTGTCTTTTACCACCAATTTTTGTGGTGACCAAAGAAGTCTGAACGTTATGGCAGCATAAAGAAAAGGTACACAAAATTTCAGGGGATAAGGAAAAAGAGAGAGAAGCAATTTCAACAGTGACTGATTTCTGTTTAGAATTTTCAAGGTTTTTATTAATAATTTTAAAATAATGAGAGGAAAACTTACTCTAGTAAGGGGAATAGGAGTGACCAAATTAAAAAAATGTAATGTAAAATCAGAAACTATGTATAGTAGTAGAGAAATCTATTTTAGTTGTAGATACCAAGTTAGTAGGCAATTTTGATGAAATAAATATCAAGTGAACATTTCCAAGAAATGAATGAAGAAACCCTGGAACTTTTATAAAGACTAAATCTTTAGGGAATAAATTGAGAATTATTTGAAATATATAATAAAGAGTTTTACATCATTTGAATAACACACATTTTATCACTTTAGGTAATACTGAAGATTAACTCTACACAGGGGTCTCAAAGATACTCAATCTTGATCCAGCTGTTGTTTATAATCCAGGTTTTCAGGGAAAAAAAACATTAAAAGCATGATGACTTATTAGCATTTTGTTCACAAAATACAACTTAGAGAAATAAAGCTTATTTTTTACTTAAATTAAATTTGAGTTACAAAATATAAAATATATTGTGTATTTAAATAATATATAGAATACTCAGAGCCATGGAAGTAAACTTCTTTGAAAATACAGAAATTGATGCTTCTTAAAAATGCATAAATGTACTAATGAAAAGAACATAATGATGCTTTCTTCACAGGATCTTATTCATTTTGCTACATCTGTTTCTAAAGTGCACATTTGTCTATGTGAACTTTGAAAATTAATACAGCCATACATAAAGGGAAAAAAATCAATGGTACATGTCAGTATGCATATGTTATAGCTGAGTTAGAGAAAAAGAAATTATATTATGCATTTATATTATGCATTGTTTTGTGGTCTTTAATATTAGAAATGTTGTACAATTTAAGCTGACTTTATAATAAGAAATATTTATTATTTAACTATCATTTAAGTTTTAAAACCAACTAAATACAACAATGCTCTTTTAAGATCTGGTAACCATGCTAAATTTTATCATTTATTTCTTGCTATGTAAAGCATATAAACAATATTTTCTTACAATAATAATGGATATAAATAAAAGTATCTTTTCAACAAAAATTATTTTTGTCTATTTCTTCCGTCTTTTTTTATTATCATAGTATTTAGGTGTCCCATGTATTTGAGAAAACACCATAAAGGGAAACTACTATTTATCACATTCTGTTTCTAAATATTTGCTGTGCTAAATATTTCATAAAAATCATATTTTGTCTTGAAAAAATACTCTATGACATCACTATTTTTTTCTTTATGAGGTTAAATAATAAGGTCTAACAAAAACACCCCTGCCTTGTATCAGCAGTTACCCTTTTCCTTTCCTTCTTCCCTGCTTACATAAGGGAGGGATGTTCTCAGATTCCAGGGGAGAGATGTGCTTTCACAGATTCCTGAGAAGTTCATCTGAAAAGGAAAAACAATTTATTTAAGTTTATTCCAAGACCACCACTGAAGGAGGACAATTCTTCATGAGTCTCTTGCAAGCAAGAACAAAGGCCTGAAAAACAACTATTCTTTTTTTTGTTCCAGATTTTATTCTCAAAATCTTTGAATCAGAAACGACTTTGTACTGTTTAGTAAGAGAGCTCCAGGTACTCACACTCTCACTAAAATTGACAACAATTTATGGTTTGTGCTATAGTTTCTGGTTCTGGTGCTGAAATATGGTAGTTTTATTTGCTGTCCTCTAATGAATAATCATTTGAACATCTTAACATGTACCTATTAATAATTAGGATATCTTCTTTTGTAAAATACCTCTCAGAATTTTTACTTGCGAAGTTTTCAATGGATTGATTGTCTTTTTTGTTAAATTGTTTTAATGTATTATATATATTAGAATATATATAAATCCTTTGTCAGAAAGATGCATAGTAAATATAGCCTCCCACTCTCTTATTCGTTTTACAAGTATTTGACCTTTTAGTTTATATTGTTTTACCCTGGATTAAAAATAAAGCACTTTGACCTCACAAATATCATAAAGACAGTCACATATAATAACTAAAAAATTTAGGGTTTTATCATGCAACAAACTCAATTTTCTCCTGATATTTTAGTATTTCAGTGTAAAATAATATTTGCTTAAATAATACTTTGCTTATTGTGTTTATATGTATATATTCAAGTTGGTGAATTAGAGATTTAAAATCCTCTTCACAATTCACTTTAACATGATCAAATTAACATTTTAACATATATGAATATACATTTCAGTATGAATAATTGCATCTCTTCTATTTAAATCATTGACATAAAGGTCTTTTTTTTTGAGAAGCAGCAGTTTCTTCTCTCATACATATGCTGCATAATAAAGATGTTACTAAAATGAGAAAATATTTGTCTTCTCATTCTTTGTAATTTTTCCCTAGGATAATATACCAGATACATGGATGATTTTATTCTTTTTTTAAGAAAAAATGGTAAAAAACTAACATTCCTGTTTTTTTGCTGTCAGCACAGACTTCCACCTTCTAAACTAACATCCCTTATGAATAGAAAACAATATAATCTTTCAGTCTCAGGAAAATTGCCTAAATGAGTTCAAATATAAACTGAGGGCTAAAGGATGAAAATGATTACCTAAAGAATAGATATAATTTTTCCAGGTATTTTAGCAGGTCCCAGAGATTAAGGGTACATGGAAATTTCTTAAAATTTTGTTCCTATCACACACTTAAATTTTTTTCTCTCTACAGATATATTCTTATGTTAAAAACTCTCTAAATGAACTTATTTTAGTTAGAAGGAACAGACGATTTTAATAAGCAATAGATAAACCATCAGAAATATATACCCAAAAAAGGACATAAGGTCATATATGCAGACACAACTATCAGGAATCCAGAGAAAACTGATCTTGACCTACATACCATGATTTTGCCAGTTTATGGCTAATCCAAAAGTAGAAGTCTCATAAATAACTTTGGTTCACTATTTCTCAAAATTTATTTTATTGAAATTGTTACTAAAAATTTCAATGTTTTTATATTTTTAAATGAGAATCTTCCATTTATTTCTTATGTGTTCTTATTTATGCAGCTTTATGTATGAAACATCTATCAGTATCCTGTTAATTTCTTAATGACCTCTTTATTGTGCAACATCAATAAATTCATGACCAATTGAAATGCATGCCTACAAAATTTCCTTCCAATTATCATACACATTAACTTAGTATCCATGGATTGTTACAAGGCATTTATTTTTATATAATTTTAGAGACACTTTCTGAAATTTTAGATTCTTATAAGCTACAACAAAGTAAATCATTAGCATATTTTCTCCTTTGAATATATCTGAACAGCACCTGAACAATTTTATTCTTAGAAAGATTTGTTGTGTACTTGGTGAAACAGACATGTTTAAATTTTAATGTGTTGACTGAAATGCTGTTACATCATTTTGAACAAACACTTTATAGATTTTACAGCTGGCTACAACAATCAACTCCTGACTTGTGTAGGAATTTTTCTAACACTCTTTATTTTTGGCAAATACACAAATGTGTAAAAAGTACTCTTTGCAGGATCCAGGATTTCTTTTATACATTTACTTTTAATTTCAATTGTTTATCAGTGGAGAAACTAAACACAAAAACCTACCTCCTAATAAATCAAATATTTGAATAATACAAATATATATAGTTCCTAATAAATAAATAATTTTCTAGTATATTTCATAAATGTAATAATGTACCAAGGAAATAAGTCAACAGAAAGAAATTGTCTAAAAAACATTGCCTTAAGTGGAATAAAGTTTTGAATAATTTGATAGGCTTGAAGTAGCTAATTGCCTATTTCAATTTGTGTGAAAATTTCTAGTTATTTATGAATATTTGAAGTTATTTTCTGCATTATTTGTTAATTGCTTGTGACAGCCAAGAGTTAAAATATGGGTATCTTGTTATATAATGTAGGAGAACAGCTGCAGCACAGTCTGCCTCTGCTGATGCTCTTGACAATGTGTCTCCTAATGCCCTAAAAATGGCTTCTCTCTTCATGGCTGTTACTTCACACTTTTAAGCTAAAACAATTGGCCTACTGAAATATTCAAGTGCCATGCTGAGGAAAATCCATTTCCACCCATGGCAAAAAGACAGGAAGGCAAATCATCAGTAAGGACAGAAAAACAAACCAAATTATGGACAGCCATGATTGCCTTGATTTGACAACGCAACCCAAAATGGTAACTCTTAGAAGACATTTTTATCAACTGTATTTATCTGTAAAATTGTTCTAGGAAAATTATTCAGGGCATTAAAAGATGGAATTACAGAAAAAATTAGAAATACTTCTTGCAAATAGAAAATCTGTAAGTTTAACTGTACTATAATTAATAATGCTGAACTAAAATTATGGACATTAATTTACAGAAAAATCACCTAATCGCATTTTCTTTGCTGCTTGGAAACTTTCATTTTATCCCTAAAATAAAGGTTTTATCTCTTAGATTTCGTATTACTTGAGTTAGATTTTCTTTCTCACTTTCCAGAAGGTATTTTTCCACAGATAAAAATCATATCAGTATTTTCAATGTGCCCCTGAAAAACTAGTAGTCCATAAAATAACTTACCTGAAGAAAAGCTTGCAACTCTATCTTTGCCATTTAAGTATGGTCTAGACAAAATTGTAAATCTCTCCCCTGTCACTCACAATGCTAGGGATTAAACCCATGGTCCTTTCTATGCAAGGCAAGTACTCTAACCCTCAGTAGCACACCCAGTTCACAATAGTATAAACTTAACTTAGGAAAAAATACTGAATATTAAAGTATGAATTTCATAGTCCCAAATGCCCATATTCCATAAAAGGTCCTATAATTCTATATATGTTGATGTTGATAAATATACATGAACCTTCAAAAAACTAAAAAAATCTTTCCTCTTGCATATCTGTCTATACTTTCAATCACATTAGTAAACAATAGTAAAATATTTAATCAAAGATTTAGGTATATAGAATTTTACTACACAAGTGTTCTTGTTCATAATTAATAAATGTGCTAAAACTTGCTGTCAACATATTTGTTGATATACTAAAAATAATGGGTCTCAGTATAGAGAGAAATTTTTCTCAATTACTGGCAATGGACTTTATAGATCTTCAAAAGATGATGTAGAAGGCATACTTGACTTAAATAAAACTCTAGAAATTATAAAATTAAATAATTTAAATGAAACTATAAAGCTGTGAGGAAAATAGTTTATTCTCAATACAGACCAACAAAAGCACAGATATGCAGGCTACTATAGTGGAGTATTCATATTTATTAAAATGTTAATTTTTTGTAGAAAATAATATCAAATAGTGTCTATAACTAAACAGATTATAAAGCAATAGAGAAACTCATTCCATAAATAAATTGGTTAATGAGTCTTGAAAGATTACCTGGAAGAATAAGTAAAGAGAAAAGAATCTGCTTGCTCATAAATAACTTCATAAGAGAAACCAGACACACATAAAAAAAGTCCTGGCTTTTCCTAAATCTAAACTTTCCTTGGAATTGTGCCTCTTTAAGGAAAACAACACTGACATCCACATTAAAAATCTTAGAAATCAGAAGATACTCATTCTGTCAAGCATATATAAAGAGCCTTGATATATTTTTAATTGAAGAACATGACAATAAAGACAGACAGTATTGCTTTTATGCTCATGAAAATCTGTAAAGAATAGTCAATAACAAAACATACCGCATTTGCTCTCATTATATATAATGTTTTTCTATGTTAAGTAATGAGTATTTCATGGTTTAAAAAAAAAGGAAAAATAGGGTAGTTCTGTGCAAACAAATCACCAAATAGCAATTTCTATATTTTAATTAATTATTGCTAATATTTTATGCCATTTCTTCTCACTATATAATATTCATATTGCTTATGATGATGAATATAAAACCTTCACAAATCACTTTTCAAATTATCAATATATCATGCAGATTTTCCTATGTCTTTATTCTTTGAAAAATAATTTTGTTTAACAATAATATAAATCTTAGCTATTTCTTTCCTGTGCTCCTTTTGTTGTATACTTACATAAATATACATTGCTATACATCTCAAGGCATATGCAAGTTTCACATCTATCACTGAGTTTTTCCTTACCTCAGTGTCCTAGTAAAGTTAGCTGATAGATTCAAGAATATCATTAATTGGTTGACTGTGAAAGCTACTGTGAAACTAACAAATACTTGTTTCACAATTTATACTCTTCCAAAATATCTAAAGTCAAACACTTCATCCTACTCAGTAGAGACAAATGTTTTGATATCATTTAATCAGATAAGCACAAATGGAATCTATCTTTGGTTACTAGTAATGTTCAGCATTGTCTCACTGTACATATTGGCCATCTATTATTCTTAAACTTTCCTACCTTCTTTTCTTCCGTCTTCTCTTCATCATTCTCTCTCTCTTTCTTTTTCTTATAAATTAGCCTTTCCTACAAAGAGCCCCATTATAATAATGTGCCTGTTTTGTATTACATGTGGTTTCAGATTTTCAATAAATATATACTACTTGTCTATTTTAATTGAAAGACACATGCCCATAGAGAGTTTCTCTTTCATTTCTCAATATGTAAAACATTTAATACCACTTTTTGTACATTATTCTATTATTTAAAATTGTACTTTCATATGCATATTGATAGAATTATGTACATATCTATTTTAAAAGCATGACATATATTCATGTATTATAAAAAATAAAAAGTGCATGTTATCAGTTTTAATGTAAATAGGTTTTATAATGCATAGAATTCTGTTAAATATTTTCTTCTAGATTAATATTTTAGTGACATCTCTCCATTTTGGTATATGTTGACAGTTCTCATATTTTATTAGTGGTATAGTAAATTCATTTTTTTAATGTCCCAAATATATGTACATTATGATGTTATGCCTTCAGTTTTGTTTCTTAAAATATAAATAGGATCACTGCAGCTGTAATTAGTTAAGATGAGATCACAGTGGAGTTGGGCAGGCTCTTATTCCAACATGACCAGTGTATTTACAAGAGGAAAGATGATTCAAAGACAAGCACAGAAGGCAAACATGTAACAACAAAAGTAAAGATTAACATGCTTTTTCTACAAGTCAAAATGCTGAAGAATGACAACCACATGGAGAAATGGAAAGAATTAAGATGTTTCTTTACAGATTTTAGAGGGAGCATATCCTGATTGATACCCTGATATTGAACTTCTAGCCCTCAGAACTGTGAGATAAGAAGATTTTATAGTTTTAAATCACTTGGTTTGTGGTACTTACTTACTGGCCACCTTTGGAAATTAACATATGATAAGGATTTTTATTTTTTGTTCTTTTGCTATTTTGCTTGTGTGTGTGTATGTGAATAACTATCTTTATAGATTATTGATGTGGACTTGCATTGTTGGAGCAATTTTGTATAAATATGCTGTCCCAATTTCATTTCACTTGATAAATATGTTATGTACACTTTTTTCTCCAATATTATACAGCAAGGAGGGGTTAGAGTACAACTGTAAATTAAGTGATGATGCATTTCTTTCTTACTTTAATTTGTATTTTTTTGCTTCCTGCTAAATTTGTGTACTAATTATTGTCTGTTGCATTTTTCTTGTTGGACACCGTTTCACAAAATATTCCTCTCTCTCATTGGATTTATTTGTTCCACCACATCTTCTGACTGTACATATGCTGAATATTATGTAATTTATCTGCCACATAGTCTACTAACAATGTCTTATTACCTCAGTGGAATTAGCACTATTTAGAATATCTATTATTATTTTCCTTTAAAAATGGCAGAGTTAAGAAATGGTGAGAAGAGCAAAGTGGCTCAAATGATCTGAACTATTTAGAATGAACACTATAAATTTGCTGACATCTGCTCTACATAATATGAGCCTATTTAGAAGAATGATCAAAATAGTATGGTATTAATACAAAAAAATGCACATTCTAGAATAGTGTTTGAGTCCTAGAATTTAAAATAGGCTATAAGTATATTACATTGTTAATTACTGTCGTCTTTAATAAATATTGCTCAGATAAAGAATTTATTTTAATGGAAAATGACAGGGCTTCAAGGAGTTAGACTGGCAAATTGATAAAAAAATACTATACAGTTCAAGTAGAATTTATGGAGGACACACACAAAAAAAATTGATACTCTATGAAATAAGCTTATTTAATCTATAAGAAAATGAGAGATAATTCATACAAATTATTTCATTAAAAAAGTTATATATCTTCATCAAGGACGTACTGCCTATAATTCGCAACTTCCTGAGTAATGCTAAAACAATTTAATGGCAATATCATTAAAATAAAACTAAACAGACAAGCAAATCATAAAATGAAGTAAACATCATGTGTAACTTAGAACCATTGACAAACTCTGGAGGTGAGTCAGCTGCAGATAACTTTGTCTTGAGGGAAAATGATATGACTCAATTAGAAAAGAATTATCTTGTGCATGTACTGCTCAGAAGTAATTTGCATTCAGCTTCTGCTGGTCTATTTCTTCTCCCACTCTCTGATCAAGCAAGCATAAATCATAATAAGTGCTACAATCTAGTCTTAATTGTCCTAGGTATTTGTACCCCTGCTAATGAAAGACAAAAACAAAACTCAAAAATGAGATATCTCTATTTTCTGAAATGATTGTTTAAGCTTCAATATACATATCATTACTCTACCACTAACAGCTTCCAAAAGAATAGGAATTTAATCAAATAAGGGAGCAAAATTATTCATCTGATCTGTGTTAAAAATATGACAGAGACAATATCATCTTTCATCTTCGCTTAACATGAATAATTAACTAATTAATAATTAATACTAATCAATTTTATATTTGAATGTTAAAGTAACCTTGAATTCCTGCAATAAACCTCATTCAGTCATGATTTAAAAAATATATATTGCATGATTTAAAAAAATACATACTGCTAATATATATTAGCATACAGATGCTAAAATTGAAAAATGACACATTGTTGAGTATCTGCTTTCACTACAATTCTTAAAAGAGTATCATACTTATATTTCAAATGTGTAAATAATTTTTGGATTAGTTTAAATCTTCAAAAACACACTTTGTAGCATTGCTGAGCCAGAACTAGGTTCCCCTTTGCTCTAGTGCTAATTTAGTTCTACTACAAGGCATAATAATTCCTATATTCCTACTGAATATCCTGAATGTACAATATTTCTCCAATGATTGATTGGATATCAAAGGTCTTCAAGCCCTGTGTAAGCTACAGTAATGATTCTGCCTCCAGATTTCCATAGTCCTGTCCAGCATTGTGAAGTTTCATACTATGTATTAGTAGATCTGTATTCATCAGGAGATCTTAAGAAGCCTCTAAGCAGGTTTTCTGGAGGTCTCTGTTTAGCCTTCATAAACATATCCATTACTTTAGAATGCAAATTCCAGTTGCCTTTCTTTCCCAAATGCCTAACCTTGCTGTTTTTACTCAGTCTAAGGGGCATACTCATCAGTTTCACTCATTTATTTTTCTTCAGAGGCTCCTTTTCCTGCACTGCTTATCTCCAATGTGTATAAACAGTTGTCTTACTTATTTTGCCTATTTATCTAGTTGAAGGTAGAAGAAGGTGATTGGCAGCTTTGGTTCAATTTGTCTACAAACATAAATCTTTCCTTTTAACAACGTCTGAGCTTTGAAAAACCCATGGCAAAGAAGTAGGAAGGCAAATCTTCAGAAAGGACAGAAAAACCAAATGACAGCCATGATTGCCTTGATTTGACAACACACAACCAAAAATGGTAACACTTTGAAGATATTTTTATCAACACTATTCATATGTAAAATCATTCTAGGAAAAGTATTCATGACATTAAAAGTTGTAATTATAGAAAAATTTAGAAATAATTACTGCAAATATAAAAAAGAAAAATATAAGTTTAGCTCTAGTATAATTAATAATATTGAGCTAAAATTGTGGACATCCATAACAGAAAAATCACCTGAGCACATTTTGTTCATTTCTTGAAAAATTTCATTTTATATTAAAGATAAGGGTTTTATCCTTTTCTAGGTTTCATATTAATTGAAATAAGTTTGCAATAAGTTAGACATCTTTAAATAAATATTTCATGAATGGGAATATTTAAAAATATTTGAATATTAAGTAAATAATAAAGCTACAAAAATTTTAATGGTTATACCTAAAATGAAAGAACTTAATAAGTTAACTAAAAATTGTGTAAAAGTTGAGTTTTGAACTTCAAAATAACTGCTCTTTGGAAGATTTGAAATTCTGTAAAGAACATTTTGAATTCATAATATAAAAGTGAAATACTTGCATTGTATTCTGAATAGAATACAATTATGAAGGTCTGTGCTTTTGTAGAATGCAAATTTGACTATATATTCATGTTAATTATAAGAGACACATTGTATTTGATAAGTTTGTTTTCCATAAATATTTGCAAATATGTTTCAATGACTGGAAGCAAAAAAGAATGCTTGTGAAAATAGTTACTTTAAAAATTTAAGCATTTGAATATAAATCAATTCATAAGTAGGTCTTTTTGCTCAGAGCACTCAGCATTTGGGTAGACAGACCTTTCTTAAGTAAAAACATACTGGTTTGAAGAAAGTATGAACAGGTGTCAAAAAATTCAATTATTTCAAAGAAAACTAAGAAGAAAGCATTAGAAAAATTGGGGGACATTTATTATTGAGAAGAATATATAATTAAGAAAAATATCAATGATACAGAATTAACAACAAATGCCACCAAGAACAATAGACTGTGAAAATATGCTGAACATAGTAAAGTGACTATGGCTTGGGTTGTTTGTAATTTATTGAGTTTCAACTGATATATAATAGACTTAAATATTAGGTTTAGATATTAATGATTTCAAGGCTATGCATACCAAAGTAATCACCAGCTAAATCAAAATACATTACATTTCTAGCATCTCTGGAATTTGTTTTTCCATCCAATAACAAGATTAGTGATATTAAATTAAACAAAAAACTATTATAAAATGATATTTTATGGAAAAATCATAAAAATCCAAAGAAAATACATGTATAAGATAAAAAAAATCTAAGCTTATAAAACACACACACTTAGACACACACAAATCAAGAAGTCACAACAAAGAGAGGAAAATAAGGACCAAATGCTTTTTACAGATGTAAAAAAACAATTAGTAAAATGACAAGAGTACGATGTTCCCTATCAAAAATTACCCTAAACATAAATACATTGTCTCCAAACAAAACAGAGTGGCTGATCGAAATAAAAATACCACAATATGCTGCCTGCGAGAGATTGAGCCGACATCCTGGGAACAAATCTTTGCCACACACACATCCGATAGAGCCTAACTTCCAGGATATATAAAGAACTCAAAAAATTTATCACCAAAAAAACTAACAACTCAATCAATAAGTGGGCCAAACAGCTGAACACAAACTTCACAGAAGATATACAATCCATCAACAGATATATTGAAAAATGTTCGACATCTTTAGCAATCAGAGAAATGCAAATCAAAACTACCCTAAGATTTCATCTCACACCAGTCAGAATGGCAATTATCAAGAATACAAACAACAATAAGTGTTGGCGAGGTTGTGGGGAAAAAGGCACGCTCATACATTGCTGCTGGAACTGCAAATTGGTACAACCAATCTGGAAAGCAGTATGGAGATTCCTTAGAAAACTTGGAATGGAGAGACTGCTCCACCATTTGAGACTGCTATCCCACTCCTTGGTCTATACCCAGAAGACTTAAAAACAGCATACTACAGGGATGCAGCCACTTTAATGTTTATAGCAGATCAATTCACAATAGCTAAACTGTGGAACCAACCTAGATGTTCTTCGATAGACGACTGGATAAAGAAACTGTGGTATATATACACAATGGAATATTACTCAGCAATAAAAGAGAATAAAATTATGGCATTTGCAGGTAAATGGGTGGAGTTGGAGAATATCATGCTAAGTGAAGTAAACCAATCTCAGAAAACGAAATGCTGAATGTACTCGTTGATAAGTGGATGCTGATCCATAATGTAGGGAAGGACATGGGAACAATGGTGGAACTCTGTTCACAGTAGTGTAAGGGAGGAGGGGGCATGAGGACAGTAAAGGTGGTGGAATATGATGGTCAACATAGCCCTAACTTTATGTATGAATGCATATATGATGTGATTCTATACAACTTACAACTAGAGAATTGATATGTTATCCTCTATCTATGTACAATGAATCAAATTGCACTCTGTTATCATGTAAGCCTAAATAGAACAAATAAATAAAATATGAAAAAAAAAGAGAGATGGATTTTGGTTTTAGTCATACACATGACCTGAGAACAGAGATGGAAAACAATGTTTATGGAAGCAGGAGTCTCCGTGCTTAATCAGAAAAGATACTTCAACTTCCAAATTGTCATAAGAGACAAAGGAAGTCTGTAAAATGATAAAAATGCCAATTCATCAGAGGACACAAAACTTCTAAATATATAAATTTATATAGCCAACATAAGAACATCTAAATATGTAAGGCAAATATTATCAGAGCTGAAGGGAGAAATAGATTGTAATCCATTAGTAGTAGGAGACTTCAATACCCCATTTTCATTGAGGAAAAAAAATTCAGTAAAGAAATAGAACATTTAGGGGCTGGAGTGTGACTCAGTGGTAGAGCGCTTGCCTAGCATGTGTGAGGCACTGGGTTCGATTCTCAGCACCACATATAAATAAATAAATAAAGGTCCATTGACAACTAAAAAAAATTAAAAAAAAAAAGAAATAGAATATTTAAACAAGACTATAGACCTAATGGATCTGACAAACATATAAAGGGCATTCCATATATTTCATATATAGCAGCAAAATATATTTTTTTCTCAAGCACATCTGAGAGATACTTCGGAAGAGAAATCCTAGTAAGTCACCAAACATATTTTAACAAAAAAAGACTGAAATCATACCAATTATCTTTTCCAATGACAATGATTACAACAAAATAAAACTAGACACTAGCAATCAAAAGAAACTCACAAATATGCATAAATTAAGTAACACTCTTGAATAATCAATGAGGCAATAAAGAAATTGAAAGATAAATTAGAAAACATCTTAGGATAAAGAAAATGTAAAGCATAACATATCAAGACATGTGGGACATAACAAAAGAAGTTCCAACAGGGAAGTTTGTAGTAATAAATGATTAAATTGAAAAAAAAGGGAAAACTTTCAAATAAAGTCACCTCTGAAGTATCTGGAAAAAGAACAAACTCAACTCAAATTTAGTATAAAGAATAAAATTAAAAATTTCATAGCAGAGATAAAATAGTTACAAGAAAGATAATAAAAAGAAACCAACAAAATTAAGAATTTGTTTTTGAAAGATAACACCAAAAACATTTCAATTAACCAAGAACAAAATAAAAGAAAGATAATTCAAATAAATAAAATCATAAATAAAAGAGATAACAGGTAATAGGAAGATTAATGATGGAACAAAAAGGTTTATTATCATGATGATGATTATATAATTATATTATGATTATTATGAATAATAATGTGCCAAAGTTATAACCTAGAAAGCTAGCTACATTGCTAGAAACATACAAGTAAATCATGAAGAAATTTAAAAATCTGAACAGAAAATAGATAACGAGATTGAATCAGTAAACAAAACCTAAAAAAAGGAAAAGGCTAGGACCAGATGTCTTCACTGGTATTCATTTTTTTCCTGTACATTTTTATTAATGCATTATAGTTATACATAGGACTAGGGTCCATTTTGAAATAGTCCATTGTCTAGTAAGAGTACATTCAGCAATTCTAACCCAGTGGAACTTGGCTTTATAATTGAACAACCTGAGTATATTCTTCTCATTCAATCTTGCTAAAAAGAAGATGATTCAATTATTAATATTATACATGAAATTAGTATGGGAAGCTTCCATTTTGAGATAGTCATTTTGAGACATTTTGCTCCATTTCAAACCGCAGTACTCCCCTTTTTCCTCCCCACTCCCTAACTCAGATTCCCTTCCTTTACTCTGCTGTTCTTCTTTCTGTTTATTATTTTTAAAAATATTCTATTCAAACATAAAACTAGAATTCATTGTGATATATTCATATATGTACATAGCATAATTTGGTCAAAATAAATAAAGGTACTGTGTCCCGTCTACGACTAAAAATATATTTAAAAAAATTCTTTCTACTGTGAATTAACTATATTAATAGGGACTTTATATTACTCTCCAGGCTTCCACACTGAGCTTAATACAAGTAGAATTCTGCTCTACAAAAAGGTTAAAGTTAGTGTTATTTGGGAGATCCAACAAATGAAAGTTCTGATTTTGAAAAGGAGATAAATAAATGTAGAAAAGATATTATGTCTATCCATTATCTCTGGGAAATGAGAATTCATGTTTCCAGTCTGTTGATGATCCATGATGTGGCCTACATCTGATGTGAGTGAATCATACCTACATAGCTTCTAAAAGCAGAAATGATACTTCTGATTAATATAATTAAAAATATATGAATGCACTGTCATTTTCTAGACCAGAAGGCAGACAGAAGATTTGGCAAGGCTTTTCTTATAGGAAAATTACTGTTAGTGATGCATTGTCTCTGTTGTTGTATATGTGTGTGAAGTTTGTGAATAATCTGTATTTGTTTAGAGAAAGTTTTATGATATATGCAAATGAAGAATTATTTGCTATTAATTTTATTAGCTTTAATTAGTGATAGCATGTGCTGACAAATCTTCTTTATCTTTCACTATATTAGCAATGTGGCTATAAAATGAAAGAATTAAAGAAAAATACCTACCTAATCTTTGTATCTGTTATTTATCTGAAAAAAGAAAACAGATTTAGTATTTAATGTTGAAACAATTGCTTAAATTTTAAGTAGGATTTTTGTGAAAAATGCTTAAGTAGTATATTTCTAATGCATGCAGTATTTCAAAAGATAGTATAATAAATAGTATTTTTCAACAATATGATAGTAGGTTTTTTTCAAATAGTGTGGTTTTATTTTTATTTCTCTTAGATATATTTACATCACATTGGAGGAGAATGTTTATAATTCAGGAATCTTCCTGTCCTGTGACAAACAAAATGAAAAGGAAGGACTTGCTTTTAACAATTCAGTTGGTAACTTGCTCTGGTCTTCATTTGTCCTTGGTCAGGACCAGAATACTAAAGACGTGAAAGATGAATTCTTTTGTAGTTCAATGTTTCTGAAGTGTTCTTTAAGAAATTCCTTCATTGTAATCACTATGGCATTAATGCAAGATTTCCTTTTCTTTTATATTTTCTGTATCTAAAATATTTTATTAGCATTTCATTCTTAAAAGATAATGGAGTCAATATTTGTTATTTCTCCTTTGAACTGAGGAATCATCATCCTTATTTTAGATAAGGAACCTGAAATACAGGAATGAAAAAGTAGCAAACATTTGTATTTGTCATTAAATTGAATACTTTCCCCATTTTGTAATATATCCTTGGTGTTTTTATTGGAATGCTACATGTTTTAGACCATAAATCCCTGAACTTGAAGGCTTATTATAAATACAGTTTTCAATGTATTAAATTATCAATAATGTTTATATGCACCTATTGCTTACCTTCCCTGAGACATGTTAGGTAAGAATAGAACACCTATAATTTAATAATAATGAAATAACCAATTGCTAATTGCTCAGAACACTGTAGTCAACATTATGTTTCTCTGAGACCTTTTAAGAATACCACTTAAGACAACATTTCTCACTGGCCTCAGGGAATTGCTCTCCATTGTCTAGTAAGTGTACATTCAGCAATTCTAACCTAGTGGAACTTGATTTTATAATTGAGCAAACTGAGTCTATTCTTCTCATCCAATCTTGTTAAAAAGAAGATGATTCAATGCTGAATGTTATACATGAAATTAGTATGGGAAGTTTCCTGCAATCCATCTCTTGTTCTGCAAGGGTTCTTTTACTCACATGACAACTTTTATAAAAATTATTTTTATTAAAATTAAAAAGATTAATTATATTATTACTATTTTGAAGTAGTAATACATTAGTGCCATATTAGCATTGTGGATATAAAATATATTCACCCACCAGTGGAATCAGGACCAGGGTTCCTGGCTTGATGTCACAGCATAGGACAACCTGACACAGAACATCTGGCCCATTATTTTTTACTTCTTAATAGAAATTCTCCACTTTATCTAATCTAACAAAATATACTTCTCATTATAGGTTCTAGTATATTCATAATTTGAAAATTTAACGACAAGCATGGTACTTGCATTAGGGTTAAAAACTTGGAGTGAGGTTTTGTTTGTGTTTATCATATCTCTTGGGAGATTTTCCTGTCCATTTAGCAATTTTTTCCAAGGAGGATGTATTTCTGGATATCTCAGCAGAAGACAAGATTATTTATAATTTATATCAAAATTACTGCCCTGGGCCATAGGCTATCTTCTTTTCTTTCTCTTTCTTTCTTTTCTTTCTTTCTTTCTTTCTTTCTTTCTTTCTTTCTTTCTTTCTTTCTTTCTTTCTTTCTTTTTGCAAGAGGGATAGGGAACTTGGGTAGAAGACTGTACACCAATTTTTCCTGAGGCCACAAAGAGGAAACCTGAATTAATCCACTTTATCAAATGCCTTCAAGGTAAATGCAAGATTCTATCTATGCTTTCTTCCCTAGGTTCTGCATTCCCTTGATTGCCTCTTATTATTAACTATGAAAATTATAATGAGTATTTAACAAAGTATTCTAGCAATATACATGTTTTCAGAGGATAGGTTGATCAAAGTAACTAATCAGACATACTACTAAAATTACAGCCTCCAATTAATTCTTCATATCTATATTCAAATGTCACATAATTTATAACTCATCTATTTCTTTCAATCATCTTTAAATTTGTTGTTGAATTTACTGCTATTAAGTACAATACTGCTCTACAGAATTTTGACCCAAAATTTATGAAACTGAATGTTTACTAAGTTTGTAACTAGGGTTTATAAGAAGATAAATAAGACTAAATAAGGTCAGGGTAGGAGCCTTATGTGATCTATAATAGAATTATTTAGTATCTGTTATGGACACTAACTAATAAATGCTTATTCTCCAATCCCTAAATCTTAACCTTCTTTGGGACAGTGTTTGAGGGCTTTGGGAGGTAGAGTCCCATGAATTGTATTAGTATACTATAAAAGAGAACCTACAGGGTATTCTACTCCCTTTTCCATCATATGAGGACACAGCCAAGGAGAGCACTCCGCAACCTGAAAGTATGCCTCATGAGAACCTAACCATATTGGCACTTTGATCTTGAATGTCCAACCTCAAGAACTATGAAAAATAAAAATATCTGTTGGTTTTAAACTACCTGGCTTATAGCACTTTATTCTAGTTTCCAGAATTGACAAAGACATTGTCCTTATAAAAAGATAGAATTGAACACTGTATTTCTCTTTCTACCCTGTGAAGTCAGAGAGAGAAGGTAGCCTTCTGAAGGCTCAGAAAGCAACTTTCACCAGAAACTTAATCAATTGCTACCTCAATCTTGGACTTCTCAGACTCCAGAAATGTAAGTAATTTTTTTTTCTTATTTAAGCCACCCACTCTAGGGCATTTTATTATGCCAACCTGAGCAAACCAAATACAGACTTTATTATTAAGTAGTTGAATGATGCTGTAACAGATAACTAAGTATGCAGAAACCACTTTAAAACTGGGCCATAGGTAGAGGTGAAAAGAGTTTTGAGGCACACACTAGAAACGTGGATGCTAAAAACACTTCCAGTGGAAATGAGAAGCATGTTATTGGAAACTGGAAGAAATGCAGTTCTTGCTATGAAGTAGCAAAGAACTTGGCTGAATAAGAAGAGTTCAGTGTTTACAGAACTTCTGAGCTGCATAATTGGATATTAGCTAAGGAAATTACTAAGCAAAGATTTGAAGCAAGAGCTTAATTCCTGTTTACTGCTTTTGTTAAGAAGTGAAAGGAGAGAGATAAATTTAAGAAGCATTGTTAAAAAATAACCAAAATGTGAATATTGCAAAAAAAATCTTAGTCCATCTCTTTTGTAAAAAAAAAAAAAAAAAAAATGAGGAAACTTGTTCTGAGGAGAAACTTGTTCTGAGACTACAGCTGAATAAGCATTTGATAGAGATCAAGAATGCAACTCACAGACTTAACCAGTCCTGTCTGAAGAATCTAGGAATGGAGATGAGGTGATAATAGCAAAGACACTACCAGTTTGAAGTAAAGGGGGAAATAGCCTGAGAGAGAATGAAGGAAGGATGTGGGACTCTTGGATTGTACAGAACTGATGAGTTATTCAGTTATGACTGTGTACTTATTTTCCAGGAAAGGTAGGAATGGTGTTGCCAGTGACTCAGAAATCAGGGTGCCTGCATGATTTCATAAGAAATCAGTGAAAGACTATGTTGTACAAGTTAACATTAAAAAAACAAAAACAAAAAACAAAAAAACTTACACTTCTATGTCCCAAAAAACCAACAATACTGGTTTACATCAAATTTAATATTTATGATTGACTATTGGAAATGAAATAACTCCAATAAGAATATTACTTTTTGTCTTTTTCCTGCCTTTAGTAATTGCTAAAAAAAAGGAAATGAACTTTAATTTGTGTTAAACATAGCTGTATTTGGTGGACAGGGAGAGTGGACAAAAATCATAAGAGTTGCTTAGCAGTATACTTCTCCCCATGCTTAAGAGGAAAGGCATTAATGAAGAAGCTTTTAATGATGCTTTTAAATTTTTTTTCTAGATGTGATGGGATATTCATTGTGAATGTCTACTTAAAAGACAAAGGGAGTGACAAGAGATACCTCTTATCAGAATAATGTGACAAACCCTCTCTGGGGGAAACAAGGTCTCATTATCTTTGGATCAACAGGGCTGGAGAGTGGGGAGTCAGAAAAATTTTGTGCCATTTGGCATGCCAAAAGTTTACTAAGAGAGTACTCTCTATTGCTGAAAAGGTGTGGGAAGTATAACCAAGACAGAAAGATACATAAAAATACCCACCCACACCTCACCACAGCTGGGTGTGTCTCCTGGAGAAACTAATTTTATCTTATTTTGTTGAAAGCATTAAGGCAAATTTGTTAATAAACTAATGGTTTTAAGTAAGGCACTAGTTTTAACTCAGTTAAGCTCCTTGGTATCTGTAAACCGAATGGTTGAAGGTCAGAATTTAAATTGTTTTAGAAAGAAATACATTTTTGATTAATTAAATATATTGATTGTTATAAATATAAAAGCCAAACTATAACACTTATAGCTTACTTTTTTAAATATGATTGTCATCTAAGTTAATTTACTTGCATTTGTAGTCCCAAGTGAAATCAAAAGTTAACTTGAATTTTCAGTTCTAAGTGTCACTAAATTAAAAAACAAAGGAAAAAAAGCACTTTGCTTTTACATAGCATTGAAATAAATAATGTGTACTTTGAAGAGGACAGAAATAGAAATTTTCATTTTCATTATATTACATGTTAAGTAACTGTTATTTACTAGAAGAAAATTCTTTCATAATTTTTGCTTATTCCTTAGTGATCATATATACTGATTATATATTTATAAAATACATTTTAAAAGGCTTTTAAAAAACTATATTTCGCAATAAAATCTATATTTCTTGTTTATCATGCATCATGCTGTAAAATTAATAGCAGTAAACATTGCCAAATGTCTCAAAGCATTTTTAAAGACCATAGAGTTGAAAGTGGCTGAACTAATTGAAAATATGTTTTGAAAAATGATATAATACAGATATTCTTCTGTCAATTTTTCCAGTTCATTTTCAGGTGAAGTCAAATTCAAGTAATATGTAATTAATTTAAATATATTCCTAGATATAACCAAGTTTGATAAGAGGTTGAAAACTTAAAACCTTTTGTAAACATTATGTAGGTTGTAAGGTCAATTTAAAAATAAACACACACTTCTATGAACTTACAGTGAACATCTTGTGTCCCTGTGATGTATGTAAGCACTAAAGTGAATTTTATTTTATAGATTATGTGTTTTGTGTTGTATTTTGAAAGGCATCCCCATAATGTGGATATAAATTTTCTCCTATGTTATCTTCTATGGGTTTTATAGTTTTGTGTTGTGTATTTAGATCATTTATCCATTATGAGTTAATTTTATGATGAGTGTTAGTTCTGTACAGTGATTAATTTTATGTGTTAACTTGACTGGGTTATAGAATATCCAAAAGCTGGTAAAGCATTATTTTAGATTTATCTCTGAAGGTGTTTCTGGAGCAGAATAGAATTTGAATTCGTAGATCAGGTAAGCACATCCCCCAGTCAAACAGGCGCACAACATCTGATCTATTGAGGAACTAAACAGAACAAATGAAGAAAATCAAATTTGTTCTATGCTTAAGTTGGATATCCATCTTCTGTTGCCTTGAAAACTTCTACTTCCAGTCCTCCTATCTTTGGACTGAAATTAGAACTATAGCACTGCTTACCCAGCTTCACAGTTCTGTAGATTTAGACTAGAACTATACCACATTTCCTGGGTATCCTTCCTGGATATGGTAAATAATAGGACTTCTCAGCCTCCCTAAAAACATCACAGAATTCCTGATGACAAATTTCTTTATATATATATATATATTTCTATATATCTTATTTATCTCTTTCTATGGAAAAACCTGACTCTATAGGCTGTATATGAATGGATTTATTTTTAATAATTTTATGTGATACTTAGTTGTTCCAACATCATTTACTGAAAAGATAATTATTTTCCTCTATACTCTTAGCCTTATTTTTCCCTTTTTTACCGAAAGATCAGTTGCCTATTTTTACTAAGATCAATTTCTGGGCTCTTCATTTTGTTCCATTGATCTATTTGTCTCTTTTTTACCAATGTCCAACTGTTGTTTTTTTTTTTTTTTTTTTTTTTTTTTTGGTACTGGGGATTGAACTCAGGGGTACTCAACCACTGAGCCACATCCCCAGCCCTATTTTGTGTTTTATGTAGAGACAGGGTCTCACTGAGTTGCTTAGTGCCTCTCTGTTGCTGAGGCTGGCTTTGAACTCGTGATTCTCCTGTCTCAGCCTCCCTAAGTGCTGGGATTACAGGCTTGCGCCACCGCGCCTGGCTTGTCCAACTGTTTTGATTGCTATCGCTTTATGGTAAGTCTTAATCAAGTAGTATCAGTTCTCCAGTTTTGCTATTATCCTTCAGTAGTGAGTTAGCCATTACAAATCTTTTAGCTTTTCATGCAAACTTTAGAATCAATTATGGATATAATTGAGAATTATAATGATTTATTGAGAATATGGTAACAGTGCTTGTAACTTAAACCAAATTAGCAAACTCTGACATCTTGACAATATTGAGTTTTCCAATCTATCTTTAGTTAGTTCTGCTTTGATATCTTTCATCAGAGTTTTGGAGTGTAACTCATATAGATTGTGCATATATATTTCTATATAGACATATAGATATATAGAGATATAAATATTAGATGTATCTATTTACCTATGTATGTATGTATCTATCTATCTATATGTATGTATTTGTTACCAGTGATTTAATCCGGAGGTGCTTAAACATTGAACAACATCCTTAGTCCTTTATTTATTTATTTATTTTTATTTTGAGATCTGGCTGAGGTGGCCTTGAACTCAAGATCCTCCTGCCTCTGCCTCCCAAGCTGCTGGGATTACAGGCATGGACCAGCATGCATGGCCTTGATCATGCATACATCTTACTAGACTTATATCTAAGAATTTTATTTTGTGAGGGATAATGTGCTATAAATTTTATATTTCATTCAGGCATTACTGGTTTATGTTGAAGTTATTTGCTTTTGTATATTAGTCTTGTATCTGGCAATACTGCAATACTTATTAGGTCTGGGAGTTCAGAAAGATTTTGGATCAAAAGTTTGATGTGACATAAAATTAAATGCTAGCTTTCATTAATTCTTTTGTTTTTTTCCTGTCTATAATTCAGAGTATATTTATTTTCAAGGAGCTCCTAAATTATTTTAGTATTTTATATTTAATCTTAAGTTACAAATACCCAAGAATTAAACCATAGGGTGAATCCAGAAAAAAGGAACCAATTTTAAAAAAGAAAAAAAAATGTATTCTATTGGTCTGGGAGTGTAGCTCAGTGGTAGTGTACAGTTTTTGTTGTTGTTGTTGTTGTTGTTTTCATTAAAAGAAATTCCATTAGGTCCACCATGAAGAAACTTGGATACAAATACATTGGTTGCATGAGAATCCTCCAGAGCATTATTGTGAAATCAGAAATGACTTACAACAGTTAAAAGGTTATTTCTTTAATAAAATTCTCTGGGCTCATTTCTACATTATAGCACTCACTAGATGTGTTACCTTGCAATGGTTAAACTCTGTTCCAGTATTCTCATCTGTAAAACGAGAAAACTGAATCTACTTCATAAGGCTATTGTGAGGAATACATGAAATTCAGGTGCAAAGCATTTATACTAGTTACTTGCTCTGTTATTGCTTGTTAGTACTTTTCTCAGGGGACTTACTAGTCCCCTGATAATAAGTTCAAATTTTTCCTGTTATGTTCATTATGTATGTCTATTCCTCAGAAC
The DNA here is from genome assembly GCA_028644305.1 of Xerus rutilus. Lineage (NCBI taxonomy): Eukaryota > Metazoa > Chordata > Mammalia > Rodentia > Sciuridae > Xerus > Xerus rutilus. Next base: position 98,714,512 of record CM053404.1, on the reverse strand, counting down.
TTGCTTTTTCATGTATAATGGTAAACATAAATTTTACCAACTGTGTTACCCTTGGATGCCAAAACTTCATTCTTTAAATACCAAGTGAAGTGTTTTTCTTTTTTAAATATAAAATAATTCAAGGTTTAGAAAAATTAGAATCAGTTAATCATCTCAGCTTAGAAAAATTAAGGATTTCTGATAATTCTTAGCAAAAAACAAAATCCACATATTTTCTAATACTTATAAAATTTGTTGCCATATCACATCCTTAGAGAATGGGTTTTAAACCACTGTAAAAGCTAATGCCACCACCAAAATTCAACTACCATTTTCAAAACACACAAAGACACACATACACACACATGTGCTCCCTACTACATCATACTTTCTGTCCATCATGGTGGCCGGTTATAGAGCATTTCTGTTTGTTATTTTGTAGTTTATTCACCTGTTTAATTGGTTATTATTTCCATACCAATTTTTAAAACAAACTACATGAAATTAGAAACTCTGACTTTTTTCTCTACCAATCTATTATCTAATACAAAGTCTATACACATGGTGTATATTCAAATTCATTAAATTAAGATATAATTTTAAACAGCCATTTATTGGTTACCTAAAAATTTTGTTTCAGAAGACTCCATAAAACAGCATAATTGTGTTGTTTTCAATGAAATGGTCATAAAGTTGGATTACCATTTGGCTTGATCCATCTAATAGTGGATAGATTTAGGTATTGTTTATTTTTCTCTGGCTGAGGATAAGAGTTATAAAGATAATTGGATGGATATGAGCTGGACTGCACAACATAAAATTTGTTTCTACCAAGTTTACATTTCTTCCTTATTTCTATGGTCCCCAGTGAAGGTACAGATTGTGATAATCTAAGTCTTATTTTCTGTTAAAACTAATGTGTATACTCACATCTACAAAATCCAAATTTTCATTAGAGCCAATCACTGATGTTTTAATAGAGCTGTACATGTTACCATCCTTTGAATTATTCCTGTAAATGGGGCAGTGCTGAGTTCAAATAATATTAAGCCTTTGAACAACACTTAAAATCACAGCCTAATACTTATGTTAATCCATTGAATATGCAATATCTTTTGAGACTCTCTAAACGATCAATGCAGAATAATCTATACTTCCCAATAGAGGTATCAAACCAAGCAAAATAAGACAAGTTGAAAGTGTCATACATAGGTCATTATTTATTTCTGAGGGAGTGAAGCAGGGATACAAATTATACATGCCTTCTCCCATCTACCACACACACTACTTTGAAATAATTGTAAGGAAACAGTAGATTACTAATCGATTTATTTCTCAAACATTAAGAAAGCTTTTAAACTCATTAAATTACAAGTATCAAGGAAAATTCATTTTGCTTAAAACCTGGAAGCATAGAGGCAAAAAAGATTTTGTGTCTCCTTATAGTTATATCCATGTTTTTGTGTTTTTTTAAAAAAATCAAAATCACTTTCAAGAATGCAGATTAAGAAGTTACTGTCAGAACAATGTTGTTAAGGAAGAACCAACAGAACACAGACCTGATAGTCTGCTGCCCAAATTGTATTACAAACATACACATTGGTAACCAACAGACAGGCCAGTGGATCTTATATATCATTCATGTAGTAAATCTAGCTAAATATGTTTATAATGAGTCACATGATAACCCAGTTGGGTAGTATTTGAAGATACAAATGGAATGGTTCATAGAGTAATATAATGAAGTATATTTAAAGGTGCATTCATCCATGAAATCAATATTTATTAAGTGCCTACTATGTTCCAAGCATCATTTGGGGATATATCAAGGAATAAAAACAAAACTAAAATTATCTCAGATGGTGAAAATCAAAGTAAACTAAATAAATAAAAACTCATATATTAGATTGTAAAATGATTAAGTACTGTGAGAAAAAATAAACAAAAGGAAGAAAAAATAAGGTGTGCTGAAAGAGTTTTTGCAATAAAAAGTAAAGTGGATCTCCATTATAGCTTAATATCTGAGTGTTTCCTTGAGAAAGTGAGCCAGGCTAATGGTGTAAGGATGCTCCAGGAAAGGAAATACAGAGAAAGCTTTGAAATGGGACCATGTCAGTGGTGGTAAAGGGACACAAGGAGGTAGAGTTTAATGAATAAGGGAAAATAGTAGAGTTTAATGTTAAAAAACTAACAGGATATCAAATTCTGTAGGGCCTTATATGGCATTCACTTTAAAGTAAAATGCATTTCCATGAAATTTGAACATAATGACATAGTATAATTAAATAATTAATGATATCACCATGGCCACCATGTTGAAAATAGAGATGGAGAATGAGATCAAAAGAATTTAAGAAGACAAATACATGGGGTGCTCTAAAATAAAAAAAAATGTGCTTCAAATCAGATAGTTATAATTATGGTGGTCAGTGGTCAAATGGAGTCTCAGCAAGAGACAAGTTTGAACAAATATTTGAAGCGTTTGAGGAAATAAACCAAGCTAATTGTATAAGAATGTTTCAGTAGTGGAGAAAAATATGGTAACAGATTTGAGATGTTTTTAGAAGAATTTTATGTATTATTGAATAAAAGTTTTCAAGTGGGTGGATTTCATTTATCTCAAAGATATAGTAACAGATTGGGAGATTGAGATAGAAAGAGGTTGGAATGAGATGAATCAAGTTTTGGCTATGTTATTTTGAGATGCCTTTTAGGCATTTGATTATGTTTTAAATGACAAGAGGGAGCATATGCAAACTTCCATTTAACAAGGTGTGGAGAACTGAGCTTCAAAAACACATTGGGATTTTTGAAGCTCTTATAATTTTCATCTGTATGTGAACCAAATATAGTCAATGTGGTTTACTAATAAAATATTTAATTTTCTCCTAATATTAAACTTGTATTTATTTGTGAAAATTTAAAATATCTATTCTATTAATGAATATTCTGTAAATTTTGGTATAATTTCTTTAAACACAGCAAATACAGCTGATTATTTTCGTATACACCTCAAATCTTTTTTTAACATCCCTTATTTTTATTTATTTTTTAAAATTTGTTTATTTATTTAAATGCATTTCAAGTTATAGTACATATATAGACCTCAAGTTTCCATATCTCTGCTTGCAAACAAGATAGAATCACACCATTTATGTCTTCATACATGCACCTAGGGTCCAACTCAAATCTTAAGCAAATATATAAAACTTTTCATTCACTTATCACAAAATAGTAAGAAATCCCTTAAATTAACAAATTGCCTATTAATATATAACTTCACTCATTAACAATTTAAGAGTAATTTTGATCAAGTTAGATTTATTACTGTTTTTTCAAGAAAATGTATAAATCCCAGAAAATATCTAATAATATTTAATACCAAAATTAGATAAGAAAAGTTTTGATTTTAATGATCAATATCTTTATAAAATATTTTAAAACTTCACGTTATTTTAAGTATTTTAAAAACTTATTATTATTACTACAACTATATTATTTTTGTGTCAAATAAAACAAATTTAAACAGCAAATACCTTTTTTATTTTAATAGACCCACAAAATCTATACATATTTAAAGGGTATAATATTGTATATGTATACAATGTTAATGACCAAATTGGTGTAATCAGCATTTTAATCTCATTAAACAGTCATGATGCCTATGTGTTGAGAAAATTTAGACTTTTCTAGTTATTTTGAAATATACCATAAATTACTGTCAACTATAATTACCCTCCTGTGCTATTGAACACTAGAACTAATTTTGTTATCTAGATATATTTTAGTATAAAAATTTTTACATACCGGGTTGGGATATTTATATCAAAACAAATAAAATACTCAAAAGTGACTCAGTACTAAATATAAATTATGGTATTTAAATATGTATTATATTTTATTAATTTTGATATATATCTAACACTAGGTTTGTATCTTCTAATTTGAATTGGCAGATAATTTCTTATGTAGTTGTATTTACATCAAGGAATTTTAATTATTAAAATGTTAGGTTAAATAGTTATATATTAAAATGACTAAATAAATATCAATAATAAGCTATATCACATATCTAATCCTATTAAATTTTAAATAGTATTCACTTTATTTAAAAATGAAGTTTCCAAGTGTCTTAGTCCATTCTAGTAACCATATGCAGGGTCATTTATAAAAAAATAGAACTTTATTTCTCACATTTTTAAAGTATGGGAAGTCCAAGATGATGGCACTAGCAAATTTTAAGTCTGGTGTAAGGTGTTTGCTTCATGGATGGCAGCTTTTTTACTGTATCCTCAGATGGTGTTAACAGCCAAGGGGAATCCCTGGGTCTTCCTTTATAGGGCACTAATGCCATTCACCAGAGTCTCACCAAATATCTAGAGAGGCATAGTCAATGCTCCAAATTACCCAGGGAGTGATGGAAACAGATTCAAACCTAAGTCTGTGTAACCAAAGGTAGGATTTTATTCATTATGTTAAATTGATGTTCATAAAATAATCTCCATTAAATAGATAAAAGGAGAATATTTAAATATACAAATGAACATGTTAGCATATTCATTTGAAGGTTGATGAAGCTAAGCTAAGTTTTTGAAGTTAACTACAAGTTTGGAGCTGAAGGGAAAGAAAGAAAATAAAATCATATTTTTGGCAGTTAATGTCTTTGGTCTCTTTAAAGCACAGCATTTATTATATTTAGAGGCTGCTGCTTATGCCTTTACAGTGGTTAATATTCTCCGCACAAATAGTCATAATGTCTAGTCCAAATTGTCCTAAGCTGCCTCTGGCACAACTACCTTGTGTTTTCTCTCTTTGTGATGGATCTCAATAACATTAATAATATAATCTACACTCAATCTTAGGTTTTTGGGTTTCTGAAATATCAACACTATTTGTTATGTGCACTAAAAACTTTGGGCATCATTTTCCAGCAATGATTCAGAAACATGATAGGAAAAAGAACACTTTGACATCTATACTTGTTGTTCTTGACCAATATAAACAGCTCCTATTCAGGACTGACACCACATTTCCAGCACTGGAATGAAGTGAACCATCAGACTCTACAACTGGGCATATGCCCCCATATATATTCAGTTTGTAAGACAAAAATAATTCTTGGTGGTTGCAGGTATAGTTAGATTTCAGTGATGTTAACTGGAAGATGCCTTTTAACTTGAAAGAATGTTTCCAGTCAACAAAATCTCATAGGACTGTAGAGCACCCATAAGTGACAATAGAACCATAGATAATAATGAATTTCCCTCAGCATTTTATTTAAATTAACATGCATTTATTTAAGCAATGCATGTTAAGATGATTTCTTCTGGATGATATAAGATTCTAACAAATACCAAGGTGGGGCAATTTCAATTTCCACTCAGTATATTATTTGATCCAAAATCTTATTTAAAGACTATCCTGTTCTCAAGCAGAAGTACAGAATAATGGATTGACATAATAGTCAAATATACAAAAATAAAAAGATATACTATTATTTTGGAAACCAAAAGAATTAGAGGGGCCCATAAACAAAATGGTAAAGAAAAAAAGAAGATAGTTCTAATAAGCAAATATGGAGGAGAAAAGAAGGAATAGAAATGAAGCAATGTATGTATGTGGAATGGAACTGTTCTAAGTGAAATATTGCAAAACCTGTATCCTAACCATTAAATACTTTTTAAGTGACTTTAATTCTCCTACATCATTGTAGAAAGGGCCTTATAATTTCTGACTTCCATCCAACAATACAGAATAGATAGAATAAATAAGCCAGATTTAATAATAATTTGAGAAGAGAAGTTAAATGAACTTAATAAGGTTTTAAAAAGAAATACATTTACTTAAAACATTAAGAAAACTGTTTCAGTCTTCACTCACTTTAAAGTGTTTTAAGTGTGACCAAAAACCTTAAAAGTAGTACTAAATAGGTATTACACTCTAAGAAACAAAGTATCTCATCAACAAAACAAAAATATTCAGCAGTTTGTTTTCATAATTATAATGAAAATCTTTCAGGGTGACCCTTCATAGTTTATCATTTACATATTTTGCATATTCCATATTTTCCATAAAATATATTCCTTCTAAAAACATATGAAGGAATATAAAACATATTTTTTCCATTACTTAACATTTAACTTCATTACATATCATACATAATGTCACAGATTTTCTGGCATATGGTCTTGATATAATTGAACACATATCAGTCATAATTATGTCATGATAATGTCAGTTTGATTTGAATATCATCTAACTTTCTAAATCATACTTTTAAAAGTAGATTTCTTAATTGCTGATGTATATTTCACAAACATCCTACAATGCTGGTATGGGAGCTAGAATTCCAGTACATATTGTTCTTTCATTCATTCATCTATTTGGTATAAAATCATCACAATAAAATATGTAGTTATGTCCTAGTAATGAAGATTCAAAGATGATAAAGTTACAATCAGAACTCAAATCACTCAGCTTAATAGGGAATAGTACAAAAAATAATTAATGGTGTAGAATATAATAGATGCTATTATAGAGATTTGTGCTTAGTGCGAAGAGAAGCTAATCAAAAAAGAAAGAGATTCCTCATGGGTAGTATGAGCAATGTTTCAAATAATGCCTAATCTGGTCATGAAAGACTATTTCCTAACTTCACAAATATAGCAATAGCATCTCAATTATATTGTCTACATTTTTTTCTCTTTTGGGTGTGAAAACCAACATCATAGTTTCTTTTTTCTGAAGTCATGCACTAAAATTATATGAACAGGTTTTTCTTAACAGAGTTCTGATTGAGAGATGAACTTTTTTAATTTAATAGTTTTACCACTTTAGACATATTCATGACTGTTTTGTAGACTCTGACTTCTTTTCCATTCGTGTTAAATCAAATTATTATTAATTAATTTATTAATTAATGTATCTATGTGTATGCATATTTAACAACCAAAATTTTTGTAAATTAAAAAGCATGCTGATATATTTATGTTTAAAATGCAGATTTTATTTTTAAAGAAAAACTTTCCAATTCAAAATTTGAATAAAAACTATTTGTATATATTTCACCTATATAAATTAAAATGGTCAATATATTTTTTAAAAAGTTAAAAAGTTAAGAGAGAACATTCCTTTGAAATTTAATTTGATATATGTATTTTAAGTTTATGACCCTCATTATATTTTTCCTCTCTCTGGAGTGCAAAACAAACACTTTTAGACAAATTGTCTCAGTAATATTTCTCATCTCATTTAAATATTTATTAGTTGCATTTAGCTAGTTAGATGACTTAAGAGTAATTAACTCATTGTTACAAAATAAATATACAAGAACAGTGAAAGTAGAATAAAGATGTAAAGGAAGATATAATTAATGAGATACAGTAAGATATATAGTCTTCTATTAGTATGGCAATTTCATTTTCATGAAATTAGCCACCTATAAATAATTTATTTGTATTTTAGATTAATAAGTCTAATCTATCTATATATTATAAAGTTTTCTAAATATGCAAGGAGTTGGGATAGGAGAGAGATGGCAGATTAGAGGAAGAGTCTACTTTCCACCAGTCTCCTTAGCACCAGCCTTAAGAAGCAGGAATGTTCCTCAGTGAAGTTCGTAACTAAGGGAATTCACTGAAATTCTGCACAGTGAAAGCAACCACAGAGACACAGAAAGTTGAAAACTTTATACATAAGACATAATCTATTAGAGATGGTTCAGTTTGGCTAGCAATGTTAGCAACTTTCAATGCTTAGGGGAAGGGGAGAACAGGTAGAGAAAGAGAAGTGCAGTGAAAAAAAAATGGCTTGAGGAAAACTTTGGAATGGAAAAGGAAGGTGATCTTAATGGATCCAAGGTTGGTGGGAAAAGTTGCTGAGTGAAAAGCAACCAAAATCAATGAGCACATAGGCGGGTAAGTTGTTAGGAACCAAGGTCACCAGTATAACAACCATTTATAAACACTGTGCAACCAGAAGCACAAGAAGGAGATTGAGAATTCATAAAGGAAGTTGCCAGCCTAATCCTAGAAACAGATACTATGGGTTGCAGTGTGCCTGGGCCAGTGTAACTAAAATTGGCACAAGGAGAATTTGCCTTAAGCATTCAAGGCTTGATATCCAGACTGTGGATATCAAGGAGAGAGAACTCCTTTTGTGATTGGCATCCAATGAGAGCTATTGGAAAGATATCAATAATGGTTATAGAGAGTACTGTCACTCCAGGTCTGATACTGGGTAGTTCACATCCATAGTGGTGAAAGTGAAATCTGTAGAGCTTTAGATTCTGCACCCTAGAAGTGAAATTTACAAGAGGCTCCTGAGAACTAGATATCCAACAGAGATCAGTATCTCAGCAACAGGAGGTGTGGATAAAATCTCAAATATTCACTCACAGAGTTCCAAAGGTCAACTAAGACAAAATCCTAACTATTGGGGATTACAATTTAGAATCTGCACCAGCGCTACCACAGGAGTACACAATTTGGCAGCACTCCTCAATCTATCCCATCCCATACTAGGAGTTAAGAAGCTGAGAGCTACTACTTTGATTCCTAGCCACAGGGACTGGTAGTTTGGTGAAGAACACAAAGACATTGGAAACAGCAATCCCCAGTCCTTGACCCAAGGCTTAATGAGCCCAAATATACACATAAAGGATGAAAATCCATCCTTGTCAACAGTTTAAAACACTCAGTGGAAATAAGCTCTTTATTTCTCATTAAGAACTTTTAGTTTTTCCCAATATATTCCTCACTATATATTAGTCTTTTTTAATTTTGATTTTCTCTCTGTTTCAAATTTAATTTTATTATATTTAATAATTTTTACTTTTTTCATTATATGGGATCATGTGAGAAGAGTGTATGTGTGGGTGTTCTCAGTGCACAGTTTCAAAGATATACATATATATGTATGTATATACATATATACATTCACTTTAACTGCTTTCTTCTTTACACATTTATTATTTAGCCTTGGTATGACTTAGATGGATAAAATATGTGAATTTGAGTTGTTTTAGTATTTGTTTATTTGCACCTTGGCTTTTGGTCCTCTTATTGCCTCTTCTTCAATCTTTTTCCCCACTAACAGCCAAATTTTCCTGTCCTTTTCTACATTTTAAATATTACTTTTAGTTATTTTTACTCCTTCTTTTTAGCTGCCATCTGCTATCATCTTTTGTCTCTTCTCATTTCACTTTTTAAATATTTCAAATTGTCTTTTGCCTTTCTACCCTATTTTCTCTTCATGTAAGAAGCTATAATTCTATCTAATAGAATTATGCAGTTAATTTAATTCTCACCTCAGTCATGTTGTTGTGATTAACAATACACTGAATGATGTAGGGGACATCTTTTATTTAATTCCTGAAGTAGTTCATGATTATTTATTTTTGATGATGAAGTTAAATACTGATTTCACTATTTCTATACAGGTGATAATTAGTGCCATAAATGTCAAAGAACCCCTGGAAAAGAAAGACACAGTGAGTCAAAATAAAATTTTATTTCAAAGAATCATCAACAGATTGTGTAGAAATTAGATTGTGTAGAAAAATAGAAATTTAGGCCTTAAAGACATGGCATATGAACTTGAATACTTAGTATACAATAAAGAAAAATATATAGAATATATAAAAAACATATAAGAACTCAAGGACAGCATCAAGAGAGTTGCTGGAATAGAAAAGAACATGAAGAACAAACTAAAGGTATTTAAAAACATTTTCAGTGACATAGTGACAGAGATCTTCTCCATATTAGAAATACTATAAGCATTTATATACAGGAATCATATGGGATTCAAACTATACAAGATACAAAAGAGCCTCTTCAAGAAACATCATAGTTGACAGCATTCCTAACACAAAAATATAAGTAAAGAATATTAAAGCCCGCAAGAGAAAAACATCAGATAGCATTTGGAGGCAAAGAAAAAAATTTCACTTCTGACTTCTCAGCTCAGACCTTAAAATGAAGGAAATTTTGGAATGTGATATTTCAAGCTCTAAAAGAAAACAATTTCCTGTCAACATTTCTATATTCAGCAAAGCTATCTTTCAAAATCAATAGAAAATCAAGCTGGGTGCAGTGGTGCATGCCTATAATCACAGTAGCTTTAGGGAGACCGAGACAGAAGGATTGCAAGTTCAAAGCCAGCCTCAGCAATGGCAAGGCACTAAGCAATTCAGTGAGATCCTGTCTCTAAAATAAAATACAAAAAAGGGCAGGGAAATGTGACTCAGTGTTCGACTGCCCCTGAGTTCAATCCCTGGTACCCCCTCCACAAAAAAATAAAATAAACAAATTAATAGAGAACCAAAAACTTTCCATGGCAAGGATAACTAAAAGGACCTATGACCACTAAACCAGAACTAAGAAGAGTACTCAAAGATAAAAGCAGAAGAACCCAAAAATAAACCCCATAGCTCTCAAATACATAAAGAGCACTGAACAATCAACTAAATAAAAATCAACACAGAATTAATACAGCAAACAAACCTAGATGGCAGGAAATAACCAACAACTATCCATAAGAACTCTAAATGTAAATGATATCAACATTCCAATTAAAAATATAAGTTAGCAGAATGTAATAGAAACAAGATGTACCTATAAGCTGTTCACAAGAAACTCAACTCAGAGACAAGCACACTTACAGGCTGAAGGTAAAAGAATGAGGGGAGGGGACAATTCCATGGAAATGGATGTGAGAACAAGCAGGAGAAGCTCTTCTCAAATTTGACAAAATTTAAGCAAAAATTAATCAAAAGAGACAAAGAAGGCCACTACATACGAGTAAATGAAAAACTCCAACAAAATAATGTAATGAAGGTAAATACATAATACTCAAATATCAGTGTTCTTAATCTTGCCAGCTTCATTGGTGTACGCCTATAATCCCAGAGGCTAGGGAGGATGAAGCAAGAGGATTGAGAGATCACAGCTAGCCTCAGTAACTTAGTGAGGCCCTAAGCAATTCAGCAAGACCCTGTCTCTAATTAAAATATAAAAAGGGCTAGGAATATGGCTCAGTGGTTAAGCACTCCTGGATTCAATCTCTATTACCAAACAAAACAAAACAAACAAGCAAAGAAACCCCACACATTTTGATATTAAATCCAAGTTAGACACTAATACAATGACTAAATATTTCAACAAATCCTTATCAACAAGAGACAGCTCAGAAAACACAATCAATAATGATATTTTCATCATAAATAGTGATATACATCAAATGAACCTAACAGACATCTACACAATGTTTCACCCCAAGAAAGCTTAATTCACTTTTTTTCTCAGCAGTTCATGGAAGCTTTTCCAAAAGAGACTATATTCTAGGTCACAATGTAAGTCTTAGCAAATACCAAACAAGCAAACAAAATAACAAACATTGATATAATCCCCTGCATCCTGTCTCTCATAATGGAATGGGACTAGAAACAAATAGCACAAAAATAATACAAACTAGATATGCAGACGGAGTATGAACAATACTCTTTTTAATGACAAATGGATTGTAGAAGAAAAGAGAGAAGAAAACAATAAATTCATAGGAACAAATGAGTATAGAGATACAATGTATCAAAAATCTTTGGGACAGTATGAAAGCAGCCCTAAGAGGAAAGCTTATTGCATTGAGTGCCCGCATTAAGAAAAGAAGCAGAGAGATGTCAAATAAACAAACTTATACTCCACCTCACAGCCTTAGAAAAAGGAGAACAAACTAATTCCAAAATTCGTAAAATTCATAAAATATAGGAAATAGGATTAGAGGTAAAATGAATGAAATTAAAAAATCTTACAATACACAGATTAAAGCAACAGAGAGTTAGCTCTTTTAAAAGATAAGCAAAATTGATAAGTCCTTAGCCAACCTAACCAAAAGAAAGAGATGACACAAATAAACAAAATTACACAGACTCTTCCAAATTCAGACAACAATTAGAAATTATTTGAAAATATATAATCAAATAAACTGGAAAATCTTGGAGGCATTGACACATTTGCAGACACTTGTGACCTACCCAAACTGAACCAGGAAGAGAGAGAAAACCTAAACAGGCCAATATCAAGTAACTAAATTGAAATATCAAAAAAATCCTTTCAACAAAGAAAAGTCCAGGACCAGATGATTCTCAGATGTGTTCTACCAGACCTTTCAAAAGAACTTAACATGCCTTTCTCAAACTATTTCATGAAATTGAAAGGAAGGAAAAACTTCCAAATGTATTCTGTTAAGCCAGTATAACCATGATATCAAAACCAGAAAAATAAATGCCAAGGAAAGAAAATTACAGGTCAAAATCCCTAATGAACACAAATGCAAAAATCCTTAATAAAATATTGGCAAACTGCATTAAAATATACATTAATAACATAGTACACCATAATCAAATGGAGGGATGCAAGTTTGATTCAATAAAATAAATAAGTGTAATTCACCATATAAATAGAGTTGAGGAGAAAGAATCATATGATTATCTCAATTAATGCAGAAAAAAGGCCTTTAGTAAAATCCTGCTTTCAGTTATGTTAAAAATGCTAGAAAAATTAAGGATAAAACGAAGTTACCTCAATATTATAAAGGCTATATGTGACAAACCCAAAGCCAGTATCATACTGAACAAAGAAAAACTGAAAACATTTCCTCTAAAATCAAGAATAAGAAGGACGTTCACTCTCACCACTCCTATCCAATATAGTCCTTAAAACTCTAGCCAGGTATCAGGCAAAAAGGAAGTTGTAGGTGTACAAATAGGAAAAAAATAAGTAAAATATCTCTATTTGTTGATGACATGATCATCTATACAGAAAACCCCCCAAAACTGAACCAAGACTTCTAGAGATAATAAATGAATAAAGCAAAGTAGGAAAAGACAAGATCAACAATCAAAAATCAACAATTTTCCTATATTTCAACAGTGATTCTTCTGAGAAAGAAATCACAGAAACTATTCATAATAATTAATAATAATCTCACCAAAAAAAACCAAAAAACCCTTGGGAATTAATCTAACCAGGGAGGTGAAAAATCTCCACAGTGAAAATTATAGAACACTGAAGAAAGAAACTGAAGATGTTAGACTATGGAAAGATCTCCCATGTTCCTGGACAGGTAGAATTAATATTGTCAAAGTGGCCATTCTACCAAAAGTGTTATACAGTTTCAATGCAATCTCCATCAAAGTACCAATGACATTTTTCACAGAACTAGAAAAATAGTCCTAAAATTCACTTGGAAGAATTAGAGTCTAAGAATAGAGAAAACAATCCTAAGCAAGAAGAGCTATGTGGGAGGCATCACATTGCCTTATCTCAAATTAGACTACAGAGCTACTGCAACAAACAGGAACTATTACTGGCATAAAAGTAGACATAAAGATCAATGGGATAGAGTAGAAGACACAGAGAAAAACCTACATAGCTCCAGTCATCTGATACTTGACAAAGGTGCCAAGCCAAAAATATATATTGGAATAAAGAGTTTTTTTTAAATGGCGCTGAGAAAACTGGAAATCCATATGTAGAAGAATAAAACTACATTTCTATTTCTCACCCTGAATGAAGGTCAAATGAAATTGAATCAAAGACTCAAGAATTAGAGCAGAAACTTTAAAACTGCTAGAAGAAAACTGGGTCAACAACCATTATTTTAGTATAGGCAGTAATTTCTTTAATGAGATCCCAAAAGCTCAAGAAATAAAACTTAGAATCAGTAAGTGGAAAGCCATCAAATTGAAAACTTTCTGTGTAGCAAAGTAAATAATTAAGAGAATGAAGTGACATCTACCCATTGAGAGCAAATCTTTGGCAGCTACTTTTCTGACAGGGGATTAATAGCAAGAATATACAAAGAACTCAAAAGTCTTAAAACCAAAATAACAGATAGACCAATCAATAAATGGGCAAAAGAACTAAAAAGGAATTTGTCAAAAGAGGAAATACAAATAGCTGACAAAAATATGAGAAAATTTCAATTTCTCTTGCAAACAAGGAAATGCAAATTAAAACTACATGAGATTTTATCTCATCTAAGTCAGAATGGCTGTTATCAATTATACAAATAATAACAAATTCTGGCAATGATGTGGAGAAAAAGGTATACTCATATTACTGGTGGGACTGCAAATTAATACAACCACTCAGAAAAGCAATATGGAGACTCTTCAGAAAACTAGAAATAGAATGACTTTATGAATCAGCTATTCTACTCCTTGGTATTTATGCCCAAAATTAAAATCACCATGTTATAGTAATACTGTCATATTAATATTTATAGAAGCACACTTCATCATAGTAAATTATGGAACTAACCCAGATGCCTGTCAATAGATGAATGGACTAAGAAAATGTGCCAGATACACACAATGGAGTTTCACTCAGCCATAAAGAAGAAGGAATTTGTGGTATTTGTTAGTAAATGGATGGACAACATTTTGCTGAGTGAAATTAGCCAGATTCAACCACTCAAGGGTCAAATATTTTCTCTCATATATGGAAGCTAAAGAAAAATAAGGGGGGAAAGGAAAGGAACAGATATCATAAAGATAGAGGAAAGATCAGTGGAGAAGAATGAGATCAAGATGGAGGGAGAAAGGGTTGGAAAAGGGAGAAAATGAGGAATGAATTTAATGAAATCACACTATGTGCATGTATAAATATACCACACTGAATTTCGTCTTTATGAAGTACCACACATAAATAAACAAGTGACAGAAAGAACAATAGAGGAAGGAGAATGTGGAGAGGAGGAAGGTAGGTTAAAGGAGAGGAGATAGGGACTTAATGAGTAAATCAAATTCTATAAAGTATGATTTTTCAAAATGAACCCAACAATAAAGTGTAGCTACAATTCTCTAATAAAAAAAATAAGAAGAACATGGATGGAGTCCTGGAAACTAAAGGAACCTAAGTTCTTACCTTTTTTTTTCTACATTAGCCCTTAACTTTCTATTTATGTACAGGACATGAATAATAAGCCTCTATATAAAAAAAAGGCAGTGCCGGGCGCGGTGGCTCACGCCTGTAATCCCAGCACTTAGGGAGGCTGAGACAGGAGAATTGCGAGTTCAAAGCCAGCCTCAGCAACGGCGAGGCGCTAAGCAACTCAGTGAGACCCTGTCTCTACATAAAACACAAAATAGGGCTGGGGATGTGGCTCAGAGGTCGAGTGCCCCTGAGTTCAATCCGCGGTACCAAAAAAAAATAAAAAAATAAAAAAAAGGCAGGAGGTATAGAAATGGATTAATGATTTCTTTTTCTTAGTTATTACTTTTACTTTAGAATATTAAAATTCTGTTTAGCTTAGCATGATATTTCAGATAAATTTTCATATTTATATATATCATTTAACTAATTTAGTAGTGGTTAATTGCTGAAATAAAGCATATTTGTGCCTGATTCCCTCAACCTCTTTAATTAGTTAGTGATATGCCAGAATTGCAATTTCACTACAAGTTCCACTAACTGAGGAATGCCTTTTAACCTCTAAGTATTGGCCAAATAAGCTACTACATTGCAAGTTCAGAGTTACATATTTGATATTTTTAAACAAGTTTGAGTAGAAATTATGAAATATGGCTTTATTTTTTAATATAAGTTGAAGGAATTAAAGTGAAAAAATGCATGATATATCTAACTCTTTATTGGTACACAGTAAGTTGTAGCGTTTGCTAAACAAATGCATTGACACTTCAATGTTATCTTTTATTCCTCAAAGCTTTCCTTCAGGTAAGTACTACTACCAACAGAGGTTACATCAGAAAATCACATCACAGAAATTAACTCCTGAACAAATTAAAACTGCCAAATTATACTTTGTAATAGAGTTCAAGTCAATTCTCAGTAAAATGCAGGCTTTTTCTTACTGTTGGATCAGGTGCTTGTGACATGTACCCAGATCTAAGCAGTCAAATTAGATTAGACCTTTAATATATAGTGGGAGAGAGAATGAGGGAAATACACACTGTACAATAGATTCCTATACAAAACTGCCCTAGTAGATTAGTTGTGTACTTCTACATCTAATCTCCAAATGCATACATCGTTTTTGGCCATGATTACTATATTATTGATTATTCATTTTCTGAGAGAGATGTATTGACTGAAAAAAATTGTCACATTGCCCATTAAAATTTATGTATTCATCAATTTATGGGGAAATTCAGTGCCTATTGGAATGGTATTTATTTATAAAGATTTATATATTTTAATAATAATGTGGGATTTAGCAGAAATTCTAAATAGATTTCTTTTCCATTTAGTAATAAATGTTCGTAGACCACCGACTATAGGTTGTGACTATCTTTTAGAACTAGAATTTTGAGTTCATTGTGCTTTCCTGACACAAATGTTAGTATTATCTGTGCAGATATATCTTCTTTTACTAAAATACCTCCTGAGTTAATATTTTCTTATCAAGGCTTAAAGTGTCACACTATCTTGGTTTCTTGTAACTACAAGCCATTCACAACAAAGAATTTAGAATTTACTCAAACTTATCTATGGCAGAATCACTGTTAGCTGATTATTCATATAGTAATCAACTTTTGCTATTGTGATTTCCACAATGAAATTTCTAACTAAATAATCACTCATACCATTATTAAATTTAAAAAGTATGACTAATTGCAAAGCACATCACAACCAGTCCAGACATGTTCTACTTTTACTCTGGACTGCCCAAATTGTTTAATTCTTTTAACCAATAACTTTGGAGTAACCATCAAGAATTGACTATACTTTGGACATCCATAGCTCTATCAATCACAGACTGTGACATTATGGAGTGTAAAATCTTGAAAGAAAGGAAACAGATATCACTATTGTTAGGTTGGATAAGAGTCCAGGATCAGGGCAGCTACAAAACGGAGCTGCCAGCCAGACACTGACATCACCAGTAGACACGCCTCCTGTCAATCAGCGGGTTCTTCCTGACCTATCCAGGAAAGACTCTGGCCTTCTCTTCCTGCCCCCAAGCCCTCCCATTCCTGACCGGCCTTTTGAAATTCTCTCTACACAGGAGCCCCAGTGCCATTTCTCCTCCACACACTCTGATGGACGGGAGAATTCAGCCCCAGAGCGTGTATTTCCAATAAAGCCTTGCGGAGCGGCTTTAATTCATCTCCTTCTGGTAATCTAGTCTTTACAACTATAATCTCTTAATTGTCAAAAAGGGGTACAAAAGTTTGATGTTTATTTATGCATCAGGGTCTTCTAAACCACAATGGCATTGGTTGCCTACTGCAATAGAAACATTGCTTTAGACAAGTCATTAACTGTGAAACTCACAATGCATATATTGTAGTCTAATTCATGTACATGGTTCATAATTTCTAAATAAAATGAAAAGAATTGCTGGGCACCTTGTGCATGCCTGTAATCCCAGCTAATGGGAAGTTGAGGTAGAAGAATTGCAAATTTGAGGCCAGTCTTGATAACTTAGTGAGATCCTATCTCAAAATAAGAAACAAAAATGGTGGGCATGTCGTTCAGGCTTCAAATGCCCTTGAGTTCAATCCTCAGAAAAAATGAATGAATGAATGAATGAATATGTGTGTGTGTATGCATCACAAAGATAGAGGGATACATATATAAAATACACATATAAATAATAAGAAGAACTATATAAATAAATTAAAAATATAAAGGCTGATTTTTCAGTTATTTTTTAAATTAAGGAATTATGTGAGAGCTTTGTAAGACAGTATGAGCTTATAGAAGTTATCTGAATTTTGCTATTAAATGTAGGTTAGTATGATTGCTGTGTCTAATTTTGCAAAATTACAAAGGTCCTCATTGCCTTTGTATTTCCATCTCAATATTTGAATATTTGAATGTGTTTGTAAATATAAATACACAGACATAAATATGAGTATATTTAAAATTTTTATGTAAGAAATAATTAAAAATTAAACAATTTGTATAAAATGTCTGTCACATAGGATGTCCTAAATAAAAAAAATATGGTTTATAAACTGTTATAGAAACTATTATTTTTTTTTTTTACTTTCACCAATTTTAAACTTGTCTAACTGCTATTGGGTGTTAGTTCTATCCATTTAGTAACTTTCTTAATTCATCCTTCACTTGTTTTCTTAAAAACTCCAAAGAACTAAATGTAAATGAAAGTCAGCTAGTATACATATTTGAGAAAAAATATATAAAACACTTCAAAGAGGGCTACTTCCTTTTCTAGTTCAATAGTCCTCTATTATAACTAAATTCCCAAGAATAATTTTTGGATTCATACAAGAGCTATGGTATTATTCTTACTTAACAAATTTTTCCCATGTAAATATTTTAAGTGTGTAAATGGTTGATATGTAATTGTATAACTTTAAATCATTAACAATCACACTAGAAAAGTGTAAATGGATTTTCACTCTGCATATTTTAAACTTGACCTTATGTTAGAGGATGACAGTGCATCAAATTTATTGTTTGGTTGACCTCTCAAATACCTTTACAATGATAAAAGAGAGAAAAAGCCCTTTACTGAATATCATTTAGGTATAGTGTTCCACATTATTTTGTACAAATTTATATGCATTGTATATAATGCATTATTATACACAATTACCTAAATTTAATATATAAAATATGTATTTTCCCTAGCCATAGAGTTTAATCTGATATTTTTGTTACTCTATATGTTTATCTGTTTGGACACTAATTCCTAAAACATTGTAGACCATTCAATTAATTTTTAATAATATATATGCATCTATATGATACTATTGTTATTCATAACAAAATATAGTTATTACTTACAAATATATTGTATGTTTATTACTAATAAATATATCTGTTTAAAATATATAATTTCAAAATATTATGCATTTATTATTACATAATATACATTATATATTGCATGTTATATTTTCTTTTAATGAGAATATGAGAATTTCATAGACATTCTAATGCTGTCACTAAAGTAATAACTATGAATTTTATAGGGAAAATTGAGAACAACATAGATGTGGTATCCAGATATTGTTTTTAAAAGAGACAATTCATAATTCAAATCTCCATCTAGTCCTTTTAAAGATTTTTCTTATAAAAGAAATCATATAGAACTCAACTATACTTATAAGCTGTAATAAGAATCCATTGAATGTAATTGATAAATAATGGACAGATCATAGATCTCTGAAAATAGTAAGTGTCAACACAGGTGTTTTTTCTTTGTTGTTTGTTTGTTTTGGGTACTGGGGATTGAACTCAGGAGCACTCGACCACTGAGCCACATCCCCAGCCCTATTTTGTATTTTATTTAGAGACAGGGTCTCACTGAGTTGCTTAGTGCCTTGCTTTTGCTGAGGCTGGCTTTGAACTCAAGATCCTCCTGCTTCAGCCTCCTGGGCTGCTGGGAATAAAGGCATGCACCACCGCACCTGGCTAAACACAGATTTTTATGAATCTCTTGCAGCACAAATTTTTCTAGATATTTTAAAATTCACCTTTGAAATACATGATGCAATAGAAAACAGTAATCACACAACTTTGTATTCTCAGTGCAAGTTTTTAGACAACATTTCTGAAATAATATACAAATTTATATTTTACCTGTTTCACTCCTTTTGTTTGCATAGGATCACAGTACAAGAAAAACATATATATGTCCTATTATCTATCACAATCTATATCTCTATAATAACCTGTCTTTATATATACACATATATATATGAGAATACATGAATTAAAAAAAATTAAATATCACACATGCCAACACACACATATACACTGAGATGGGATGTGGGAGAAAGAGAGAAGTTTGGGTTATCACATTGAAAAGTTATATAAATATAAGAAACTAAAATATGCCCAGAAAAAAACAGTGTCAGCCAGACCACTGAATGTGAGGATTCAAGAACCAACAGTTGCAACACATATTATAGAAATTAACTATAATAAGAATATGTGTACTTCCACACAGCTTTCCAAAATTTTCTTAGTTCTATTACTATTGAAATGTAAATATTGTCCACTTGATTTTAACTAAGGGCATTTTATATTTTACATGAAGTTAGAAGTGGTTGTAAAGATTTATAAACTCACTTGTTGCCTTTTGTCAATGTTTTAGTCAGTTTTTCATGTGACCAAAAGACTAAAAAAGAATAAATTAGAGGAGGGAAAATTTATTTGGGACTCATGGATTCAGAGGTCTAAATCCATAGACAGCTGACTCCACCCCTCTGAGCCTATATGGTGCACCCCATTCACCAGGGACAAAATATAAACCCATAAGCACATTCCCTCATGACCTACTTCCTCTGGCCATTACCTTACCTGCCTATTGTTACTACCCAGTTAATTCATATACATGAGTAATCCGCAGATTAGATCACATCTCTCATAATATAACCAGTTCACCTCTGAATCTTCTTGTGTTAACTTACACGTAAGCTTTTGGAGGGTACCTCATATCTAAAGCAAAACAGTCAATAATTATAGTTCATTTATATCCTAAATCTGTGTTCTTTTCTCTCAAGACTTTTACTTGGCCTTACTGTGAATATTTTCCCTACACTCCAAATTCTTCCTTGCTATATGGTTTAACAGTTTTGCAGTGTATTTAAAGATACAATGAAGCCATTCTATTAATATAATGAAATATGAATTTCTAGAATAAAACTTTTCCAGTGGGAAAAATTAGAGGATATAAACTAAATGCATGTTTTAGGACTTTGACAAATGGAAATTTATCAGTACAGTTTTTAATATTATTAACATAAGATCATCATCATATGAACTTACTTAATATGTGCTGTACCCAATAGGATATTGACATCTTGATTTCAATGTCCTTCAGTTCTTTTTGTAGAATACTTGTATGCTGTATATTAATATTATAAATTGAACCTGTAAAATACCATTATAGTTTTAGGTATATTGGACTAACTTTTATTTAAAAGATCAATTACAAAAAGAGGTATAAATTGTTCACTAGAAATGTTAATATCCTTATAATAATTATTTCATTTATTCATATTTAATTAAATTTTATCAAGAGTGATATTCACTGATAATTTAATTCAATGATGAGATTAATAAAATGTTTTTTGTTGCACTTATAAGATGTTATCAAGAAAACATTAATATTTTAAAATATAAAACTGATTTGCATATTTGCTAAAATGATACGACATTATGATAAGTTTTTCTACAGAAAAAAGAAGTGAGAAATATTGCTAAGAATGCATAATCATAAACAAGCAAAGTCTGAAATGCCCATAGTTAAAATCAAATAAACAACAATCAACTTTCCTATTATATGCATTATATCTGAATGAGTATAGAAAATGATTAAATTACTTCCTATGCCAAATACATATTAAGATTACTTATCTTTCACTATTCACAGGGATGCAAAGGTATATTTTACTCTCATTATTTCCATAACTTTTTGTTTTTATTTAAAGGAATAATAATATTATTTTTAGTTTATTAGCAGTAAGTAAAATATTTTTACTCAAAAATTGTCATTCAATACTTGTGACATCACATCTCAGATTTGATAAATGTCCTATCGATGTTGCTTTTCAAGTCATCATTAAATTCTGAACAAGTCAGAAATAGAATATTGATGACCCTTAATAAAAGATTACATGATTAATAAGATTCATGTGAATTCACTAATCAAAAACATCTTCTGCAGATGATTATAGAAAATGTTATAAGTCAATTGAATTTTGTAGTTACCTGATGCACATTTCTCTGTGTTGTCACCATGGATCTTATGATACAATTTAAAAAGCTATTGTCAGAGAATGGAGTTGATGGTGACTCAGTAAGATACACCAGACATTATCTTCCCAGAGATACTAATTTGGACAGCTATTCATATACAGACCACTTAAACCTCAGGAGGTCAAGTGAAAGAATAAAAATTAGACAGAACACACTGAAGAAGGCAGGAAAGAATAGTTGCTAGAGTCATCTCTAACTCTAGGTAACATAGTTTGTTAAAATATGTCTCCTCCATGGAGACATAGGCTTGAAGTCCAGTAACAGACCTGCCAAGTGAAATTCAGGGCCTGTTGCGATCCCACAGCAACCCCTGATCCCAAGCCACCAACTGCAGACTGAACTTCTGGTCCCTCTTTAGCAAAGTAGTGATGGGACTTGCTTGACAACCACTCTGCACCTTAGGTGCCAGGCAGCCTTAGAGCAAAACTCAAACCACTTGGAGCTGGGCATGGTGGCGCACACTTGTAATCTCAGCACTTTGGTAGGCTGAGACAGGATAATAGCGAGTTCAAAGCCAGCCTCAGCAACAGTGAGGAGCTAAGCAACTCAGTGAGACCCTGTCTCTAAATAAAACATAAAATAGGGCTGGGGATGTAGCTCAGTGTTTGAGTACCCCTGAGTTCAATCCTCAGTACTAAAAACAAAACAAACCAAAACAAAAAAACCTCAAACCACTTGGAAGCAGGGCAAGACAAAGAGCACAGGATTTTGCCCTGAATTCCAGTGTTGGGCCCTCTTCGGTGAAAACCAGCGACTTTTAAAGAAAAAAGTTATTTATCCCTAGGCCAGTGTTTGCAGATGAAAAATTTCATCTTCCCTGGACTCATGTAGAGACTTGAGCTCTGGGGGATAAATATTTTAACCTGTATATTCAGCAGTTTTATATAGGTCTATTGTAAACACTCATGAATCCAGAATTCCCTGTGACTGTGAGATTCATGTGTGACTCAGTTGATTGTCAACCAGGGTGGTCAAGTGTCTGCATTCGGGCTTGGGTTGTGGCTCAGTGGTAAAGCACTTGCCTAGCCTGTGTGAGGCACTGGGTTTGATTCTCAGCACTGCATATAAATAAATGAATAAAATAAAGGTCCATAAACATCTAAAAAATATTTTAAAAAAGAGTCTGCATTCAAGATATCTCTCCTATACTATGAAATAGGACTATAGTCCTATTCTTAAGACTCCAGCCACTTAAAAGTACAGAGAACAGACTATAGGAATGCATTTGGGAACTCAGTTCCAAAGCCTAACACAGGGTAGATCCTAATTGTCCCTGTCAGAAAGCTAATGCCTACAAATGGAGCATCTGGACCCACTCTGGTGCAAGGTAGAGACCAGTAGTCCCAGTAAGGAACAAAAAAACATAAATATATATATAACTTTATATATATTTATGTTTTATATATATATATATAAATGTGTGTGTATATGTATATTTTATATACAGAAAAACAGAATGGAAGTTCCTCAGGAAACTAAAACTTGATCTACCATATTATCTATCCATTCCTCCTATGTGTTTATATACAAAGACATTGAATTCAATATATCAAAGATATATCTTCACTCTAATTTATTATGGCATTATCCAAATGGCTAAGATATGAAATCAATATAGGTGTCCATCATTGGATGAATGGTTAAATAAAACATAGTATATTAATACACAATGAAAATAAAGAAGGAAATTCTGTCACAACTGACACTGTGGATGAACCTGGATAAAATTTTGCTAATGAAATAAACCAGGCATAGAAAGACAAATACTAAATAATCTGACTTAGATGAGAACCTAACTTATATGTGTGGAACACAACAAAAGTAAAGACTAGAATCGTAGTTACCAGATACTGGGTTTAATTATGGAGAGAAATAACGAGATGTTGATCAAAGAGTACCAAGATTCAGTTAGACAGGAGGAACAATATTTTTTGAGATTTATTGCATATCATGATAAAAATAGTTGATAATAATGTAACATATATTTCAAAATTGAAGAGAGAATAGATTTTAAATATGCATACCACAAAAATGACAGTATGTGAGTTGATTATTTTAAGTAGTTTGATTTAATATTTACATAATGTAAGCATATACCAAACATAACATTATATGTCATAAACATATAATGTTTATTTGTAATTGGAAAATAATAACACTTCTTACATATGTGGGGGAAAATCAATAAAGAATTTAAGGGCTGGGGATGTGGCTCAGGGGTCGAGTGCCTGTGAGTTCAATCCCCAGTACCAAAAAAAAAAAAAAAAAAGAATTATTTTAACAAATGGTGATAAATGACTAATATACACATTGAAAATAATGAAGTTGAATCATTTTTATAAAAGTTTCATAAATTAATTAAAATGGATCATCGGCCTTATTAATAAGAACTAAAATTTTACAACTCTTCAAATAAGACAATATTATGTCTTTAATGTGTCATTGGAATGTATTTTGTGGTATAATGTGAAGATTATATCTCATTCTTTCTTTACAGAATAGCCAACTACATACTTTAGAATTGTTTTTGAGAAGACAACTCTGCCTCGCGCCTCGAGTATCTTTATAATCTTTATTCTAAATTAAACTTTCTTGTATACGTAGGTCTACTGATCTACCTATTATTTTCCTGTAAGTTATAGACTTCAATATTTTGGCAGAAGTTTTTTTTTTTTTTATTGCATGCATGTTTTCTGGAAACATTGGGAATCTTTTTTGAACATAAGAATCTTGAACTTTTTGAATGTCAGTTTCTGGTTCAGAGATTAGATACTTGAAGCAGAAAGCTGACAAAGGCATTAAAAAATATATACCCAATAACTATAAACTCAAAAATTTCTAGAGAAAGAAAATGGACACTGTTCATTTGCAAAATATAGTTGCAAACTTTGAGCATTGCTACTCCAATTTGTTTTTTAATAATGTTAAGTTACTTGATGGATGGCTGTAAAAAATTTCTATGATCGAAGTGAATATGAGGTAAACATTTTGTAAAAATTTTGTTTTTCTTATCAAATTAAATATCCACTAAAATACACAAAATTAACATTCCTTAAATATGTACTCAAAACAAATATAAGCATATGTCTACAAAAAAGAAAAATTGATATTCATGGTAGCTTTAGTAATCTAAAAGAAAGAACAAAAAACAATCAGGTATTAATCATTAGAAGAATATATATACAAACCATGATATTCATGTAATGGACTACTACCTAGTAACAAAAATCAACAGACAAAATAAATTCTCAAAAACAAAAAAAGTAATAAGTGACTGAGTGTAGGATTTGAACCAGAAAACTCAATAACATGGGACATGAGAAAAACTTCTGTATTTATTGTAATATTTTAGTAATAAAAAAGCTGATATTTTATGCAAGTACAGATGCATTTATCAAAAGTGATAAAATGTACAAAAATTTCATTGCATTCATTGATTCTAAATATCAATTAAAATACATATATAAATATTAAGATCTAGTCAATGATGGGCATGTGGAACTATTGAAGGGGCTGCATATGCATGTATTAGTATCTATGATTTGTTTGAAGAATCATCCAAAGTGACATAGATTAATGCATCATCAAAAACAGATAAAGGATAAATATAATAAAGCTTTCTTTATTATATTGTAGGAAGGCAAAACTATACTTTTTCCTCTTCCTTATTTTTCTTTCCCAAGTCATTCTATTCCTTTGGCTTCATAATTCTTATGGAAGATATGAGTAAGATGACACAATATATAGTTTTCTATTGTCATTTTACTAATTAAAAACTATGATTCCAACAAATGTGTCAAAAGTATCTGAGTTACATTATTGTAGAGCACAGATTAATTTGCTAAAATGGAAAGAAAAGGCTGACTTTTACTGAAGACTTTAGACATCTGAGGAAAAGATATCCTGTTGCACCTGAAGTCACTGATAAAGTTAATAAAAACTATGTGTATGTTTAATATTCACCAATATAACTAGAATAATTACAGTATTTCTCATAAGTCACAATTTAAACATTTATACAATGATCCTTAAGATACTAGAAATATTGAAAATTATTGGATATTTACTTTTTGATTTCATTAAATGGATTCTACAAAGAATTTTAACCAGTTATACATGCAGATAACTCCCCTAAACTCCTCTATGTACCCAGAATGATTTGCAGTCTCTATACCTGCTCAAATGCATTCTTCTCTCACCTTCTCCCTATCATATAGTTCATCAATTCTTTTAATTTCTGCTTTTCCTCCAGTGACCAACTTTAATAAACTTTACTATGAAATCATATCTTACTTGGCCACACGGACATCTAGCATATGGGAAATTTGTTCCTGTTCAAAACTGGTCCCTCTTTAAGTTTACAAATAAAGTTATTTATTTATTCACATAAATAGAAAATATAAAAAATACAGAAAAAGCCCTTTCATGATTCTGTGAAGACAGCATTTTCTTATGAGACCAAATTAAGTATTCTTTCTATACCATTGTTTCCTAAAACATTGTACAGAAAATTACCCAATAATACTATTATTAATAGGTTTCACTGCAATCAGAGACAAAAAATAGACTGCCAATAAAGCTGGGGTGCATTGTTAAATTCTATAAAGAAAAGCTGAAACTAATTATTAGTTCTTCCTTAATTGGAAACTGGTAAGGCCAATTTGTCAGCGTTAAAATATACTGATAAAAATGAATGTAAGAAATTTAATATTTCAATAATATCTACATATATAAACTGAAAGTCATTTTAAGAAGGGACAAAATTTATTGGGCCTAGTCATGACCTTGAAGTTGAGATGTCCTCTAAATGTCAATATTTCATTGAGGTCTTGTGGAAGTAACAAGTAAATGGTATATTTCCATGTGTAATTGTATTAAATTGCACATTGGTCCCAATAATTCACTACCTATCACTTGTTGCCACATAGCTACTGAGACTCTGCTTGATGGTTTTTCCTTTGTGTCAAATATACATAATGCCCACTGATATTGGGGTTGATAACAACTAAAGGTCATCATGTGATTCTCCAATTATTCTTTTCCTCTTCCTTGAGAATTAAAATATCTCAAAGAATGTTGTTTTTGTTTGAACTCAGTGATGAAATACAATTTAGAACCAGATTAATTTTAAAAATATTTTTAATGACATGAGTCATCAATGTTTAGAAAGAAAAAAACCTCCATCTTTGTTAGGTTTTATGGCTTATAGGAAATGAGTTTGAATAAAGATAGAAAAAATACAATTTAAAAAATTTAAATGCTTTGTAAATCGTATATATTTTTATTATTTTTATTAATTGAAAGTTGTGTTAGGATCAATGTAGAGGTTATAGTAGTTAAGCATATACATTTCCATTAATACAGTCAAATTCCCCCAAAGCCATATTAACACAAGGCTGAAGATTGGTTTCCAAATGTATTCTATCATACTTTAAAGTGTATCAAGTAGATTTTCATAAAAATGCATTAGAATATTATCATTTTTATTTCACTGAATAATTGTGATGTTATAACCCAATACAATTTTTACATTGGACTTAATACTAGTGTTTTGCATCAGATAGAAAATATTTTGCTTTATAGTAATTGGAATAGTTTTTGCATTCTTCTTATTCTATCCAAATGTACCTTTTTTGGTTCTTTTTAACATTAATTGATGAAAAAATACAGAACATATTTTAGAATGCTTACTTATTCAATAAAACATTATTTAAATTGTTTAAATTCAAGTTTTTGTATAAACTTAATTAACATAATCAAATTATACCTTAAACTATTTAGTGTTCTTAAAACCCTGACAGAAAGTATATTAGTTCACACAATAACAAGAATATTTTACAAAGTTTTTTTTCCCTGCAATTTCCAACATTTCCCCCATGCAATTCTAAAAAGATTATAGGTTGTATTTGAATACCTTCAATCTGTTTTTTTCCTAGAGTACATACTAAATTTAATATGACATAGAAACTCATTTTTAAACAACAAATAACCCTATTCAGTCTGCCAAAAACAAGTGAAAAGCAAAAGTCATTGTTATATTTTAGTATTGAAATAAAAATGAATGTGTAGATATGTACTCAAAAGGAGAAGAAAAATTTAAACAATGTACACTATGATGTAATAAACCAAACAGGAAAAATAAAGAAGATTAAGGGCTTTCTTTTCTTCTTCTGTTTTATTTAGTGAGTTTTAAAGTATACCTCAATATTGGTCAGTATTTATCTTGAGCAGATTTATAATTGTAATTGTAGATTATATTTAGATTATAGAAATCCATGATGTAATCACATTTTGCCAATTAGCCTCTAAATTGTTAGGGTTATTGACTTATTTAACACATTATCTTCAAAAATTATCTATCCTCTGAATGGCCCAGAAGGAATGATGTTCTTTGCAGAACTTTGGATCCATAAAAATTGAGGGAAAATAAATGTGTGTTTTAAAATTTTTGTAATCTGTTATACAGAAAGAGATAACTAACACAAACCCCAAAATTTATATAAAGAAGAAACACTGTAACAATTGTATATGCAGATGCAGAATTCTAAACATAAGTTCTGCATACTGCATAAAATAAAAACTAAAAAAAAAGCTAGTAGCGTAGGAAGTTTGGATCTTTTTTAAAAAATTTTTGGTACAGGCACATATTTTTATTTGTTTTACATTTAGTTTTATTATTTATTGGTTCATTTTAGTTGTACATAACAGTAGAGACCATTTTGCTATAATTATACAAGCATGGAATATATCTTGTTCTAGTTAGGACCCCATTCTTGTGGATGTACATGACTGTAGGATTCACTGTGGTTTATTCACGTATGTACATTGGAAAATAAAGTAAAATTCATTCTGCTCTCTTTCCTTTTCCTATTTCCCCTCCCTTCCCTTTATCCAATATTTCCTAACCTACTAAATTTCTATCCCCCTGCTTATTGTGAGTTAGCTTCCACATTTCAGTGAAAACATTCAAACTTTGGCTTTTGGAGACTGGCTTAGTTCACTTAGCATGATTGTCTCCAGATCCAGCCATCATTCATTGGTAAATGTCATACAGTCATTCTTTTCAATGGCTGAGTAATATTCTCTTGTATATATACACCACAATTTCTTTATCCATTTATCTGTTAATGGGCATCTAGTTTGGTTCCATAGCTTAGCTATTGTGAATTGTGCTGGTATAAACAATGATATGGCTAAGTCACTGTAGTATGCTGATACTAAATCCTTTAGGTGTAAACTGAAGAGTGGTATAACCAGGTCAAATGACGGTTCCATTCTTTTTTTTTTTTTTTTGAGGAATCTCCATACTTCTTTCCAGTATGATTTCACCAATTTGCAGTCCCACCAGCAATGTATGAATGTAATCTTTTTCTTCATATCCTTGTAGACATTTATTGTTATTTGTATTCTTGATTGTTGCCATTCTGACTGGAGTGAAATGAAATCTCAGTGTAGTTTTAATTTTGCATTTCTCTAATTGATAAAGATATTAAACCCATTTTTGTATATTTGATAAAAATTTTTATTTCTTCGTTTGAGAAATATTTACTCAATTCATTTGTACATTTATTGATTGGGTTATTTCTTTTTTTGGTGCTAAGTTTTTTGAATTCTTTGCATTTCCTGGAAATTAATGCCCTATCTGAGGAGCAAGTGGCAAAGATTTTCTTCCATTCTGTAGGCTCTCTCTTTATGCTCCTGCTTGTTTCATTTACTGTGAAGGAGGAAAGTTTGGATATTTAACATAATTTATAAGCTTGAATGTCACCTAATATCTAAACCTCAGTTTTCTCATTTTTCAAATGTGGTTCTAAATTCATATTTTATTAGGTAGCCTGTACTGTTGTAAATGGAAAAATAATTATAGTAAATACTGCAGTACAATGTGTATGGTTGAGAAATGTTTATGATAATTTTATGTATAGATCTTCAGAATTAGTACCATACAATATTGTAGTTATACAGAGTTAAGACTTTGGTTCACTCCTATTTAAAAAATTAAATACTTTTACTAGTAAATTATTCATAAGAGTTGGTTTCATTCTGACATAATCATAAATGCATGGAATACAATGTGCTACATTTCAGATCCCACTGCTACCTCTTTCCCTCTCCTTTCTCCACTTATTCCCCTTCCTGTACTCTAATTGTTTTCCATTTATTTGTTAATTTATTTTTAATTGGTACTTTATAAATACACATAAAGGTGGATTTTGCTATGGTATATTTATATGTTCACATAGCATAATTTTGTCAAATTCATTTTAAATCCCTTCCCTTTTCTTAAATCAGTCATGTATAAATAGGAACCTGGGCTATTACCATAACTTGGGTACTATAAGTGGCACTGCTATAAACATTGAGCTGGCAGGATTATCATACTATGCTGATTTTAAGTTTTTCTAAAAATATATAATTGCTGAGAAGTAGTATAGTTTGGTTCTACAGAAGTCCCATTTCAGTTTATTTTTTATTTTTTGAAGAATCTTCATTTGCTTTCCCGAGTGTTTGTACTAACTTGTGGTCTCACTAACAATGCATGAGTATACCTTTTTCCCCACATCCTTGCCAGCATTTATTATCATTATACTCTTAATAATTTCATTTCTGACTGGAGTGAGATGAAATCTCAATGTAGTTTTGATTTTCATTTCCTTGATTGCTAGAGAGGTTGAAAATTTTTTGATGTACATGTTGGCCATTTGTAGTTCTTCTTTTGAGAAATATATGTTTAGTTCTTTTACCCATGTATTGACTAGTCTATTTATTATTTTGCTGGTAAAATTTGGGAGTTCTTTATATATACTAGATATCAATCCCTTGTCAGAAATGTAGCTGGCAAAGATTTGTTCACATGGTGTATGCTCTTTCCTTTGCTGCAAAGAAGCTTTTTAATTTGATGACTTTCCACTTATTGATTCTAAGTTTTATGTATTGAGTTTTAGGAGTCTGCTTAAAATATTCAATGTCTGTGCTGATATGTTTATTTGTTGATCCAAGGTTTCCTTCTAGAAGTTGCAAATTATCTGGTTTAATTCCAAACTCTGATCCACTATGATTTGACTTTTGTGTAGTGTGAGAGATAAGAATCTAGTTTCATTCATCTACATATGGATATCCAGTTTCCCAGCAACATTTGTTACAAATGCTACCTTTGCTCCAACACGTATTTTTGGCACCTTTGTTAAATATCAGATGACTAAAACTATATGTGTTTTTTGTCTGTGTCTTCTGTTTTATTCCATTAGTCTTCATTTCTATTTCTATGTTTTGTTACAGAAGTTCTGTGGTATAATTTGAGATCCAGTATCACTCAAGATTGCTTTGTCTATTCTGGGTGTCCTACTATTTAAATAAATACTAGGACTGTTATTTTCTAGTTCTGGGAAAAATGTCATTGGAATTTTAGTGAGGATTGCATTGACTCTGTACATTGCTATTGGTAGTATGGCCACTTTGACAATATTAAATCTGCTCATCCAAGAACATGGAACATCTTCCATCTTCTAAGGTCTTCTTCAATTTCTTTCTACATTGCACCACAGTTTACATTGTAAAGGGCCTTCATCTCCTTTATTAAATTAATTCTCAAGTATAGTTTCTGTTGTTATTGTTGTTGTTTAAGTTATTGTAGACAAAATAGATTACAGGCAAGCAAATGACTTATGTATATTGATCTTGTATCCTGCTATCTACTAATTTATTAAACATTTTTAAAATCAGGTCTTAAAGTCTTCTGATGGAATTTTTTGGATCATCTAAATATAAGATCATGACATTAGTAAATAAAGATAATTTGGCTTCTTATTTTCCTATTTGCATCAATTTAATTTCCTTCTTTTTCCTAATTGCTCTGGCTAGTATTTCAAGGACAATGTTGAATAGGAATGACAAAAGTGGGCATACTTGTCTTATTCCTTGGGTTTGTCATACATAACATTTACAATGGTGAGGTAAGATTTTCTATTCCTAATTTCTCTACTGCTTTAAAAATGAATGAGTGCTCTACTTTGTCAAATGCTTTTTCTGCATCTATTGAGATAATTGTGTGATTCTTATCCTTAAATCTAATTATGTGGTGAATTGCATTTATTAATTTGTGTATGTTGAACCAACCTTGCATCCCAGAGATGAAACCCACTTGATCATGTTTCACTATCTTCTTAAACTGTTTTTTAATGTGGTTTGCCAATAGTTCATTATAAATTTAACATTTAAATTCATCAAGGTATTGGCCTGAAGTTTTCTTTCCTTTATGTGTCTTTTTTGGTTTTGGTATCAGGGTGATACTGGGTTAATGGAATAAATTAGGCAGTGTTCCCTCTTCCTCTAGATCATAGAATAATTGGAGAAGAATTGGTGTTATTTCTTTATTAAGAATCTGGTAGAATTTGGCTGAAATAGTCTGTTCTGGACTTTTACTTTTTGGAATGCTTTTGATAGTGGTTCAATTTTGTTATTTAATATTTCTGTTTATTTTTTCTGTATCCTCATGGTTTGGGTACCTCATATTTCTCAAGGAATTTGTCAATATGTTTATGATTTTCTAATTTATTGGAGTATACATTTTCAAAATATTTTCTAATGATGCTCTGAATTTCAGTAGTGTCTTTGTTAGAATTTCCTTTTTTATTTCTGATTTTGTTAATTTGTGTATTTTGTCTCTTTTGGTTAATTTGGCCAAGTTTTCATTAATCTTGTTTATTCTTTCAAATAACCAACTTTTGTTTCATTGATCTTTTGTACTTTTTTATTCTTGATTTCATTGATTTTCTGCTCTGATCTTAATTATTTCCTATATCTTCTACTGATTTTGGTATGACTTTGTTCTTATTTTTCTAGGGCCTTGAGTTGTGATATTAGATTATTTGGTATCTTTCTATTTTTTACGTATGGTAATTCAGGGTTATTAGCTTTCATCTTAGACTTTCCTTGATACAGTACCAGAGATTTTAATGTGTTGTATCACTATTCTCATTTGTTTCTAAGGAGTTTTTTTTTTCTCCTGATTTATTCTTCTATCCATTCATTATTCAAAAGTGTAATATCTAATCTCCAGATTTTAAAGTGATTTCTGTTTTGTATCTTGTCATTGAATTATAATATTAATCCATTATGATTTGATAGAATGCATGAATTACCTGGTTTTATTTTTTGGATTTGCTAAAACTTGTTTTGTTGCCTAAAATATGATATATTTTAGAAAGTGTTCCAAGTACTCCTGAGAAGAAAGTTAATTTAGTCATCAATGGATAAAATATTCTATAGATGTCTGTTAGGTCCATTTGAGTGATAGTTTTTTGGTGTTTTTGTGTGTGTTTTATTTATTTTTTAATCTCCAAAGAACTTTTACTCAGTTTACATCTGAATGATTTAGCTAGTGCTGATAGGGGTGTGTCAAAATCACCTAGTATTGTTGTATTATATTCTATTTGATTCTTTCATGTTGAGAAGTTTTTTTGTTATTGTTTTTGTTTTTTCCATAGATGCACCATTGTTTGCCACATAAATATTTACAATAATTAAATCTGTTCTCCATATGTGATCTGTGGTGCAAAAGAGTTCCCCTTGCCAACACAGATCACCAGGGTAGTGTGGCTATGACTGAGTAAAGAGATTCAGTTGTTTCACCATTTTTGGCCCAAACTCCTGCCAGAGCTGTGGAGTAGTTAAGCTAGCAGTTCTGGGCAGGTCTGTTCCACCCTACTCCCCTTCTTCACAGTGAGGGGAAGAAATATCAGCAACTTCAGTGAGTCCTAATCACTCTATAAGTTTTTCCTAGATAGAATTTTATAATATCCTACTGCAGGAGTATTTCTTGTGGTTTAATTTGTTGCTATGAGGAGGTGAGAAGATACAGTGTAGATTTAAAAGGCAAATGGTGGCCAGGCGTGTGACACACCCATATATTCCCAGTGGCTCCAAAGGCTTAGGCAGAAGAATCACAAGATCAAAGCCAGTCTTAGTAACAGTGAGGGGTTAAGCAATTCAGTGAGACCCTGTCTCTACATAAAATGCAAAATAGGGATGGGCTACTGCATAGCTCAGTAGTAGCGTGCCCCTGGGTTCCATCCCACAGTATCAAAACAAAAAAGCAACTGGTTAGCTATGAGCTCCACAAAACCCTACATAGGTGGGCCTGTGTGTTTTATTTCCAAAATTTGGTTTTAAACTGCTTAATCCTCTTTAATAATCTTATCGCTCCTATAGTGTTTTAATTTGGTTTGATTTTCCCTCTAGTTGTGGTTAAGAGAGTTAGCTTATTTGCTTTTCTTTTCCCTCTTTCTCTCTCTGTTAACCCTCCTCCCTTCCCATACTCTAGTCCAGGTTTGGGGTTAGAGAACTTTGCCCTTATTTTCTATTCTGTTAACTAAACTTCAAGTCTCTGCAATTCTCATACTTTGTAATATTAGGTCTTAGAGCATTTATTCTGTCACTCAGCTCTAAAGTCACAGTTCCTTCACTGCGATTGCTGCCTAGGTCAGTTCAGACATCTTCTGCCTACTTTTATGCCATTATTCTCCAATAATATGCATAGGATTATATTAATTATTTTGTATTTCCTAAGAATGGCTTACATTTTAACCTATAATATGGTTTATTTGGGAAAAGTTCCATGTGCTTCTGAAAGGAAAGTGGATTCAGTTGTTTGGAGGTGAAATATTCTGTAGATTTCTGTTAGGTCCATTTGATTTACAGTATTATTTAAATTGGAAATATCTGAATTGACTCCACGTTTGAATGACCGGTTTTTTGGTGAAAGGGATGTGGTGAAAACACCCAGTAACATAGTATCTGGGATTTAAGGTAACAAAATGTTTTTTAATATAATTAGGTGCACTAACAATTAGGGAAAAAATATTTACTAATGTTATATTGGATTATTGGGTTGTTTCCTATACCAGTATGTAGTGGCCTTCTTTGAGTCTTCTGATTAATTTTTTCTTTGAAATATATTTTGTCAGATACGAGAATGACTACTCTCACTTGTTTTCAGACTTCATTTGTATGGAATAATTTTTTTCCATCTTTACTTTTAGCTCATTGGTGTGTTTGCCTGAGTTGAGGTTTTTGTGAACCACATAGAGGTGATTCATGTTTTTAAATTCATTCTGCCAACCTGTATCTTCACCTGGAATATTGAGACTATTTATATTCAGCCTTTTTTATGAACAATTGTTTTCTACCATTTTGCTTTGTTTGCTATTGTTAATTCTGTCTTGATTTTCATTTAGTTGGTCGCTCTTCTAGTTATCTTTATCTATTTGAGGGCTTTAGAGTTTGATTTTGGGTTCCTCTTTGTAATAAACTGTTGAATATTCTTTGTAGTACTATCTTAGTGGTCATGGATTCTTTTAGTTTATCCTTGCTATGCAAAGTTTTTATTTCTTGTTGATCTTGAAAGATAGCTTTGCTGAATATAGTAATCTTGGGTGATACTCTTTTTTTTCTTTCAGAACTTGGGTTATCTCATTCCAGGGCCTCCTTGATTTTAGGGGCCTGAGTGGAAAAATCAAAGGTGAGCCTTATTGATTTGCAACTAACTGTTACCTGAAATTTTTCTTTTGTAGCTTTTACTATTCTTTCCTTATTTTCTATGGTAGGCATTTTGATTATGATGTGTTTTGGAAAGGTTCTCTATGATCTTTTAAATTTGGGGTTCCATATAGACCTTGGATGTGGTTGTCTATGTCATTTCTAATGTTAGGGAAAATTTCTGCTATTCTTTTACTGAAGAAGTTTTAAATTCCTTCGTCTTCTGTTTCCATATTCTCTTCTACCTCAATGATTCTCCAGCTTGGTCAATTGTCTGTTGGTGATACTTTCAAGTGAATTTTTAATTTGATTCATTGTATCTTTTATTTCTAGGAGTTCTGAGTGGCGTCTTCTCAGTATTACTATTTCTTTATTGAAATGGACATTCACCTCCTTATTCACTTTCTTCATTCCTAGATATTTATGAGTTCACTAAACATTTAATTATCGTTTTTTGTACTCTTTCTCAAATTTCCTTGAGCATCTTTGTTGGGTAATTGTGAATCTTGGAGATTTGTTTGCCTGTTTCTTCATGTTTTCAGAGGTCTTGGACTTGAGCATCTGTTGAGATGGATTCTACTTCTTTTTATGTGCATGTGCTTTTGTGTATATTATTTTTGTTGTTGTTGTAGAGACTTCTTGCTATTCTTATTTTATGAGTAGATGTCTTATAATGGAAAATGAGGTCCCCATCTAGGTGCTCATACTTGGTGCCTAGTCATTTGTTTTTCATTTTATCCCTGTGTAGGTGTTCAAGTATTGTGGATACTTAAGTAAGGATGGTTTATGTGTGGAGTGAGGTCTGCTGTTATTTGGCTGAGTTGTGAATGTTACTCAATAGGAGGATCTACACTCCATGTCCCAATCACTTCCCAGACCTTCTAAAATAAAAGGGGAACAAAGAATAGCAATCATGTTAGTCATCTATGTGCTGCTTTAAAATAAATGTTTTGTTTCTGTTTTGACATCTATAACACTAATTACCACATGTGGAAGAATGAAGGGGTCAGGATTTAGCATAAATATAAACATTTAGCATAAGTATAAACAATGATAAACTAAATCAGATATTAAACAGCAGTTCTTTATACATCATTCACTGTATTAAGAAACACAACAGCATGAATTTGATAGGAATTACATAAACTATACAATTCTCCTAGATAATGGAATTACAATTCTTTATGTAAAAAGATAATAGGTTAGGAAGACAAGAGAAAATTTGAAATTTTTTTAAATAAACAGAGGAGAGGCAGGAGAGAGATACAAGATGATGACTATAAATATGGAAGATTAAAAAATAAATAAAAGTAATAAAACAATGAACGAGAGGAATAAGTAACAAGAAAAATTGGTTATAAGTGGGGAAAGAGAGTGAATAAGGGGTAATGAGAGTAAAAGAACCAAGATACAAACCAACAAACACAAGATCAGAACAAATTAAACCCACATATATTTTAACCTCACCAAAGTCAAACCAAGGTTAATTAAAAATGGATCAAAAAAATAATTAAGATGATATATGTGTGTGTGTGTGTGTATGTGTGTGTATCCGTATCATCACAGTGAGAACACACATACACACATAAACACACACACAAATATGTAATCACAAAAGTACAAAGGAGAATAAAAAATAGTAAAAAAATACATAAATATGATTTAAAAAATTAAGTTAAATTCCAATAAATTTTTTGTTTTCAAAAAAAGGAAAGGAGAAGAATAGGGGGAAAAAAAGCCTTAATGTCTAGTAAAGGGCTTGTCTCTGCCAAGGTGGTCAAAATTGTTGGTGAAGATGGATTCCTTATGCTGCTTTACTGTGGCATTCTTTATATTTATTTGTGGATTCCTGTAATCCTTGAGTAAAGAGCTGGAAGATGTTAAGTCCCATTTCTTTGTTTCTCACCAAGTTTCCAGATGTTGTGTCCTGGAGCAAAAGCTTGTTGTAGTAGCTTTCAGGCTCTTAGGCTCTAAGTTTCCCAGTACAGTATGGGTTAGACTGGGGAGTGCTGGTAAATTCTGTACTTTCATAACAGGACTCATACAGCATTCTGAATTGGAAGTTTCAGCACTGGAGTTTAGTCTTGCATATCCTTTGGAACTATTTTTAAAATTTTTAAAAATATTTTATTTGTTATAATTAGTTATACATGATAGCAGAACATATTTCTATTCATTGTTCACAAAAGGAGCACAACTTTTTATTTAACTGGTTGTACACAATGTAGAGTTGCACCACATGTGCAGTCAAACATATACCTAGGGTAATGATGTTCATCCATTCCACCATCTTTCCTGCCCCTAAGTTCCCTCCCACTCCCTCCCTCCCCATTGCCCAAAGTCCCTCCATTCTCCCCATACCCCCCTGCTCCCATTTTAGATTATCATCCACTTATCAGAGAAAATATTTCGCCTTTGGTTTTTTGGGGATTGGTTTACTTTTCTTGGCATGATATTCTCCAACTCCATCCATTTATCTGCAAATGTCATAATTTTATTCTCTTAATGCTGAGTAATATTCCACTGTGTATATGTACCTCCTTAGTTTCTTTATTCATTCATCTATTGAAGGGCATCTAGGTTGGTTCCACAGTTTAGCTACTGTGAATTGAACTACTATGAACATTGATGTGGTTGTGTCATGATAGTATGCTGATTTTAAGTCCTTTAGGTATAGACCAAGGAGTGGGATAGCTGAGTCAAATGGTGGCTTCCAGGTTTTCTAAGGAATCTCCATACTGTTTTCTATAGTGGTTGCACCAATTGCAGTACCATCAGCAATGTATGAGTGTACGTTTTTCTCCACATCCTTGTCAACACTTATTTTTGCTTATATTCTTGATAAGCCATTCTGAGAAGAGGGAGATGAAATCTTAGAGTACTGTTAATTTGCATTTCTCTAATTACTAGAGAAGTTGAACATGTTTTTCAAATATTTGTTGATCAATTGTATATCTTCTGAGAAATGTCTATTCAATTCCTTAGCCAATTTATTGATTGGGTTATTTATTTTTTTGGTGTTAAATTTTTTTGAGTTCTTTATATATCCTTTCAGATTAGTGCTCTATCTGATGTGTGTGTACTAAAGATATTCTCCCACTCTGTGGGCTCTCTCTTCATGTTATTGATTGTTTCTTCTGCTTTGAAGAAGATTTTTTTAGTTTGAATCCATCCCACTTATTAATTCTTGATTTTATTACTTGAGCTTTAGGAACTCTTTTAAAGAATATTTGAGATTTGATCCACACCCTTTGCTCATGGGCAGATGCCAATCTCTACTTCACATCTGTGTCTCAGGGGCCTCCTGAAAATTCCACTTTTAAGGTGAGTAAGCCAAACCTCCATAGGTTTCACATATCCCACTGCTATGGAAATGAATTCTGCACAATCAGACAGAGTGCAGATGTGCTCTGTCTGACTCTTTTTTGTCATCCTCCCAGTTGCTCATATGAGATTCCAAGCAGCAAAAAGGACTCTCTTCTCAGTATCACCCAGTTTGTATCATCCTAGGCACAAATCCACTCTGAACCTGTTTCAACAACACAGGTACAGGCACACTGTGAACCCCACAGTAGGTGATGCTGGGTCAGACCGGCATCTAAACATTATGTGTTCCCAATCTCCCACCTCAATTTGTTACTTTGTAGTCACTTGAAAACAATTTCCACTGCTGCAGCTGTGAATCCTGCTGGGTTCTTTGCTTGTTGCCTGAGTGATTTTGATCAATTTTCACTCAACAACTTCTCCAATGTCTCTGGGTCAGTTTAAATCAGATTCTGTCTCCATTTCACAAGTTCCCCCAAACCAATTTTATTTGCTATGCTTTCCTCTCAGCAAGTGCTTCTGCACTCTGCCACTGTAAGCTAGAGACACTGATGCCTCCACCGTGCAATCTAGCACATCTTGAACATATTATTTATTATTTTATGTTCAATAAAACTCTGTGTCTTTATAATTATTTACTGTCCAATGTTGAATTTCAGTGAATTCCCTTAATCACCCACATCACTGAGTACCAGTCTTCCTGCTGTTTAAATCTTTAACTGAGGAACTTCTGGTGAGTGAAGACTTCCTCTAATCTGCCATCTTGCCAATATTGGATGACACATTTTTAACAACTTTAGGGGGTTCCAGTGAATATTTTTTTTATTTTTTAATATTATTTTATTCTACTGCATATTGAATTCTCTTTGGTGTCACTGATGTGCATTCTGAAATTATTAATAAAAATACTTTGAAATCCTAAAATTTTCATGTTCATATTAATTTACTTTTAGAATTAAAATTTTGGAAATGGTCTTATTAGGCTGTATATCCAGAGTTGCAATGTTTCAAGTTAAAGAAACCTCCTTTATTAAGAAGGTTTTAAAATAAAATTTCAGGCAATTATTAAGTAGGAAGTTTTTATCAAGCCTTTAAAAAGAAAGGAAACTAGGGAAGGCACGTAGGTTAATGGCATAAAATCAATCACTCCATCCTTTAATATTTAATACTTAAAATGAGTACACTGAAACTCCTATCTCAGCAATCAGGAAATGAAGGATTCAGTTGTCCAATCCTCCTTAAAAACATATTACATGGAGGAAATCTAGAAGCTAACCAGAAAGCCACTTTCTCCTCCATCATATCACCCTGACAATACTGCTGCTGTCATTGATGAGAGCAGTTGCAAGCAGAAGTTCCTCATAGACTGATGTTTTGGGCCCTGCTGTGCTGATCATGGAACAGAGATTTTCAAGATTTCAGAAGATTCTAGCCTCACCACTTAAGTGCTATAAACCTTTTATCATGTTACTTTGCATTTTGCATTCTTCTTTAACATCTGTGGGGCAAGAACTTAATTATATTTAATAGCTCTAACTTTATACAAATTTTCATTGATCTGCTCTGAATGTCATTATCTCACTTAAGAATGTCAATGTATTTATATGATGCCTTTCATGCCAATTCACATTACCATTTTTTCTTTTTTTTGGTACTGGAGATTGTACTCAGGGGCACTCAACCACTGAGCCACATCCCCAGCCCTATTTTGTGTTTTACGTAGAGACAAGGTCTCAATGAGTTGCTTATCTCCTCGCCATTGCTGAGGCTGGCTTTGAACTCGCAATTCTCCTGTCTTAGCCTCCCTAAGTGCTGGGATTACAGGCTTGCGCCACTGCGCCCAGCTTCATATTACCATTTTTTAATGTTTTATCTTGTTTTACAAATTATAAGGTGCTTGTGGTCCAAATTAAATTCAATTCCCTCATTAGGACCAAAATATTCATAGAGTAATACATATAAACATAAATGTATTTTTGTGAGTTGATGCATGACAGTTCAGAACTCTATCAAAATGGTCTCATTGCTCAAGTGATGGGAATGATGGCATATGGTGGTTCTATATTGTTTTATCTCAAATTGGTTTCAGAAAATATTGTTCCTCTTTGATACTTCAAACTCAATTGTTATAAATATATTATAGTAAAATACAAAGTTCTTTCCTTTCAATGACCTACCATCTAAAAAACAACTCTGTCTCTTAGGTAGAGAGATGTATCTTGTGATAATAAAACCTCAAGTAGTGTTTCTTATAGCTGAGAACCTGAGTGAAAGCTCATGGGGGATCTAAAACAATTACATAAAGTCTACATGAGAATAAAAATGATTAAATTTACTGAAAAGGTATCATGGTAGATAGGTATATGAAAGTAAGTTTATTCATGCATAAGAAAAAAATCTTGGAGACATTCATCATTTTTTTGGAGTTATATGAAAAAATTCTTATGCAATCCTAGTGAATAGTTTTTCCTCGCCCTTCATTAAATACAGGATAAGAGAAGAAGTTTAATTGCAGAAAAGTACATATTTCCTGATTGAGTGTTCTAGGTCACTACAGTGTGTTGCCAGGGGAGGTTACAATGTCTTTTTCTCTTAAAGTGTTTGAAAAAAAAATTGTAAAAATCATCCTCTAACAATTTAGTTATTATTGTAGTTTTAAAAAAAAGAGAGACTTGTGATAACTTATGACCCTTTTCAATCCAATCTCAAGAGTGAGATGTGAATGAAATATGATTTAAACATGTACTTTTTCAAAGTACAGAGATGTACATTTTTTCATTTAAGAAAGTTCATATGTTTGAAAATTCTAAAGAAAATAATTTTATTTGATTTTCTTTGCCAAATTAAAGTACAAGATTTCACAAAGGACAGAAAAGTCAGAAACACTGCTATGGAAGGTCACACAATAAAATCCCATTTTTAAAAATAGAATTGAATACATGTATAGCTATTGATATGATTATAACTTTTCATATGGAGATAGTCATATCTCAAATTATAGGGTACAAAATAAATGCTGTAATGTTAAGAGGTGTGACACCTCTTTTATGTGCAAACATTCTAACATTTTTTGTTTGAAATGTGTAGATTTTATTCCTTGTTTGTTTACTAATTTTCTTCTTTTTAACAGCATCACATTTTGATCTTTGCTACTGAATGTTTCTCGTAGATACTGTGCAAATAGTCTAATGGGATAATTTTCACGCACGTAGACTGAAATCCAGCTAGAGATCATAAAGTAACCATTTTCCTTTAAGAAATGTAAAATCAAGCCAGCCCCAGTGGTGCACACCTGTAAACCCAGCACTTTGGGAGATTGAGACAGAAGAATCACGAATTCAAAGCCAGCCTCATCAACAGAGAGGCCCTAAGCAACTCGGTGAGACCTTGTCTCTAAATAAAATACAAAATAGGGCTGGGAGGTTGCTCAGTGGTCAAGTGCCCCTGAGTTCAATCCCCGGTTCCAAAAAAAAAAAGATCTGTAAAATTAGAAAAATTAGACATAATCAGACATATGAAATAAACATTATGCTTGAATAAAACATTTTAAAACAAAAAATAGTGATTCATATAAAAATTAAATGCCATTGAATCAATTTGTTTTTAAAGATAATCAGAAATTTGGCATATATAGTTTCAATATCATGAAATTAATCTGTTCATGTTGTAGATCATAATGGCATTTGTTTCCGAGTTCAAAAGAATATTTCTATTGCAAATGGCATATGGAAGCCCATTCAAACAGAGGAAATCAAGGTAATGCATCGAAGTCTTATTTTGGAAATCTAGAGAAATGCAAATCAGAAAATCAAAGCAAGATAATAATTGAAATGAAACACCTATGTGAAATGGTATATAATTGCATGTATTATTTTTAATTTAGAAGAATTGAGAGCTATGTCAAGGTTACACAATATAAATAAATAATTTTATGTTCCTCTGAGTCATAGATTCGAAAAATAATTGCTTAATTCCCTTTCAATTCTGCTATATTTCAAACCATAAATCTGTGTATCTTCTTTGTAGTAAATGATTCCCTGTTTGTGGCAGAGGTAAATTCCTCTCTCCTTTCATTCAGGTAAATTTGTTTGCAAATGAAGGTTGCTAGATCCTGTTTCTCCATTGAGCTTAAGTTCACATCTTACTGTTTATATTTTTCTTTCTTTCTTTTTTTTTTTTTTTGGTACTGGGGATTGAACTCAGGGGTACTCGACCACTGAGCCACACCCCCAAACCTATTTTGTGTTTTATGTAGAGACAGGGTCTCAATGAGTTGCTTAGCACCTTGCCATTGCTGAGGCTGGCTTTGAACTTGCGATTCTCCTGTCTCAGCCTCCTTAAGTGCTAGGATTACAGGCCTGAGCCACCATGCGCAGCTTACTGTTTATATTTCTTACATTTCTTTAGGAACTTCTGTCTCTTACTGGTCCCATTCCATAACTTGTACTTCTTGCTAAAATGAAAGCCCCAAGGGGGCATGTGATGATAGATTAATGGGATATGGAAGAGAAGGGTAAGACATGCTATTTTTATCTACTTGGACCACTAGCACACCTCCAAACACACATATCAAATATACTATACTTTCATTCTAACCTTTGTGATCTTTATTTCATTTATTTTTTTTATAAATGTATCATCCCACCTACACTCTAATTTTCCTCAGGAAAAGACAGCATCTCAAAGACTTTCATATTCCCAGACTCAGCACAGTGTAGAGAACACATCAAATGATGAAGAAAATGTTTGTGAATGAATACATGAATGAATGAACATGTTGGTATTGATTATATACTCCTATTTCCACCTTGAAAATATCAACCTTTTCTCCTGTGAAACAAATCTCTTCCTAAGGTCAGTAAAATAAAGCAGTGGATTATGTTACCTAATCATTTCTACCAGATTATTACCTTGATTTTTGTTTCTAATTTGAGGTGAAACAAATTAATACAATCTGTTTTCAACACCCATATAAGAAAGAAGCTCACACCTTAAAGCAGAGAATTTAGTCTGGGAGACTTGGAACCAGTAAGAATGCAAGGGGTCTTTGAATTTTTGTATCAAAGCTAGAAGAAGAAAAATAATATTCTTTTAAGGGGAAAAATTCTCAACTCTAGAAAAATAGCTTAAGTTATGATAGTATAAAACTAGGCACATGTAGGGAGAAGTGATCCTGGAGGGTTATTCTAAAGAGTGGCAAAAGCACACAATATCAAGATTCTAGCACTTGGGAAATTTATTCCACCAAGGAAGTTTTAAATCAGTACTTCTTTTTTTTTTTTTTTTACTAATAATCTCTCATTTTACACAATACAAAATAATGCTATTAGAAACTGTATTGTATTGTGTTTGAGTAATTTATCATCAAGGCTGCATCTATTGGCTTATATTTAGAAATTTTACTCAATAGAATATTTTAAACTATATTAATATTTTATCAGTAGCTAATATGGTGTTATGCTTAAAAATTCCAATATTACTAATAATTCTTAATCTCTAACATTGCTATTGAGTGACATTGATTATCAAATAAATCAAAATGCTGTATTATTTTCAAAAATGCAGAATGTGTGACATGTTTACAATGAACTATTTTTATGCAAACAAAAACAGAGGTATTTTGCAAAAGGGTAATTTTATGATTAATATTAATTAAAATATATACTTTGTAATATATGTCAGTAGAAAACATTCTTTTTCAATAAATAATACCAAGATGA
The DNA here is from genome assembly GCA_028644305.1 of Xerus rutilus. Classification (NCBI taxonomy): domain Eukaryota; kingdom Metazoa; phylum Chordata; class Mammalia; order Rodentia; family Sciuridae; genus Xerus; species Xerus rutilus. Next base: position 98,670,195 of record CM053404.1, on the reverse strand, counting down.
GATTTCTTTAAATAAAATAAGAAATGATAAGTGAAAATTTCATGAGGGAGAATGTAGCAATAATTTGGGAATAGAACTCTTTCATTTAAGGCTACATGCTTTTCTGCCTAAGAGAGCCTAGCAATTTTTTTTAACTCTAGTAAATATGAGTTGTGGACAATTTTACCAATTTTATGTTATCCCTTCACTCCTAACACATCTTTTCTGAACTTACTGTGTCTTCTATGACATAAAATGGTAATTACAAAAACTAACTGTGTATCCAGTTCAAAATACAGATATTTTGGAGTACTAAGGAATAAAATGGTTTTAGACAAAATTTAGGAAATGTTATTTCTCAAAGGAGAGCTCCATTTCTATTATTAAATTGTTTTATACCTACTGGGAAATGTAAATAATTTCTGGAGGATGTGAAGTTTTGATTAGTTAGTATAACATAAACTAAAATTGAACTATTCTGTCATTCTTTCTTTTTCTTAAAACCAAAAGTTTAAGCTTCAGTCATCACAGGCCCAATGTGTATTAAGAGAGTGGACCTATTAGTGTTGTGAAAGGCGTGTGTTACATGAAGTGTCTGGCATGTGTAGATAAGCTTTGACTTAAAGGTTGCTCCCAGGAACAGACCAGTTAAATACTTAAAATGTATAAGGTCAATATTAAATAAAATAGGAGATAAAAAATAATACTAAAAATCATCAACTAATTCATACCAATTAAACCAAAGAATAGTTAACAAATATTTGAAAGGCTAAACTAAAGGTATAGTATTTTTCATTTTTGAGTACAGCTTAAGAAAAAGTGAAACTAGATTTAAAAACTACACATGATACATTGAAGTGGCATAAATTTTTCATTATTTCTCTTCAAATGAAAAAGCTGTATATTATTATATATTTTCCACTATTCTGTTGCCATGTATGTAGCCATCCTGTGGGTTATTCCATAAAAATATGAAGTGATATTTTTTCCTCAGTTTTATCTCTGTATTACTCTCCATCTCTTTTATCTTTGAAATATTTTGTTACCTCAGGGTTCAATTCAGCCTTTGTTATAATTATTAGTCACTTTTACAAAATCATCTTAAGTAATTTTATATGCTTTCTTGAACAATTAATACCAAATACTAATAATCCCCAAATCTGTCTATTCTCTTCTTATTATGCACATGAAATGCATATATAAATATACTGATAACTCAGAGTAATGTTGGTATCAATATTTCAAAATTTATTGCTATATATCACTTAGAATTTCTCCTTCATTTGGTATTCTCTTCCTCAGTTGTTTACATTGTGATCATCTAGTTACCAATGATAGAAGAATAAGAACAATTTTATTGATGGCAGTACCTCTTTTGTATCAATGCCTTATTTGCTAAATATTCTGACATCGATGAGTTCTTTGTCTAATATATGTGAGAATCAGGCTAATATTTAAACACTTACTATGAACACTAAAGTCACTGATTGCAATTTCTACTGTTGTATGTTGCTTAAGTTTAAAAATGTTTCAATCACATAGTTTTTACTATATACCGATATAACTTATGAATATTTTTTGTATCTTTTCAGGACATAAGTATGCTGATGGAGAGAGTTGGGTTTATGAATTTAGTCACTAATGGAAATATATAAGTTAACATATTTTCTGCTTCAATAATATAATTTTATAAAGTATGAAAATTAACAAGATAAAATCTTAAAATTCATACAGAAACTCTTCTACATGCAGAAGAAAGTGAATTGGAGATGAGAGAAAAGTAAGCACAGGATATGAGAAAAGTGAACCTGTGCTAGGTGAGGTAGAAGCCATCAAAATGTGACTTTGAAAAACTGTCTCCTTTTATCTGATTTTAATCTCTGGATATAGATCCTTGTTTTCATTTTTAGAATATCAGGAAATCTTCTGTAAATAGCATTTTAACTAACATCCAGATAGTGATCCCCACTGTCCCATGCTGAAATTTGAAAATTCTCATTTTCCTTAATTTGGTCTGGCATCTAGGGTCCTGGTCTTGCCTCAGATGCACAAGAATCTTAGTCAATCTTTAGTCTAAAAGTAATCTCACCTTTAAGCTACTTAATTATGTACTAATGAAAATTAGCTATCCACTATTACTATCCTCAGGATGTAGTAAAAATATACTCCATTATTTAAAGAACATTATGCTAATAGTATTAAATAATGGTGGAGATAAAATAATCTGAACATTTATAAATAAATTTTGACAAAGCAAATTAACATTATCAGATACAAAAGTAGCATAGGTGCATTTACTTCAAAGACTCATAGAACTCAGAAAAAGAAATAAATCATGAATTATAGGAATTCCATTAAAAAGTTAGTAAACTTATAGTATATTTTTTCTGGAAGTGTATTTTCGATTGAATGCTGGGGTGCCTTACTGCTGGGCTAAGTTCCAGATCTTTCTTTCTTTCTTTTTTTTTTTTTTTAATTTTGAAACAAGGTCTTACTTAGTTGCTGAGGGACTTGCCAAGTTGTCAAAGCTGGATTGAATTTGTGATCCTCCTACCTCTACTTGTCAAGCCCCTGGGATTAAACTTATGTACCAACATGACCTGCAAAAATTGGTAATATGAAGTGTTTAGTGGGCATGGTCCTCTAAGTGAATACCAGTGGGGATATTTCCTCTTCCTAAAGTGTCTATTCCTAAAGGAATATTTAAAATATTTATCAATTCTAAATCTTAATTTTTGTTGTGTTTTTATTATGAAAGAGATCATATAAATTGCCATTGTATCATGTTTTAATATGTCTTGTAAAGACATATTTATACATGATTTTGATTTCTTGATTATAAAGAAAGAAGGACACTATGTTACTAAACACGTAAATGACTTCTCTACCTGGGTTATGGGAGGTGGAAAGTTCCTTCACCTATTGATTCCATATGGATTGCAGACTTCAGGTGTTAAGAATTATGCTCCTCTTTATCACAATAATAATATGTTTTTTCAAAGTGAAATGAAAATTTGCTCATTGAGTTGCAGCCAGAAGTAATTTTGTCACTAAAGACCAAACGGAGTATGTAATTTTCAAAAGCTTATTTAGCTTAATAGCGACTGGATCTTGCATACTCTCAGCTACTGAAGAGTCCAATATTTGGTGTGATTTTTCAGATTGAAAAACAAATATTCAGCTTAGGTTTTCATAGAAGACATGGGCATGGATTTTCACACATTAAAAAGTGTGCATTAATAAGTTTAGCATCATTGGTGATTTTGAATAAGACATCAAAAAAAGCATGTGTTCGCTCTTTTTTATGTAAAGGAATTAAATGATGTACAGCATTTTAATTATAGTTAATACTACTGTATTTATTTACTTGAGCTTGCTTGCTGATTACCTACTCTTTCTTTTTAATTTCTACATTGATTTAATAATGAGTAAAATGTTATAAACGATCAATGGAAATAGATCTGGTAAGATTGTTCAGGCTCTATCATAATACCCCAAATTTTCCAAGATAAATTTTCATAATAAATGCCAGAAATTGCTTGGGATTAACTAAATCATTTACCTGAAAGATGGAGAAAAATATTGAGGTTATGCATATTTTCTAAGATGCTCAAGTTAGCAGTTCATTCTGAGGTTATCTGATTTAATTACACTCTAAAGACCAAATGAAAGGCTTGATTAATTAAACTAAAGAGATAGTGCTTGTTTAAGTAATTATTGCCTGTTAGCACATAGTCTTTAAAAAACTTCCAATATGTCTATATTTAAGTTGCAAATTCACCACATACTAAATTCAGTTAGTAAAAATGAAATCATCCTAACAATGAAACTACAATGGTGCTTTGATATAGAAAATTAAAATTACTCTCAAGCTATTTTGAAGGTTATACAAAAGATATTTTGTCTCTCTATGCTTGTGCTGTCCATATGACATATAGGGCCTCAGCTTTTCTCATTCTATTTACTCAAGGGCTATTTAAACATTGACTCATATGTAAAAATCTATTCTTTGCATATTTTATATAGATGTACTTAAATAACAAGAAGAAACACAAAATTAATTTTATTAATAAAATGATTTGATGGTATCCATCTTCCATTGCAGTTGAAGTTGCCTTTTCAATGAAGTTTTCTATAAATTCCTCATTTACAATTCTGAGCTTTCTCTTTTCCGAAAACTTAAATTTAACTGTTTATAAAATTCTACATTACTATGCTATGTGAATTGATTTATTTGTAAGAATGTCACCTCATAAGTCATTTTGTCTACTTAAAACAAGGAGTGCAAAATATGCCTCACAATTAGCATAGAATATACTTTTTACTCAATAATAAAATCAGCATTTATATTACATTTAGTACGTATGAAATACATATGCAAAATAATTCATTTAATTCACACAAAACTCATGCAAAATAGCCTGAAATCATTGCCATTTTGCAGGTAAAATTTTTGACAAATAAGATTCAGAATGGTACTGTTTGGAAAATCCCTTAGGTAGAAGCAAAAAACAACTTCTTCCCTTAAAATCCATTACACATATAGTAAGTTAGGTGTCTTTGCTGCCTTTTCTGCTTGATTTGGTTATAAATATATTCTGATCAATTCCAGTATATTAGTTTCATATTTCTACTATAATCAATTACCTCAAATTTAGTAACTTTAAAAAAATCTAAGATTATTATCTTAATTCTGAAGGTCAGATATCTAAACTGGATCTTAGGGGGCTAAACTCAAGATGTCCTCAGAATTGTACTCAGTGGAGACTGTAGTGGACAATCCATTCCTTTCTCCAGCTTCTAGATGTTGTTGCATTGCTTGGCCTTTATCATTCTGACTTTTGCTTCCTCACATTTCCTCTTCACTATTGTATACTGTCAACTACATTTTTTTTGGCAATATAGTGAAAATTTTCAAATAAATGTGGGTTTTTTTGTTGTTGTTTTTGTTTAATAAGAACACCTAACTGATTCTAGATACCACATCTTAGTATTTCCGTTTTGAACAGAAAAAACAATTGTTTTAAGAACATATTTATTTAAATTCTCTGATATTTTAAAAATTGTCTTGTCTTTTCTAAATATTTAAGCACTCAAAATCAACTATGGTATCTCTGATTAACACCTTTGCTTACATTTTCCTTGTTTTGTAATATTGTGACTTTGTAAAGTCTCAGAAATAAAAAGCACTTTATAAAATCAAATTTATTACATAATGGAAATGCTGCCAATTAAAAGTATATGTAAAATTAGATGTTAAAGAAAAATTCAGGAGGTAAAGCAATATTCTTCCATAATCTTTTACTTTGGATGGGGAGACAGATTTCAGTGTTGAGTATATCCTTTATAAGTTCATAAATATTGACTATTGACCTCTATCATGAATAGTTGAAGATTTTTGTTTTTATTGTTTTGTTTTGGTGTTTTGGTACCAGAAATTGAATCCAGAGATGTTTAACCATTGAGCAGCATCCCCAGCCATTTTTATTCTTTTAAATAAGGTCCTGCTAAGTTGTTTAGGGTCTCACTAAATACCTGATGCTGGCTTTGAATTTGTATCCTTCTGCCTTAGCCTCCCATGTCACTGGGATTACACACCACCTCGTCCAACCTGTATTATATTTTATATAGATATTATTGTTTTACTGGATACTGTTTTTAAAAGTCTTGGCAGCATGCATTTCTAATAAGTAAATTTAAAATATCCTTATATTCTACCTATGCATATTAATTTCTTATTCTAAACCTTCATAGATGTGTAATAAATGACAATTAATTGAATGGTAGATAGCTTGATTGATGCTGACTAATTGGGGAGATATAAGAATTCTTACATTAGATTGCTCCTATAGCACAGTGAACTAGTTAGTCAACATTTTAAGCATGAAATTTTCCACTGCAATGTAAGTTAGACTCAAACACACATCCCTGGGGAATATGGCAAACTAGAACTAGGGTGCACATTCCAGCATTGCCTTAACACTGGACTTAAACATGAGAAGAAGGCTTCTCAATGAGGTGGGTAACTGGTTATTTCCTTGAACATTAATATGCTGAACTATAAAAAAAAAATCCAAAGAATCACTTAAGTCAGAAACATTAACATAAGAAATAATTAGAGAAATGTGGCAGCCAGCTGTGGTGGCAAAGGGAATGAGAAGCTCAGGCAAACAAAGGAGATGGCATGGCTGCTGGATACAGAAACTTAAAACATAAAGAAGAATTAACTTGGGAATAGAATTAACTTGTGGAATAGAGAAGAAGATTGAATTTAATAGACATATTTGGTTGTGGAAGGGAGCCAAAAGCAAGGAAAGAATATTAAAAACTGCAAAAGAGAGACATCAGGTCACATTTAGAGACAAACTAATATGACTAATTTCTGACATCTCAACTCAGACAATAAAATCAAGGAGAGACTGGTATGAGCTATCCCATACTCTAAAAGAAAACAATTTCCAACTAAAGTTGCTATACACAGCAAAATTCACTTTCGTATTTTATGGGTAGAAAAATAACCTTTCTATGACAAGTTTAACTAAGATAATTTGTGAAACCCAAGCCAGCACTACAATGAATTCTCAAAGGCAAACTGCACACAGAGGAACCCAAGATGAATCCTACAGCTCCCAAATAAATGAAGAACAATAGAAGACTATCACTTAAAGGATAATCTAGACAGAATTAAACACAACAAAAAATCAAAATGACAGTAAACAACAAACATATCCATTGTAATACTGAATATAAATTCGGTTTCAACTCCCAATTAAAAGACATAGATTAGCAGAATGAATCGAAAAGCAAGATTCAACTATATGCTGTCTGCCAGAGACTTATTCCATAGGCAATGACATTCACAGGCTAAAATGATGGAAAAAAATGTTCCATGCAAACAGCGTCCATATATAAGCCAGAATAGCTATTATCATATCTGACAAAGTTGATTTCAAGCAATAATTAATCAGAAAAGACAAAGAAGACCATAATATCCTGGTAAAGGGAACAATTCAATAAGATAATATGACAATAGTAAATATATATATACATGCATATATGTGTATATATATATATATATTCCTCAAATATAAATGAACCTAATTACATTAAAAAATACTCCTTAACATTAAATCTAAGAAAGATCCCAATACAAAAATACTAGATGACTTTAATGCACTCCTAGCACCAAAAGACAGCTTATTAAATCATGAAATAAATAATGATGTATCTAATCTTAATAATACTATGAATTGAATTGGCCTAATAGACATCTACAGAATATTTTATCCCAAAAGAGCTGAATTTACCATCTTTTCAGCAGCCCATGGAAACTCAGTTTAAAATAGACCATATTATAGGTCATAATGTAAGTCTTAGCAAATACAAAAAAAAATAGATATAATCCCATGCATCCTATTGGATCATAATGAAATGAAACTAGAAATGAACAGCAAGGAAAAAAACCAGAAACCACATAAATGAATGAAGATTAAATAGTAATATTTTAAATTAACAATGAATTGAAGATGAAATGGGAGAAATAATCAAGAAAAAACTTAGAAAGCAACGAAAACAATGGTACAATACATCAAAATCTCTGGCAGTACAAAGGGTGGACTTTATTGCATTTGTGCCTACATCAAAAGCATAGAGAGAGCCCACCAAAAGAAGGTTATGCTCCACCTCTGGTCCTTCAAAAAGAAAAATAAGTTCCAAAACAGGAAATAATAAACATCAGGGCTAAAATCAATAAAATTGAGGATAAAAAAAACAATACACAGCATCAATGCAACAAAAGTTGGTTCATTGAAAAGAATAATAAGATTGATAATTCCCTAGCTAAATCCATCGAAAGAAAGAGAAGACCCAAATTAACAAAATTAGAGATGGAAAAGTAGAAATTACCACAGACATTTTGAAATTCAGAGGATCATTGAAATTATTTTGGAAATTTATACTCAAATAAATTACAAAATATAAAAGACATTGACAAATTCCTAGACAAATATGACCTAACCAAATGGAAACAGGAAGATAGAGAAAACCTAAACAGACCAATATCTAGTAATGTCATTGAAAGAAAAATTAAAAGCCTACCAACAAAGACATGCCCCAGGATGAGATGGATTCTCAGCTGTGTTTTACCAGACGTTTTGAAAGAACTAATGCCAGTCTTTCTCAAATTATTACATAAAATTGAATGGGAAGGAACACACCTAAAGATATTATATGAAGACAATATAGCCCTGCTACCAAAATCAGATAATGACACATCTACGAAAGAAATCTGCAGACAAATTTTACTAATGAACATAGATGCAAAAGTCCTCAATAAAATATTATAAACCACATTCAAAAACATATTAAGAAGATAATACACCATAACCAAATGGGCTTTATCCCAGGGATGCAAGCTTGGTTCAAAGGATGCAAATTCATAACTGTAATTGTCCACATACATGGAAATAAGAACAAGAATCACATGATCATCTATATATATGCAGGAAAAGAATTTTGATAAAATACAGCATTGCTTCATGTTAAAAACTTTGGAGAAACTAGGGAAAGAATATAGCAATATTATAAAGGCTATATATAACAAACCCAAAGCCAACATCATACTGAATGTAGAAAAACTGAGGTATTTCCTCTGTCAGGAACCAGAAAAGAATGTCAACTCTTACCACTTCTATTCAATATAATCCTTGAAACTCCAGCAATCAGGCAAGAGAAATAAATTAAAGGGACATAAATAGGAAAAGAAGAAATCAAACTATCACTGTTTGCCAATTATATGATTATCCTATATTTAGAAGACCCAAAGAATTCCACCAGAAGATTCCAAGAGACCATAAATTAATTTTCAAAGTATCAAGTACAAGATTAACATTCATAAATCTATGGATTTTCGTTACTCTAACAGTGATTCATCTGAGAAAGAAATCAGGAAAAGCATCCCCTACACATTATCCTAAAAAAGAAACAAACAAATAAAATTGTGAATAAATCTAACCTAGGAAGTAAAAAATCTATATAGAACACTGAAGAATGAAATTGAAGAGAACCTACCAAAAGCAACATACAAATTAAATTCAATTCCCATCAACATGACATTCTTCACTGAACTAGAAAAAAAAATCCTTAAATTTATTTGCAAGAATGACACTCAGAATAGCTAAAGCAATTCTCAATAAGAAAAGTGACTTAGGACGCATCAGAATAGGCAATCTCAAATTATATTAAAGAGTTATAATAATAAAAACATCATGGTATTGGCATAAAAATAAACATAAAGACCAATGAAATAGAATAGAAGACACAGAGACTAGGCCACAAACATATAGCAATCTTGACAAAGTTGCCAAAAATATACATTAGAGAAAATACAGCCTTTTTTACAAAGAATACTGGGAAAACTGGATATCTATATGTAGAAGAATGAAAATGGGTCTCTATCTTTCCCTGTATACAAATCAAATTGAAATGGCTGAAACAGTAATTAAACTAGAAACCTTTCAACTGCTAGAAGAAAACACAGGGTCAACCTACCATCTTGGTATGTTCCAGGCACTGATTTCCTCAGTAAGATTTCTAAAGCTCAAGAAGTAAAACCAAGAATTAATAGGTGGGATGACATTGAATTAAAAAGCTTCTGCATAGCAAAATAAATAGGTAAGAGCAAAGAGAGAGTGTAGAATGTGAAAAAATCTTTGCCAGTTTTTTCTCTGATAAGTGGTTAATATATAAAGAATAAATAAATAACTCAAAAACTTCAATGCCAAAAAAGCTAAATAATCCAATCAATAAATGGACAAAAGAAGTAAAAATAAATTTTTCAAAAAAAGAAACACAAATGGCCAAAATATAGATGAAAAAATGTTCAAATCTTCTAGCAATCAGTAAGTGCAAACCGAAACTACATTAAGATTTCATCTCACTCCAGTCAGTATCAGGAATACAATGTTGGCAAGGATATGGTGAAAAGGGGACACTCATACATTCTTGGTGCTACTACTTTGGAAAGCAGTGTGGAGATTACTCAAAAAAATTAAGAGTGGAACCACCATATGACCCAGCTATGCCACTCCTCAGGATTTGTCCAAGAGAGCTAAAATTGGCATACCACAGTGATACAATCACTATGATATTCATAGGAGCACAATTCACAATATACAAATTATGAAATCAAACAAAATGACCATGGACAGATGAATAGATTAAGAAAATGTGCTACATATTCACAATGAAAATTTACTGAGCTATAAAGAAGAATGAAAAAATGATACTTGACAGAAAAAGGATGGAAATGGAGAAAATCATGCCAAGTAAAATAAGCCAGACTCAGAAATTCAAGGGTTGAATATTTACTCTCATGTCTGGAAGCTAAAGCAATATTGTGAAAAATAAGGCAGTTGGGGAGAGGATTTGATATCATAAAGATATGGAGAAAAGCAATGGAATAGAAATAATAGAAGGAGAGAGGGAGGAGGGAAGGGATAATGAAAGAAATATGGAATAAATCTAATTGAATCATGTTATATTGATATATAAATGTAGCAAAGGAAGATCTCCTTTATGTATATGGAAAAAGTACCAACCAAAAATAAATAAATGTGTAAAAGGAATGTCAGTAGAGTAGATAAGAAGAAAAGGGGGAAGGAGGAGTAGAGGAAAGGGAGAAGTGGGGATTGAAATCAAATTCTTTGTAGGTATAATTATGTGAAAAAGGACTCAGATACTATGTATAAATATAATGCTCTAAATAAAAACGAATTACATCTCTTTGTAAAGTGCCTTCATAGAACTAATATAAATAAATAATATGACTTCCTATTGACAAAACACTGGTAATTAAACATCCTACATTGTTTAAAATTATTTTTCTAAAATTTATAATATTTGTCTGTTATATTACTACTCTCTGTATGCTTAATAAAGTGTGGATGTGTAATTACATAGAAGTTACATAAAAAAAATTAAATTGAAGTGTTAACCCATTTATTGATGATTTAATTTAATTTTTGTGATCATCTCAGAAGTAAAATACCTATAAAAATTTAAATGTCTAATAATGTATATTAACAGAACATAAATATATGTAATATAATTATATTTTAACATAGTAATAAATAATATAATGTAAGTTTTATATTATGATTTTCAATATATTTGAATGCACCTGCTTAAATTTCATTGAAATATTCACAGAATCAAGTACTTTGTAATGGATTAATATCTTCTTGACATTTGTAAAACATATCTTAATGACAACAGTGGCTACATTTTATACATATTTTTTAAATTTCTATAATACCCAGAAGTAGAAGTGAAGATTATTATGCTCTAAAATGTTATTTTCTCTTCTTCAAATAAAAAAATGTTTAAAACAGTCAACTGTTTATTAAAGGACTCCTTTTATACAAAGACTCACTCCATAAACCTTGAAATAAATGTATATTTGGGAAGGTGGTTATCTTTCATTAAATATTTTAAAACTCAGGCACACTAGAACTGAAATGATCACTAGCTTTTTAATGAATAATGTGAAGCATGGATAACAATTGCTAAAAGAACTACATTAAATATTCATATTGATGAATTCTTGTGAGCCACACATTTCTCTTTTTAGTTCACACAATCTAACTATGAAATGAAAACTTTTGACAAGAAAGGAAAGGTAAAACCTTTATATGAACTCCAGGTATACGTTAAGAATTCTTTTGTAAAAAGGCTAATGTTTTATAATTTTATTTATTAGCATTTTGTATCTGTAGTCAAGATAAATGAAATTTTTAATTAGGAAAGGAGGTATGAATATATGATATTTTTGCCTGACAGAGATAAGATATTGAAAATAGTATTCATAGCTCATAATTTCCTACTTCATGAAACACTGCACAAAACATTTATAAGAAACTACGTATAAAACATTTATTTAGCTTTACTCTATTATACCACTATATGATATTCTGTCTCTTGCACACTGAGAAGACTATTTCATGTATTTTTCTTTCTTCTAAAATTTCAAATATTCTCTCCTCAAACATAGTTATTAATTTTTCATATTATTGCACTAGGAAAGCAAGACTAATTAGAAGTTTTTTCAAATTTTCATTCTACACACTTACCTATCTCTATAAGCTGTGTCTTGTTTCCATTCATACTTTAGTAAATTTAAATAATTATATAAGTAAATCAAATTTCTGATCAAATCCATCTTCATCCCCTTCTCATATGAGGAAATACATATGAGGCTGGGGTTGTGGCTCAGTGATAGAGCACTTGCCTGGCACGAATGAGGCACTGGATTTGATCCTCAGCACCACATAAAAATAAATAAAATAAAAGTATTGTGTCCATGTACAACTAAAAAAAAAATTTTTAAAGAAATACATATGATGAAAATGCTTGCTTACTTCTTACTCTTTAACACATCTCAATCTACCTAAATTATGTTTTCCATATTTTCACAGCAATTACCAAAGACTCTCATAATTCTAGTACCAATGATTAATTATATACCCTAAATTTTTAGAATCTCAGAAGCACATGAACCATCAATACTTTTCTTTTTTGATATTAGTTTTTAAAATGGAACAGTGTTCTCCCTAGGATTCTGAAATGTCATATTCCCCTGATTATCCCTTTATCACAATGATGATTGCCTTTCGTTGTGCTGGCTTTTTCTCTTCTTCTCACCTGTCAAATGCATAAGAGACTCAGTACTCAAAATTCATAAATCTCTATATAATACTCTCAAGGCGATCTCTTTCAAATTATTTTAATTATCAATTTCATTCTGATGGCTTACAATTTCTAGCTTAAATGACAGTAAGCAGAAGAACTACTTATACAAAGTATCTGAAAGGTATTGAAGAAGGAGTTATCCACCAAAAAATTTTTGTTATTCTAACAACATTAGTATATCCTACCAATTTGTTCTTAATTGCAACTAATAACATCAACTCTACTTGTTTAGTTTCAGTCAGTTATTGCAATATAACAAACACAAGTGGAATATCAGTGATAAGAAACAAGCATTTGTTTCTTTCAGTTTTGCAGCTTTATTGGATGGATTGCTGATCTTGGTGGTGCTTGAATGGGTTGCTCTAAGCCTCAGGTTGCAACTGGGATTGTCTATATGTCAATTATCCTCCTGCAACCAAGCAGTCAACCAAGGAAAAATTTTTCCCATGGATATTATCACATCTGGAGGGCAGATGGAATTAAGTTAAACATCTTGAAAACTGGCTCAGAATGAGCCAGAGAACATCCCATGGATCATTCCAATCCAACGTACCAAAAAATAAAAAATAAAAGGAAGAAAAAATTATGATGATATAGGGTCCATAATTTAATTCAAAATATAAATGAACCAGAAATAAAATGAACCTTGTGAGAATTTCAATCTAGTTCAGAATTAACTCTATTCCTGGTAGAATTATAATAATTAGACCACCCAAATCTATTTTCTAGTGGAGAAAAAGTGACTTTCCTATTGAGGATAATTCTATTTATTTATGTAGCTATGTAACTACTCAGTGTATGGAATTCTCTAAATATAAATAAGTGCCGAAATAGGAGAGGATAAATCAACAACAATTAAAAAAGAATGGAAAAAATAGATAAGAGCACTAGAATAGAGAAGTTCCAAAAACAAAAATTAGGATGTAACAATTTAATAAAGCATCTTTATTAAAATCAATAATGTAGACATGGAGATATAAAATCATATATGTTCAATATTTTATTGAAAGTTCAATAATTTTATTAGCCAATTACAATATAAAATTATATATAAATTAAAATATAATTAAGAAATATATGAGCCGGGCGCGGTGGCTCAAGCCTGTAATCCCAGCACTTAGGGAGGCTGAGACAGGAGAATCACGGGTTCAAAGCCAGCCTCAGCAATGGCAAGGCTGCTAAGCAACTCAGTGAGACCCTGTCTCTACATAAAACACAAAATAGGGCTGGGGATGTGGCTCAGTGGTCGAGTGCCCCTGAGTTCAATCCCTGGTACCAAAAAAAAAAAAAAAAAAAAAGAAATATATGAGTTTCAATAGACCTGGCAACAGACAGAATTAACAAACTGAAACACCAAAAAATATTAAAATATAAAACAAAATGTATAAGCAACATGTCTAAGCTAAAAGCAATTGAAGTTTCAAATGGAGAGGACCAAGTCAGAATGGAGCAGAATATCATGTTTTTCTTTAGAATACAGTAGATTTAAATGTTCCATAAATAATCAATATCCTCATGTTTTAGAATACTCATACAATAAATAAATGATTAAAAATGATATCAATACAAAGGAAAATCACTAATCAATCATGGTAAATCTGCTGAAACCCAAGGACAAGACAAAAATTCTAAAAAGAGCCAAAGGCAAATGATACATAATATTCAAAGAGGGAATATTAGGGTAAGGCTACATTTTCAGGAAAACTAATTTGTCTAGATGCAAATGTGATTACCTCTTTTAAAAAAACCTAATCATTAATATAAAATCCTATGTGCAAAAATATATCCTTATGATTTAGATATGAATTTTCTCCTGAAAAGCTCGTGTGTTAGGCAGTGCAAGAATGTTAGAGTAAATAATTAGATTATAAGGGTTGAAACCTCATAAGTGAATTAAACTGAAATGTTAATAAGTTTCTCTCTTTTTTCATGTGTATGGTCATAAAAGGGGTCCTTTAAGAGACTGGGAATATAGCATCATGTTAGAAAAGTTGCCTAGCATACTGAGGCCTTGGATTCATTTCCCAGAACCATTGTTTTCAGCAGTTGTTTTTACTGCTGTGACCAAAAGACCTGACAAGAACAATTAGAGGAGTAAACATTTACTTGGGGGTTCACAGTTTCAGAGGTCTCATTCAAGCAGCTTAGAACATTATAGGGGAAAGCAGAGAGAGAGAGATTCCAATTTCCAAGGACAAAATATATACTACAAAACATACTCCTCATGATCCACCTCCTCCAGCCACACCATTTGCCTTCAGTTACTACTCAGTTAATCCCTATCAGGGAATTAATGCAGTTATTATGTTAAGGCTATTATAACTCAATCATTCCACTGTTAAGCTTCCCTGCATTGTCTCACCCATGAGTCTTTTGAGAACACCTAATATTTAAATCATAACAACCAAAAGTATGTATGTATGTGTGTTTCTGTGTTCTTTTAGTTTGTTGAGAAAATTAATCTAGTTTTAAACACTGGTGCACTTTTCTATACAGTTATTTTACAAACATAAACATTTTTCAAATACAAAAATCATGCATGTAGAAACATTTGTCATTTCAACTTTATCAAAACAAAGATATATCTTTCTATTTTCTGTACATCTCCAAATTGAGTAGAACACTCACGGTCAGTTCTCCATGAATGTTTACTTGGTACTTCTTATAGCTGTTTTTGAATAGTTATTTGAAAATAACATATGTTGCATTTTGAAAAAATTCAAATTATGTTGAAAGAAAATAACTCATAAGATATCTGCCTTAAAAAAAAAAGCCGCAATCATCTCTTTTTGGTCAATGTTTTGATTTGACCCTACCAACAAATGCATAGAAAGCATTTTGAAAGAATGAAACGGGAAAACTTACTTGCTGCATGCATCCGAATTTTCTTCTTTAAAGGGAGGATTTCATTTGTATTAATAGGGAACATAACATAAAATCACCTTGAAATAAGTTACCTTGTCTCCAAAATCTCTTTTCATCATGTATTAATACAAATGGATTATATGCTTATCATTTCAAAGATTGAATATAAACTGTCTTGATTTTAAAGATTACCCATTAACATATTGCAGCAAAATGTTGAAAATATGTGTTCTATCCCAGTCATGTTGTATAATAATACGTTTTTAACCTACATAGAATACCCAAATTTAGCCTTTTTACTTAAATATTTCTTTGTAAATCAATTCCTTTTTAAAAAATATTTTATTGTTTCTTCTTAGTTATGAATGACAGTAAATCCACTGTAATAAAATTATACAAGCATAGAATATATCTTATTCTATTAGGAACCAATTCTTGTGGGTGGACACAACCTTTCATTGTGGGGGACTGGCAAAGTCATTCTTCTTTATGGCTGGGTATTATTCCATTAAACCCAATCAATAAATGGGCAAAGAACTCAACAGAAACATCACAGAAGAAGAAATAGAAATGGCCAATAAATGCATGAAAAAAATATTTGACACCTCTAGCAATTTGAGATATGCATATCACTCACTCCAGTCAGAATGGCAACTATTAGGAATATAAGCAACAAGTGGTGGCAAGGATGTGGGAAAAAGGACGTTCATACACTGCTGATGGGACTGCAAATTGGTGCAATCACTCTGGAAAGCACTATGAAGATTTCTTAAAACCTAGGAATGGAAGCACCATTTGACCCAGTTATCCCACTCCTTAGTATACACCCAAAGGATGTAATCTCAGCATAGCTCCATCAATGTTTATAGCACTTCAATTCACAATAGCTAAACTATGGAATCCACCTAGATGCACGTCAACAGATGAATGAAAAAAGAAATTGTGTTATATACACAATGGTATACTACTCAGCCTTTGTCTTTTATCAATAATTATAGCTCAGATGATTTTATTCCCATGGTCTATAAGTAGCATTGTGAGGTCTGACTATTATTTCATAATATGAATGCAAACTTCTTATATGTTTAAAAGGATTTTAAAGAAAAAATATGTGACTTACCTTTCTATTAAATATTCACACCATTTTTTTTGCCTAATATTCACATTTCACATCTTCTACAAGCTCTATTTCTCCAGAGTATATGTCGCACTCAGTACCTGAAATTCTCTGTACTTTAAATTTCTGTTCATTCTAGTCTCCTCTATGATAATGTAAAATCATCTAACTCAAAAATTTTTGTTTTTCTCTTTATATATTTGGCATTTGGAATAATACATAATACATAACAGGGTACTTAACATTTGTGTACAAATGAATCAACTGCATACATTTTAATATTTCAGGTTAAATATTAGAGTACATAAATTCTCAACATGCATGATATTTCAGCAAGCTATGGATTTTGCTGATTACATCCAAAAAACATAGTTAAAAGTTATAATCTAACTCCCTATCCTTACATAGATGTAAAGTCAATAATAATCCTTAATTCTGAAGCTTTTCATTCATTACCTTAATGTTAGAATGAAGAACCTCTCTAGCCAATAGGAAGAACCAGAGTTTATTCAGGCCTCCAGCCAGAATGTTAACTTTTGTTCAACATTAGCCAAAGCAGTTTTATACTGCTTTGAAACATTTCTTTTAATTGTTGTGCTTTCAGTGGAGTATGATATCCTGATTACAAATATTCGCGGATGTGTTCTAGAGCCAAGCAGGAGATTTAATATGCAAGTCCTCTAATATAATCAAGGATTAAATAACATGATGTCCCCATCTTAGGAAATGTCTAAATATTCTGGGTAGTCATGGCTTCAACATCTGATATGAATAGCCACTAATATCCAGATTTTGGTGGGGAAACACAAAACAGTAGAAATCTTTGTGATTCCAGTAAGAATATAAAGTTTTAGATAAGAAAAAGCTTTGGAAACAGAAATTTGATGCCAAAACAGATGATCCATGAGGGTTTACAGGACTTTATATTATTTTGTTAATTAGAATTAAAACAACAACACAAAAAACAACAAAGAATAAACAAAGAAAAAACCTTTTAGCTAGACATGGTGGCACATGCCTGTATTCCCAGAGGTTCCAGAGGCTAAAGCAGGCGAATTGCAAGTTCAAAGATATTCTCAGCAATTTGTGGAGGACTTATCTCAAAATAAAAAATAAAAAGGGTTGAGAATGTGGTTCAGTGGTTAAGTAACTATGGGTTCAAGTTCTGGTACTAAACAAAAATCAATTATAAAAACACTCTTTTAATTGACATAATAACCACACAATTTATGAGGTAAAATGTCATAGTTTGATACATGTATACATTTTGTAATGATAAATTTGGGGTAATTAGCATGTTTATATCATTCAAATTATCATTTCTTGGTGGTGAATATTGGATATTTTAAAATGTGCAATACATGACTTTTTACTCTGGTTACTCTGCTGTGTAACAGAACACCAGAACTAATTTCCCCTAACTTTTTACCTGTTGACTTATCTGTCTCCATTCTCCCTTCATTTTCGCCTCTCCAGCCTCTGGTAACCATTATTAAACTCTGTACATTCTGTGTTCATTTCCTTTAGCTATATACACAGTAATGGGATTGTTGGTTTATGTGAAAAAAATATTTTGTTTGCAGTCTCAATGACTGTGCGATTCGCATTGTTTGTCTTTATTTTGATCCTACCACTAAGATATATTTTTGTGAATATTTTACTTTGGGGATATTTTGTTCGAAGAACTGGCATTCCTTAGCATACAAAATTAACTGTTTCTTGAAATATTCAGTTTATTCTTTATCAAAGGGGGATAAAAAATAAACAAATTTAATAAATACATTAAATATTCTATAGAATACATTAAGTGATTTATTAAAAGATGAGTGTAGTAAGCTGGATAATGATTCCCTAGAAGACACATTCAAATTCTAACTCAAGAACATGTGAAGATGACATTATTTGGAAAAAGGGTCTTTCTAATTAAATTCAGTATCTGTAGCAGAGATCTCTTTGGACTTAGGTTGAACTCTACATACTATACCTTAATAAGGGATAGACCCAAGGAGAAGTGAGCTATTGAGACATGTAAAGGAGAAAGCCATGTGAAGATGGAGGCAGTTATTATCATTATATAGCCATTACCTAAGACTGCCTGGAGACCCTATGAACTAAGGAGCAAAGCAAAAGGGTCTCCTCCATAGCCTGCAGGAACACCATATCCCTGCTAAAACTTTGATATCAGAATTCAAGCCTCTACCCTTGTGACATTTAAATTTTCTTTGTTTTAATCCACCAAGTTCATAGCAATTTGTTATTTCAGTCTCTGATACTAATGCAACAAATAAAGAGAAATACAGATACCCATGGATTGGAAGAGCTGGTAGCCACACTGAAGAAATGATATTTGGGCAACAAGTAACAGTGATTCACAGCAGTAATAATAAGCAATATTTTAAAGCATGATCTTTGAACAAATTTAAAATTGGAAGCTGACTACAAAATCAATTATCTTTTGGGGAATCACTTTAATATACATTAACATAGGCAGGCAGGGGCAAGTGAGATAAGAAGAACAGCACTAGTAGAATCTATACAGTCTCTTTGGGACAAATACATGATAAGCATGATACAATGGTTAAGAAAGATCAGGGGCTTCAAATACTGCATGGCTTGATTTTGTTTGTCCAAAATCTTGATTTACTCTGTATGCTGTTGGTCATTTTATCCTGTGCCTTACTTCTCTCATCTGTAATATGTAGATAATAAAAATATCATCATGAATATGTGAGCTAAAATGCATCTTAAAGGAACACAAACAATTTCCAAGTGTTATCAGCGTTAGTTGTTATTTAACAAGGAAAGAAAATATCTCACAAAGTTGTAGCTATGGGTTAAGTATCTGAGTAATCACATATAGAAGCTGGTTCTTCTGGGTATACAACAGGAAAAAAAGAAAGTTACTTTATACCAGCTTGAATTGCTATATATCTAGATTTAGATCTCTACATTCTTTGTCTTTTTAGAAAAAGAAAATTTGGGTCTCGGGTAGAGGGGAAAGTTGTTATTTGGCATAAATCAGCATTACTCCCATGGTATTTTATATGTCAGAAGATAGAGTCTGGATTAAATTTTAGTTATTAATTAAGCAGGGTACCTCCTCGTGCTACAGTTTCTCCAGCTATGACAAAGGTAATAGTAACACCTTGGAATAAAAGGTAAAGGACTGAGTGCAGTGTTAAGGCAAATTCTCCCACAGGTTGCTTGTAAATTTTGTGCTTTATCTCTTCTAATACTCTGGTATTAATTTCTATGGGTTGCACAGGACTGAGGAAGAATGAGGAGGGAGTGATTAACATATCTTTGGTAATTGTTCTTTGCCAGACTGTTCTAATCTGCTTATCTAGGCCGCCTGCTGCTTTCTCCTGCTAACTCTCATCAGTGTCCCATCAAGGCACAGCTCTGTGGAGCAGACGCCCTGCTGTTGACTAGGTTTCTCTGCTTCTAGGGTGCAAGTTCTGTCTTTCTGCTCCCTTTCGGAATACCAGGGGGTCCTTGTCAGAGCTCTGTCAGAGGCTTAGGGGGAGCTACATGGTTACATTGCTCATTCACTCTTCACATTTACTCCACAGTATCTCTTTTCCTACTTTGAGCAAATACATTGCATTCAAATCAGCTCTCTACCAGCATGAACTATCAGAATTACCTTTGACAGATTCTTAATCTTTTTGAAGTAAAGATCTCAGTGTTCCCATTCATTTCAATTGACATTGTTTCTGTCTTTAGGTAGAGATTTTAAATAGGCTTCTCAAGTGTTTGCATATGAGGTAGAGAAAAATGGGATAATTTTCTAGTCTATCCCATTGTTCATCTGCCAGTCTTTGTCAAATCATTTGAGAATGTAGAAGAGGAAATTATTCTTACTCTATGGAAAATGGGCTTCACTGTCAAATTAATTATCCAGATACAAACTTTTTACTTACAAATGGTTTTCTGAAGCCAATTAATTAATTATGCTCACTTTATGCTACAATGTGTCAAGAGAAAAAAGGATTAGAAAACAGTGACCAAGAAAATTAAGCAGACCGAATTATCCTTGAACAGAGGTCATATGTTGGGAGTATTATTAGATTTCTCTGTGAAAAGATATCAATGGCATTTGTTTATATAAATGAATGCTAATCAATGTAAGCATTCTAGCATATAATTCTATATACCATATCACACTGTTGTATTGCTGATTATTTTATTTGCTATTAGAATCTGATAATATTTAAGTGTTCAGTGTAAAAAGAAATTTTATCATCATAAATAGTCATAAAATTCTCCAGAAACAAAACAGCAATTTCTAATATCACTATTAGAAACAT
The DNA here is from genome assembly GCA_028644305.1 of Xerus rutilus. Lineage (NCBI taxonomy): Eukaryota > Metazoa > Chordata > Mammalia > Rodentia > Sciuridae > Xerus > Xerus rutilus. The sequence goes on along the minus strand of CM053404.1, from coordinate 98,649,177 downwards.
TGTTTACAAAGTGGTAATATTCATATTTCTGAAAGAATTTATATACATATATAAATGTATTTGTTGCATATATGTATATATACATATACACAAACATTTTAGAGCTATCATTTTTTTAAGAAATTGTTACAGACTTTATACTGATATAATAACCCTAGCATATAGAGGACAATCAATGAAATTTGATTACAGATAATTCTTCTATTTAGTTGCTCTGGGGTTTTGAATAAGATTTTTTGCCTCATTTAGCTGTAGAATTCCTGTTTTGAAAAATGAAGTAATTAATATGTAGCCCTGAGATTCTCGGTGGGATTAAATATGATAATTAAATATAAGGTATGTGTAGACATGTTCTATAAGTAATAAATGAATAAGTTAACCCTTGTTCAATTACTTTAAATCTTGTCCAATAAAAATTTGTGTCAATAGTTTTTCAAAAAATATATTTTTGTACTTTAAGCAATTATTATTTTACACAATAATTTTGTAGCATACATTATCACATTTCCATTATCGTAAGATAGCTAAAGTGAGATGCATTCAAATATGACAATTCCAATATAAAATTATTTCCCAGTTTTAACATTATTCCCCAAGAGGAATATCAACCACAGAAATCTCAGTGTAATCACTAAATACTCTCAAATGATTTAAAAACTATGGCAGAGAATAGAAGAAATTGATGGGTTTCCAAAAGTGCTGACTTACTCCATGAAAGCAGGTGAAGTAACAGAAAAATAACTAACTGGAAACTGATGAAAATGGTGTATTTCCTCTGCACATACGTAATCTATCGCTCCCCTATTTTTGTATTCAGTGAGTCTCTTCACACCACCTCAGAGAACTCTAAGCTAACCATAGTTCAGACATCCCAACCATTCTTTTCCTCCTAGGGTTAAGCTGTGCATTTCCCAGCATGAAAATGTTGGACCATATGCTGCTCTGTTCTGCTGTGAAGTTAAGCTCCTACTGTCTCATGAAAAATTGTATTGCTAGGAGACCAAAATATGAAACATAACAATTTTATATATTGAACATATAAAAAAGAATAAGAGTTATATGACAAAGGAACATAAAATATATGTATTTTTAAATTATTTCTGTAAAAGTCTTTAAACATTTTTCCAGAAAACACTGTTATATATGAAGGATAGTTTGGAAACAAAGTAACTATATATCAATATATATATATATATATATATATGCTATTTACTGTAATTAATACATGTATTAAAGTAGTTATTTCATCAAGGAGTATTGATTAACTAATTATTTCTAGAACAAACAATATATTTAATTGATGCGCAGATTTTAAGAATATGTTCTAAATCTTAATGTTGGATTAATGATGAGATATTGTCTGAGAGGAATTAGCTGTCTTAGATTCTGAAAAAGACTGAACTAACAAAAATTTTACAGGTTGAATATTATTTCCAATTTTGCTTGACAGTCCATGGATTTTCTTTGTCCTAAATATACAGTTCCTACTTGTACTGTTCTTATACTTATCAGACACAATTAAGTGAGTTTGGGGCTCATTATTATCCTGAGGGTAAAATAGAGGAATAATGAGAAAGTTAGAAAGGACGACAAAATGAGTACCAGAGGTGAATTTATTCAACTGTCAGCAATGAGTGCAATCATGTTGGGGACAATGTTTCCTTGGTAAAAAGAGTTAATGAGCAAGCGATGTTTAGTTGTAGTCCACTGCTGCTCAATTGCTTCCAGGTATCATTTATTAAACTGTTTTTATTGGTGTCCAGGGCAAATGTTAGAGATGGATGGGGAAAACATTGTTTGAATTTTGTACAGGAAAAGGAAACTAATTTTTCCATATAGGTAAATATTACTGGATAGTTGTTCATGACTCATAGCCTCCCTTTGAAGCACAATGCAGCCTCACTTTTGCAGTCTGTTTTTATTGAGTTTTCCTTTTACATTTAAAAAAAAAATTTGTAATGATAATCATGACACACCAATAGGTCATCATATTCGGCATGAAGAAAACTTTGCCCATGACCTGTAGAACCTCTGCAGTTTCTCCTGGGGAGACCTGTCAGTGAATAATCATCCCAATATTGTGCTCAGAGTGCACACTGGCCCTGATATCTAAGTGAATATTCTATCCTGACCCCTCCTTGGGAATTTATAGGGAAAATGAGATATATGTTGTGTTTGCTTTCTCTATTTTATGTCTCTATCTCTTATCCTTCACACATCCACTGTATATAGACAGGCTTTGACTCCCTCTTGCTCCTGAAAATTCTTTCCTTCTGATTCCTGGGCATCATTTTCCCTGGGGCATTCACTCTACACTAGAAAAGAAAATCTATATCTCTATTCAAGTCATTGCCAACTCAGCAGTGAAAGAAAGAACAGTCTCCTAATTGGCCTCTTTTCTTGCTTGTGTCTGGCACCTGTACTTAATGTAGTGATGAGACTGCTTATCTGCTCTTCCCCATGATTAATCACCACTTGTGTGTGGAGAATAGACTAGAACTACCACAGGCAAGGATAGGGCCAACAGTGTTTTCAACTTCTGGCCCTAAACTGCATAATAGACTTAATCCCAAAATTCCCAACCCATTGCTCACTATGCTACAGACACACAAACCTCCTGTTCTTGGAACAGGAAAGTTTGTTCCAATCATAGTCCTTGCACTAGATATTTCCTCTGCATCTTCTAAGCCTAAATTGAGTGATTCTGTGTAGCATACATTACGCACATGTTTTTTTCATCTTTGCTTCAAATCCATGATTCTTGTACTAGATTTGATCATGTAAGTATTTTTTCAGCCATAACTTAAGGGGAAATCTAAAAAACTTCCATGACAGTAGGGACCTTTTTTCAAGATCACATCCCTTCAATTACTGTCTTATTCTATATTCTCTTTAGTGATCCAAAAGGGGGAATTGAATAACCATTAACATTATTCCATAGTATTTGAATTATTTTATAATTTTCTCCATATTTATGACTTATTCACCTCTTTATTTTTGAATTTGTTATCTGTGTACTTGTTATGTTTTCAAAAGCATAAATAAAAATAAATGTCAGTGATTTCTTTCAATTAATTCAACTCAGACCATTTTTTCTGTTTTCTTCAACCCAAGTGGCCTTCATTCTCAATCTGCTGCCAATGTCCCTTTATTAAGTAATAATTTTTAAAATATCTCAAAAACTTATATTTGAGAAATTTTAGTTTTGACAAAGTTGTAAAATAGCTGGGAAAAATTATTCATTTAAAAAATACATTTTAGAAACTCCACAGGTGTCCAGCCAAAGGGAGACCAGGGCCTACTATCTCTAGCCACAGGGGAGTCCAAACTCAGGGTAAGAATGGCTCCGAGACCCCAGCTCCAGAGACCCCAGCTCAAGGCAGCCCCACCCGAGGGCGGCCTAGGCCCACCCCAGTTCTGCTCCAGAGTTCCTACGGACCCGCAGGAGCCACAGAGGGTCCAAATCCGACCTCAGGAAACTCCACGGTTGTCTGGCCAAAGGGATACCAAGGACTGCTACCTCTAGCCACTGGGGAACCCAAATTCAGGGTAAGAGTCGCTCCAGAGACACCAGAGCGAGGCAGCCTGGGTCCGCCTCAGTTCCACTCTATAGTTCCTGCAGACCGGCAGGAGCCTCAGGGGGCCCAAATCTGCCCTCAGGAAACTGCACAGGTATCCAGCCAAAGGGAGACCAGGGGCTGCTAGCCACTAGCCACTGGGGAGCCCAAACTCAGGGTAAGAGTCGCTGCAGAGACCTCAGTGCAAGACAGCCCCACCCAACTGTGGCCTGGGTCCACTCCAGTTCCCCTCCAGAGTTCCTGCGGAGCAGCAGGAGCTACAGAGAGCCCAAATCCACCCTCAGGAAACTCCACGGATGTCCAACCAAGGGTTGACCAGAGACTGATAGCTACCAGTCACAGAGGAAGGCACATCCAGGGTAGGAGTCGCCTGCAGAGATTCCAGCTTGAAGAGGCCCCACTCAAGTGCACTCTGGGCCTGCCTCAGTTCTGCTCCAGAGTTCCTGTGGTCAGGTGAGACAGAAGGCCCAAAACCACCCTTAGGGAATGCCAGGGGTGCCCAGCTGAAGGTAGACAACAGCCTGCTCACCTCCAGCCCCAGGGGAGCTCACACTCACTGTAAGGGACACACACAGACTCTCCTGCTTGTGACCCTGCCTAAGTGATACCTGGGCCCACCTCCAGTTCTGCTCAAGAGTTCCTGCTCACCAGCAGGAGTGCAAGAGAGGGGCAAAACAGTCCTCAGGGGCCTCCTCAGGAACCCAGCCAAGGCCACACCCACTGCCCTCTATAGGTACGTCCACTACCTCCGCCACCAACTTTAGTGGCACTAGTGCCCCTCTAGGGACACTGGAGGAACAGAAGTAGCTCCAAGGCGAGACACAGGTAATCTGGAGTGTCAATACAAGGTTATAGGACAGAAGCTACAATAACTCAGGTGGGTATTTCAAGAAAGGAAGATACACAATCAACATGAAAAAACAAGGGAAGAAAATGCCCCAAATAAACCTGGATACCACTGTAACAGAATCCATTGACAACACAGTAGATGAAATGTCAGAGAAAGAATTCAGAATGTACATAATTAAAATGTTCAGTGAATTAAAGAATGACATATGTGAGCAATTACAGGCAAAAATTGATCAATCAAACAAAGAAATAAGAGAGCAAATAAAAGCAACCATTGATCATTCTAACAAAGAGATAAGAGAGCAATTACAAGTAGCAAAAATTACTTGAAGAAAGAGCTAAAGATCATGAAAAAAAACAAACAGAAATTCTTGAAATGAAGGAAACCATAAACCAAATTAAAAACTCAATAGAAAGCATCACCAACAGACTAGATCACCTGGAAGACAGAACCTCGAATAATGAAGACAAGATATACAATCTTGAAAATAAACTTAACAATACAATGAAGATGGTAAAAACTATGAACAGAACACACAAGAAATATGGGACAGCATCAAAAGACCAAATCTAAGATTTATTGGGATAGAAGAAGGCACAGAATTTCTAACCAAAGGAATGCACAATCTTTTCAATGAAATAATATCAGAAAATTTCCCAAGTATGAAAAATGAAGTGGAAAATCAAATACAAGAGGCTTACAGGACACCAAATATACAAAATTTCAACAGATCTACACTAAGGCACATTATAATGAAAAAGTCCAATATACAGAATAATGATAGAATTTTAAAGGCCACAAGAGAGAGAAACCAGATTACATATAAGGGGAGACCAATTTGTATCTCAGCAGATTTTTCAACTCAGACTCTAAAAGCCAGGAGATCATGGAATAACATATTCCAAGCCCTGAAAGAAAATGGATGCCAACCAAGAGTCTTATATCCAGCAAAATCGAGCTTCAGATTTGATGATGAAATAAAAACTTTCCATGATAAACAAAAGTTAAAAGAATTTAAAGCAAGAAAGCTTGCACTACACAGCATTCTTGGCAAAATATTCCATTAGGAGAAAATGATAACCAGCAATGCAAATATACAAAGAGAGGAACTACACTAAATAAAGACCATTCAAAACAAACAACAAATCAAGGTAAAACCCAAAAATAAACCAAAATGACCAGAATTATAAATCATATTTCAATAATAACCCTGAATGTAAATGGCCTAAATACACTAGTTAAAAGACATAGTCTGACAGACTAGATTAAAAAATGAGACCCAACAATATGCTGTCTTCAAGAGACTCATCTCACAGGGAAAGACATCCACAGACTGAAAGTGAAAGGGTGGGAAAAAACATATCACTCACATGGACCCCGCAAACAAGCAGGAGTTTCCATCCTCAAATCTAATAAAGTGGACTTCAAACCAAAGAGGGTGAAAAGAGATAAAGAAGGTCATTTGAGCAATTAGACAGTCGAAAGAAAGTAAAGGGATATGAATCGGAAAAGAAGAACCCAAACTATCATTATTTGCAGATGACATGATTCTATACTTAGAGAATCCGAAAAATAATTCTACCAAAAAAATTTAGAATTAATAAATGATTTCACCAAAGTAGTGGGATATAAAATCAACACCCACAAATTAATTGCATTTCCATACATCAGTGATAAACCCTCTGAAAGAGAAATTAGGAAAACTATGCCATTCACAATAGCCTCAAAAAAAGTAAAATACTTGGGAATCAATTTAACAAGAGGTGAAAGACCTCTACAATGCAGACTACAAGACATTGAAGAAAGAAATTGAAGAAGACCTTAGAAGATGGGAAAACCTCCCATGCTCCTGGATAGGCAGAATCAATATTGTCAAAATGGCCATACTACCCAAAGTGCTATATAGATTCAATGCAATCCCAATTAAAATTCCAATGTCATTCCTTATAGAACTATAAAAGACAATCATGAAATTCATTTGGAAGAATAAGAGACCCAGAATAGCCAAAGCGATTCTTACCAAGAAGAGTGAAGCAAGAGGCATCACAATACCAGACCTAAGATTATACTACAAAGCTATAGTAACAAAAACAGCATGGTACTGGCACCAAAATAGACATGTAGACCAATGGTATAGAATGGAAGACACAGAGACGAACCCACTTACAAGAGGCATCACAATACCAGACCTCAGATTATACTACAAAGCTATAGTAACAAAAACAGCATGGTACTGGCACCAAAATAGACATGCAGACCAATGGTATAGAATGGAAGACACAGAGATGAACCCACTT